>CM076578.1:419606016-420206016 GCA_034641835.2 Pinus albicaulis
GGTAGCATGGAGGATGAGCCATATGTGCGACTATAAGGTCCCATTCACTCCCTTAATCATGCCAAGTGTGCGACTCTATTGTGTAGATTAATCCGTCTTGCGGACAAGACCGATCTCTCTAGTACAAAAGGTAACTAGCAACAAACAGCCAATTATACTAATCTCTCTCTAAGCATCTCCACTACTACATTTGGCGGAAATTCCGACACTTGGTTCCAACGCTTTTGACCAAATGTCGGAAATTTCCCCAAATTTTTTCCATCCCGCCCGAAACCATCTCTATACTGACGTTTATATAAAATTTTCGCAATACTGACACTTAGAAAAGTGTCGCAATTGCGACATTTGGAAGAAGACGTCGCAATTGCGACACTATGGCCCAACGCGTTGCTGTTGCGACGACTGACTCTAAACGTCGCAAGTGCGACACAATGTCTAAGTGTCGTAATTGCGACGTTTGGAGGCCTTTTTTGCAATAGCGACGCCTTTTCTGCCTTCGGTATAACGACACTTATATGTGTGCTAAATACAAATATGAAACTTTATGCGTGCTACATAAAAATTATTTTATTGTTTTGTATCCGTCGCAATAGCTACATTAACATCTGATATCACGCACGCATTCGCCCTCCGCTCTTGCAGAACAACATTCGCCCTCAGCTCTTGCAGAATAGAATTTGCCCTCAGAATTCGCCCTCAGCGTTTGCCCTCATCTCTTGCAGAACAACATTCGCCCTCAGCTCTTGAAAAATGGTAAGTTCTTACTGCAAGCCCTTCCTCCTATAGTAGGGTTGACTCTATTTGGGTTTTTTTGTTCAATTCCATTGGATTGTGTTAGGCTGTAGGGTTCTATCTAGATGTCAAGAATCAAGATTCAATACCCTCTATTATCTTCATCACCCAATACAAGATTTAAATTTTTCCCAAAGAAACGCTTATTAATTTGGTAGCCATTATTTCTCCCTGCTTAAAAAACCCTACATTTAAATGAAAACAAGCATTGCATTTAAACTACAAAAATCTATTAGTGTTCAAATGTACATGTGTGCTACATTAACGTCTGATATCATGCACGCATTCGCCCTCCGCTCGGTAACAAGCGATTTCGCCGCATTCGCCCGCCTTGCGGGCCGCATTCGCCCCCGCATTTGCCCCGTTTTCCGTGCAGATCCGATCTCGCCCTCAACATTCGCCCTCAGCTCTTGCAGAACAACATTCACACTCAACTCTTGCAGAACAGCATTCGCCCTCAGCTCTTTCAAAATGGTAAGTTCTTACTACAAGCCCTTCCTCCTATAGTAGGGTTGACTCTATTTGGGTTTTTTTGGTCAATTCCATTAGATTGTGTTAGGCCGTAGGGTTCTCTCTAGATGTCAAGAATCAAGATTCAATACCCTCTATTATCTTCATCACCCAATACAATATTTAAATTTTTCCCAAAGAAACGCTTATTAATTTGGCAGCCATTATTTCTCCCTGCTTTAAAAATCCTACATTTAAATGAAAACAAGCATTGCATTTCAACTACAAAAATCTATTAGTGTTCAAATGTACATGTGTGCATCACTTGTGTAGAGTATTCCTTTTCCACTTTCACATTATCCAAGAATGTGTGCAGTATAGTTCATATTTTTTGTGATTTAGATTATCTTGAAAAAGGAAAGGTAAATTATTTCCCATGGAAAAATAAGGTTTTCCCTTTTTACTACTGGAAATGGTACAAAAAAGTTCCATTTCTACCCGAAACTCCCATGAAACAGGAACCAAATAAAGGCCATGTCCTCAATGGACATCATTTGGCTTTGAAAATGGCCATTGCACCGTGTTGTTTCTTATATTACATCACGATAGTTTCTTAGGTCATTTCTTGTTTCCTGAGATGAAAAACAACCAAAGAAATTGTGAAGATCCTTTCAAGAAATAAATGACCATTTCTCAATCATATCTCAACTATTTTTTATTTTATTCAGTGGTTGCTTACTTTGAGAGAAATTTGACACTTTTATAAGGAATATAACATAAAAACACAAAATGGAAGGAATTGATGAGGTAGATGACCTTTAGTTGTTGTCAATTAAGAATTGATAATACACGATGCATGTTCTATACTACAAACTAGATTCCTTCCTGGAGTTAGGACACAGAGTATTGAATCAAAGTTGTAGTTTCTAACTTCTTGTATCGGTTCATCAATCTTGAAATTCAGACATTGCATGTCTTCATTGCTTCATGTTTGAATAATTTTCATCATATCGTACAATAGGAAATTAGGAATTATGATTATTATTAATTTATGGATCTGTTAAGTTACTTTTAAGTTTGCATGGTTTAGTGTGAAATTATTCTAGTCCCCAAACACATATAATCAAGGAATTATAATGTGATTTCAAACATTAAATATCAACAAAATCATTTAAATGATATTGAAAGGAAAAAGGTGATGGAAGATAGAAAGTGCCTTACTTAAATGCTCTAAGGATTTTTCAATAGTTGCTCCAAAAGCTTCACTTCAAGGCCCTTCAAGAACGTCTCCAACAATGCTATACCATCAGCTTCAACAATGTTGCTCCAAAAATATCCTCAAGGTCTTCACAACAAGTTTACTAGAAGTTTCTCCAACAATATATTCAATAAGGTATTCATTGTCAACTCGTCTCTTGTTTGGGTGCCTTAATGTGCAATGACATGTTTCCAGGACTGAATTCAATGCAAGGCATATTTGAAACTCTAACTCTGTCTTCCGGTGTCTTATTAGAAATTATTTCAGTTTACATTTTGTGTTTTCAAGTTAGATATTGTTTTCAAGTTTTTACATTTATAATTTTATTGCAATGTGGCAGACTGATCAGAGCAGTGCAGGAACAACCCCGAGACGGGATGATCGCGAAAAGAGGCCAGCGGAAGAACATGTAAAGTGCCAGCATTGCTCTATCTTCAAGTATTTTAGTTATTTACATAATTGAAATAATATTAATTTTGTTCAAATATGCATACACCTAGCCATGGTACGCCTGATGATTCCCTCTTTGAGGAAGAGCTTTCTTCATCCCTATCTCCAGTGTTCTTGTTGCGAAAAAAGGCATGAGATGCAAGGTCAGAATTTAATACTTTGATAGACGCGCCTCAAACACCTAAAACAGAAGAGAGGATAAAACAAATTATGAGCCAGCTAGAAACATATCAGGTAATAATAAAAATTCAAAAGGATATTTTTTTTGTTCTGCATGAGATGAATTGTGATAGTTTGATTTTTAATTTTTACATTGACTAAACTAACAAAAAGTTCTTTTGTATGTAGCGTTTTCTGGCATTTGCTGAACCCGTTGTTGGTGGTAGTGGGACACAAGGGCAAGAGATTGCCCAACAACCCTCTCGTACACCTTCTACTCCTTTAGGTGCTAGCCAAGAAACACACCCTGCCCAAGCAGACACCCAGCCAACCGCCGAACGTGTTGGCAATGATGAGGCTGATATGGCCAACTACATTATTGCGTTTCTTGGAGCTACACGTGTCAGCTCCACAGGGACCATTAATGGCACATTGTTGGTGAACGATGAGGGTGTCCCTATAAAGCATGTACAACTCCCAGGTAATTTTTAATATTTTAACTATTTCATGTACTTTATCTAAAACATATTTATCATTATTTTTATTTTTAAATTAATGATAATATCTTCTTTTTCTTTTGGTTTTATTCTGTGTAGGAAACAATGAGTTCTACAGGATTCTGGAGAGCCATGCGTTGGTAATTTTTGGTCCAACCATACGTACAGGGTGGAATTCCCAGAATTCCAACCTGAAAAAAGAACTTTTAGATTATCTAGAAGCCCTTTTTGGGGTCGGCACATTTGACAGAAAAGCGGTGGCTCAGGTAGCCGGCAAATATTTGAAATATACCAGAGACACCTATAGGACGCAATTGCAATTTAACCCTAGATATGAGCGTCCTCTCGCAGTTTCAGAGAGTGAGTGGAGAGCACTCATCCATGACGGAAAAGAGAAAAGGGCAAAGAAAGAAGGAAAAATGCCAACTGGACCCGCAAGGTAAATTACAACTTTAATTCAATAGCTTTAATTTTCTCTATGTCTAAAATAAAAGTGTGCTACGTCATATTTGACTTTAATCTTTTGATGCTAGGTTGCCTGACACCTCAAAGGCAACCAAAGCTAGGATTGAAAAAAAGGGCCATCACAAGCTAGGCCAGGGCGGCTACTTTAAATTAGCCGCAAGAATTGCAATTAAGTAGCTAAACATCTTATAATTAATTGTATCGCCTTCCAACGTTTTTGTAATCCTATCAAATATGATTAAAAATACACAATCATATGTAATGTAGGGTGATGACTTCGGAACAGAAACTACAAAGGAAGATAAAAATATCGCTTTCCATTTCGGCTATCAAGCCGTAGTTGAACGTCGCATAAGCTTGGGGCAGGTCCCAAGATCCAGAATGCCTGATAAGGTAAAAAATTAACCTTTCAATATGTTTGTTTTCATCCATAAATTTAATGTATAACAACTTTGTTTAAATCAGGGGAGAAACACTACCGACGACGCAAATAACCCAATTTTAGAGCCAAATGTAGATGATCCTCACGTGCAACCTGATCATTGTAGTAGGGACCAGGCCGACAATGCTACTATCAGTGAGGGCCGTGACGGTAATTAATTTCCACTTATAATTTTTTCTAATTATACCTTGATGGTTTTCCTTATAACGTTTTTTTTTTAAATGACAGAGAATGTTTCCCTTGAAAATCTTACCACCAGAGAGGAAGAGAGGGCAACAGTCCCAATGGCAACAACTGGTGCACCAGGTAAATAATCTCATTGCAATTTTTTTTATTAATATTACCGAACTAGTTCAATGATATTTAAAAACTGACAATTAAAATTTAATATTATCTGTTTTTGTAGGCGATGCCCCGTCACTAGATGAGACTAGACATCGTGACTATGCAACTAGGTCAGCAGTGCGGGTCAAAAGGCACGAAACAGGAGCAGAGCATGATGATATTGATGATGTAATTAGGAGATTTAAAAATAGGAAGAAGAAAAAGAAAATTCGATAATGTAAAATATTGTATTATTATAAGACAAACGTTACCATACTTGGAACGTTTTTTGCGCTATATAAAAAACTCATTTATCATACTATTTTTATGTCAAGCATTAATTGCAATGTTTCCTTGCGTACTTTTTGTTGAATTGTTTTTTTATTAGTTATTGAATATTTTTTTATGCTCATGAAAGTAAAAAATGAAATATAGATTGGGTATTGGGGAATTGAGAGTGATGTGAGGGGGGAGGGGCCATAAGAGCTTCCACCTTCACGTGGTTGGCCCTGTTTAGTAGAGAATAATTTATTGGAGTGATTTAATCTTGGAGCAAAACTCCCTTGATCCAGCGTAGCAACAAAAAAGTCACTGTTGACTTAGTTGCTACTCTTTCAGATCGTGGGAGGCTTGTTCCAAGTTCATGCGACTCCAATAAATTTTTCTTGAAATGAAGAGGAGCTTATTCAGGTATGTTTTGACATTTTCAACATATGTTCTAACATTATCATAAGAATGCATTTTAGAGTAAAAAATACTGCATCAATTACTTGTATTTATTGTATAGATAATGATGGATTTTGATTGAATTGGCAGTGCAGGTACAAATCCTCTTGCATCATGAGCAATACAACTTGTCAACCAGGGTCATGTCCAGGATATTTTTGCTTGTGCACTTGACTAGGTTCGTAATGTCACATTTTGTAAGTTCCTTTACAGTTCATAATTCAATATTAAAGTAATGCATAAAGCTTTTCACAACAATAAAAGGAAAGGGTTATGGCTGAGTTAAATTTTATTGTTATTGACAGTGTAATGAAATGTATCTCAATGCTATGGTTTTGGCCTTTTTATTGGTTGAATTAGAGGACCCAGTTGAAAATATTGGGGCCAAGTAGGTCGGTTTTCCTTTTTGCTGATGGTTTGGTGTATCTAATTGAATTAGTTGCCTAAGGTATTTTTGGTTGCAAACTCCTTTTCATTTTTCATACAGTATTGGCCTTGTGGAATACATTTGATTGTGTGGTCTTGTTAGATCTACAACATTTGTAATTGTTTAGTCTTATGGCCGAGGTGCACTTTTATTATGGAAATAGTTGATGCAATATTGTCATTTAATCCTTACTGCAGGGTAGCATGTTGAGAAGTTTCTTGTGAAACATTTGGTATTCAAAATGACACTTGATCCTATACAGCATCATGCACTTGAATTCAAAATTCATATTCAAACTGTGCCAAACAATTCTTGCAAAATTTCAAATATTTATGTTGTTTTAAACCATTATCTTTTTCATGTATTGGATGCTGAAAATGTGAAAAAGACTTTGGTATGAAACCAACTGGTGAATAATTTCCAACAAAACAACCACTTCCAAGACATGATTTAGAAGTAGAACATATGTACTTATGAAGCATAGAAAGATATCCTTGATGCATTGTCAATGTTTGGCTAGGGTTATTTTTGGAGAAAATAACTCCTTATTCCTAGAATAGTGATCTTCAATATAAGTAAATGCCAGAGAAGAGAGATCGTCGTGTGACGCAACAAAACTGAAATTGGACCCCTAAGGAGAGCTGGTGTGTCTACAATCGCTCTGTCAGCATTTTCCCTTGGTTTACCCCGTTCTTTTCCTCCAGCCTGAGTCTTAATTGACTTCTTCTTTCTTCGGGTTTATTTATCAAATTAGTAGAATTTGATAAATAAATACTATCCACAATGGTTGGACTTTAATTTATATTCCCGACTTTATATTATCTCCAATCCTTATAACCAATGTTTAACTTTCAACACTTTTTATTTATACTCCACGTTTCTCTTTAAATAAATAACTTGTAATGAACTTTCGGCTCTATATTTCACCACCCAGCCTTACAACAATCACGCTCCAGACTTATGCTAATTATCCGCCAATCGTTTAATTAAACAATTTCATTATACTCCGGCCCCACCTATATATATCAATAACCAATCAAACACTCGTATCGTACCTATCTATCCTCCGCACACCTTAGTTAACCTCCGGGCAAGTTCAACGTGCGACCACCGTCCGATGGCCCTTCTCCAAATCAACGACTCTTGGCAATTTCGCTTGGCTTCCAACGTCGGGATTTAACGTGCGATGGCGCGGGTTAAACGATGGTTTTCCGGGGGTCACTTTGCCACGTGTCGCATTCCCTATGGAATCGCTCGCGAATAGGAAATACCGCCTACTCCACAAAAGCGGTGCGATATGGGTAACCCGCTTTTGTGATTCCGCTCGTGGTTTTGATACAGGGCTTGACCAAGGGTGCAAGTCTGGTTCCGCTATCCTTTTGTTTGTTAACTCATGTCCAATCCTCAGGTCAGGTTCCAAAAGCACAACAATCTTGTCTCATTATTAAGCGGGATTTTTATATTTGAACAGTGTTCACGACCCCGGTTCTCTACACAGACCTCTCCTTTGGGTGGGTTGAGTTCACAGGGTTATCCAACAATTTACGGGAATTCAAAGACAGAAGAATGGAATTTTCAGTACCCAATCGCCTCACAGTTAAACAATTCTTCACAATTAGCAGTTCGAGATAATTCAATGGAACCTAAGCTTGGAAATCATTTAACTGGAAACAATTGTTCACACACAGAGGTTTATTGCAGAAATCCCCTCTCTACTCTCCTCTTCCCTCTCTACTTTTATTCATCCGAGGAATTACAATTTATATACATAACATAATACAGGGTTTCTGCTCCCTTCCGAGAGGACCGTTCTAGAAATCAAAAGGTCTAATTATAATAATTCAACCAACTCGAAACTCGTTTAGACCTCAGCAACTCTAACTAGTCTACACAAGGGCCACCGAGGTATTGACACCTAGCTGTTACAACTCAAATGTTTTCGAACCCTCCTAGCCACAACATGTGGAAAAAACCTCCTACATTGCTGGCTAGTGCCTAATGCCCCTGCATCATCGTGTGATATAAACCTATTAACAAAAGTGAACAGGGAATGATTATTAATTATGGCATACTAAGTTGTCAGTGATTTTGACTATTTATCTTTAACATGTAAAAATGTTAAATTCCAAACTTACATCATCATGGTTTGGCATCATGAGCTTGACTAATTGTCCACCATGCTCATAATTTAATTGTTGTATTCATTGTTGGAAATATGATGCAGAGTGTTGTCCTTGATGGCAACCCACTGAATGAAGATGAAGACATGTGACAGTTGACATGTGTTGTCCTTGATGGCAATACACCTGATGAAGTTATTCTTGACTTGATGGACTTGGTAAACGATGTAAATCTGATGTGAGATGATGTTTGTTAGCAATATGATGCTGAGTGTCTGATGTGATATGATGTTAGTTAGCAATATGATGCTAAGTGTTGTCATTGAATGGCAACCCACTTGATAAAGATGATGGCAACTTACTTGATGAAGTTGTGCTTGCTAGAATATGTTCTTGATGAAGAAAATATGATGTATCTACAGTGTGTACAGAAGGAAATGAAGAAAGGAATTCAGAATGTGCTCAAAGTATGATGAAAAGAGTATGTCTCTATGTATACGCGGATCTGTCTAAGGGAAGTCGCGTATGCACGCGGAAAAGAACGTGCCAAGTCGCGTATGGGCTAAAGCGCTCTAAAAGTGCAAAACCAGGGGTAACCACCATGGTATTGACCCATTGTATTGGGTAATGATCCGCCCAATTGACCCCGTCTAATGTAGTTTTGGGCTCATGGTATTGGTTTGGCTCATGGTATTGAAAAAGGGGCTCATGGTATTGAAAAAGGGAAAACCTATATAAGGAGAAGAATTTCATTATGTAAAGGATATGAGTGTGGGTGCAAGATGTCTGAGCTTGAATGAATACTTCTCTCTGAAGTATATCTGAATGGAAAGGGTTACACTTGAATGATAAATCTGAATGTATGATGCACCAATGATGAAGAAGGGGATCTAGATCTGAATTGCTCTTGTATTTGCTAGATCTCATTATGGAAGGCTTAGATCTGTGATGAGGCGAGCATCTAGGCGAACATCTGTCTGAAGCAAAAGGGTAGATCTGAACTGAATACCTGATCTGATGAAGTATGCTACTCTGTAATGATTGAAGATATATACGCTACTTCACCGCGGAGTAAGCGCGTATATACGTGGCTTCAGCGAAGAGAAAGCGCGTATGCGCAATAAAATATACACCGAGGTATACGCTGGTTTGTGTGGACGGAAGCGCGTATATACGCGACATCAGTGAAGTGAAAGCGCGTATGCAAACTAGGGTTTGCTGAAGCAAAGGGTATGAAATATCTGATCTGTTCTGTTGTGTTTCTGCTATCTGATCTGTGTTGATAAGTATCTGTTGGTGATGTATGTTTGTGCATAAAAGTATGGAAAGGGTCCAGTTTGAAAATATGATGAAATGTGGCCTGCAAGTTGTGTTCTATTGAAGCTGTTGGATCCAGTGTGAAAATTGATGAAACGTGGTCCAAGGTGGTGCTGAGGGTTGTAGCCTTCAGTCAGGGGGTCGTAGCTCCCTTCCAGGTGAGGCTGGTAAACGAGAGCAGGGGGTCGTAGCTCCCTTCCAGGAGAGGCTGGTAAACGAGTCAGGGGGTTGGAGCTCCCTTCCAGGAGAGGCCGGTAAACGAGCGCAGGTGGGTGCCTGCGTGCTGGTCAAGTCTGCGCCAGCACATATGTTGTAAGATGTTTTCTCTATAATAAAATATTGAAGGCTGAGCAACTGCAGCGGTGGTTTTCTCCCGACTTGGGTTTCCACCTAAAAATCCTGGTGTTCATGTGTGATGCTTTGTGGGATGGTTTATTTGCTCTACCGTAATTGCCATCGTTTATTGAATATCCGATAATAAATGATGGAATGGTTTAAGTGAAGATTTAATGACATATCTAAATCTCTGTGTATACGCTAGTTTCATAAAGGGGATCCGCGTATATACGCTAGTTTACTGAAGTAAAGTAGCGTATGGGTTTTAAGGAATGAAAAAGTAAAAAGATTCGATTGTTGCAGTAAATACTGATTCACCCCCCCCTCTCAGTATTTTTCCCAACATTCATATCTATAAACAACGTTTCAAATAATAATAATAAAGTTCTATAAGAAAAATCCAGACCTCCATGCTGCTGCTCCTTGTGAGACAAAGTCAAAATTGCATTACACAATCTGACACATAAGAATCTCCTATATCCCGGTGGTATGTATACAAATTCTTATAATAGTGTCTTCAAGACTTATGTTGACATTGCCAATGAGATATTTAAGCAATGAAAGATGGAGCCTTCTTCATTGTTGCATATGTAACAGTCTTTTATTAATATAAAGATTGATGGTTTTGTCTTTCTGAAAATGAAATGTAAAAATAATTTATTGTGGTCAATTGAAAAGTTTTTTTTTAAAGCTTTTCATTATGGAAGGGCGACATAGATATATGACCTTCTAATTGAAATTCAGACCTGCCCTTCAAATTTGATCACTGTGTGGGACCTTAGCAAACAATAAAACTATTCCGCCGCGCATTATATAAAACATATAACAAAACCTTTGTCAAAACTTCAAACGAACCCTTTAGCCATGGGTATTTCATCACGAATTGATCATTTTACCATGTACCTTCTTCTAGAGGAATATTCTTTCACTTGATTAGGTACTTCATAATGGTTATATGTCAAAGAGATACAAAATGTTTATCTATAACTTTTTGTGGTTCAAGAATCAACTTTCATTCTTCATATAATTTTGGAAGTTCTATTTACATTGGCATATTTTTTCCCAAAACCTTTTTTAGGCAAGATACATGAAAAACCTTATGAATGCAAGAAGAAGGAAAATATAACTTCTATACCATTTGTGCAATCCTATGAATAATTATTTAGGGCCATAACAGTTTTGCAGTGTGGAAAAAGTCGGTAAAAAGTCCCGACTTTTTGAAAAAATCCCGAATTTTTCCCGGAGCCGACTTTATTGGCCGACTTTTTGCCGACTTTTTCATCCTTGAAAAAGTCCCGATTTTATCCTTGAAGTCCCGACTTTTTCGAAAAAATCTTGAGTGAGGTAGTTTCTTTAATAATTTTTTAATTTTTTTGAAAAAATCAGGATTTTTTCCAAAAATGAATATTTTTGTATTTTTTTAGTTTTGCCGACTTTTTGCCGACTTTTTCAAAAAACTCCCGACTTTATTGAGTATTTCAACTTTTGGACCCTTGCCGATTTAATCCCGACTTCGACTTTTTCCACATTGCATTTTTGAGCTAATTCTTTATTCTTCTTTTTCTTGAATGAAGATTGCTTATAATGTTATAATCTAAAAAATACCCAATTACCCTCCTCAAATTATCTTTCACTTCAATGTTGTTCCCCTTGTTGTTTTATCATGTTTCATGTCATTTGAAGGTTTTCCATAATAATTTTCAAATTTTCTTTGGTATTTTCCATATGTGACTCTGTTTCCTATACTTTGGACTTATCTTGCAAAAAGTATGAGATACTAGGAGTTGGATATCCATAAAGGGCCTTAACTAGGGAAATTTTAGTAGATGTGTGATAGGTAGTATGATAGTATCATATTACCATTCTTCCTTGAGGAACCCACTTCATCCATTAATATTGCTTTTCTAAATAGTAACATTGTAGAAAACCTTAAAAACATTTGTTAACTATTTTTGTTTGACCATTTGATTGTGTTTGATATGTAGAACTCATGGCAGCTAGTGTTTCTCCACTCATATTAAATAATTATTTCCAAAATTTTCTTGTTACTATTACTTTAGGAAAACCATGAAGATGATGAATTTCTTTCACGGACACTTCTGCCACTTGGCTTGTTGTTTATGTACTTTGAGCTCTACAAAAAAAATATACAAAATTTGTCTATATAAATGACCACAAAAATGTAATACTTACCTTTATATTTCAGTAACCCTGTAATAAATTCTATTGATATATCTTCTAGTATTTGAATATGTATGTGGAATGGTTGAGGTAACCCTAGAGATTTTACTATCTCTCTTTTATTTATTATGCAAACCTGACCTTCTCTTACAAAATTTTGAATATCTTTCTTCATTCCTTCCAAAAATATATTTTTTGATCCTTTGAGATGTTTTAAGGAACCCCGCGTCCTACCATCAGAGAGACATGGGACTCCCTTAATATTTGTTTATTCAAATATGCTTGTGTGCATAAAAATATTCTACATTTGCACCAAAGTATATCTCTCTTTCACTCCCAATGCTCCATAGAGTTCATCCCATCCTTTATAAATTTTAGTTTTTATTTAGTACTATTGTCATTTTTCCATTATGGCAAGCTTCTTCTAGCCACCTTGGAATAGAAAATGTAATTGGATATAAATTTGAGGCCTCTTCTATTTTAGAAAGAGCATCATGTACTAAATTTTCCTTACCCTTTTTGCAGATTATCTCAAAATTTAAACTTTGCATTTTTTCTCCTCATTTTTGTTAATCTTCCAATGAAATCCATAGCTTCAAAAAATACTTTATGCTATAATGGTATATCTTGACTTTAAAGTACCTCCCAGTGATATACTATCCCCATTTTTTATTGCATGTAATATTGCTTCCATTTATTTTTCATACGTAGATTTCACCAAATATTTTCTTGGAATTCCTTGCTTTTAAAAGCCAATGATATCCCTTATTGTGTTAATGTTACGTAAATTCCTTGTCCTAGTGCCTCACACTCTACTATGAATGTTTTACCAAAGTAGGTGCAACCGATGTTGGTGTAGAAGACATGGCATCCATTAAAAGAGAGAATGCCAAAGTAGCCTCATCATTCCATATAAATGATATTTTCTTCAAGAGATATGTGAGTGGACATGAAATGCATGCATAATTCTTAACAAATTATCAATAATATCATGTAAGTCTAAAAAATCTTCTAAGAACCTTGATTTTCTTAGGAATAGGTCATTTTGTAATAGCTTGCATCTTTTGAGGCTCCAACTTCACTCCTTCCCTTAAAACAATATGAACCAAATACTCGAATTCTTATTTCCCAAAAGCACATTTGGATATTTTTACATAAAAATGATTGTTCTCAATAATTTATATAACTTTTCCACATGTTTACTAGTGTGGTATTCCCATGATTTATTATAAATATGTGTATTATCAAAGAAAACCAACACAAATTTTATAATATGGGATCAAACAGAATTGTTCTTAAGTCGAGCCCGCCAGACTTCAAACGGCGATAAATCATAATTCAAACCAAATTCGCGTTCCAAAATAGCCTGCTGACGTCGGCCAATTTTGTGATGCGAAAACCAAATGAATTCCGCCCTAATCTTTTTCGGGTCCGAAGTTGGGCTGGCATACGGAGGGAGAGTTGTGACGCGAATTTCTTATCAAATTCGCCCTAATCTTTTTCGGGTCCGGATTTCCACTGCGCGAGCGGCCCAAAAAAAGATCCGCTCCTATCCCTCTGTGACGAAACCATCGTACATGCTAACGTCATCAATCAAAACCCGCCACCCTTTTGACTTTGTAAATAAAACAAATTGCGTCTACGTCATTTTCATTGTTCCATGCGCTAGCCAGTCTTCCATGCAACAAAATTCAAAAACCAACTGTTAACGCTTGCTGACCGTTACCTTGCTGAAGAGAATTGAAGCCGAGTATTTCAGGGTTCTTTTGTCATAACCAGCGCCTGTTTAAACACGTTTCATTTCCCGTAAACAGGTATTTATTCCAATTCCCCGCTAAAATCTGTAAAAAATCCTGGTTTTAGTTTTAATTCTGCACTAAGGTCTGAAAAGAAGTTTAGTTTGGTCTTTTTCGTTCCCAGAACTGCAATTATATTCCCAAAACTGGTAATTGTGCCCCTTTTCCACAAAAACCCCGAAATTCCATTTCTGAATCCACAAGAACTAGAAATGGAAGTTCCTGTAGCTCTGAATGTCATGCCCATCAATGCCCCTCATAGGGAGTTGGATTATTTGCCTTTAGCCGATATGGATTTTCAAATTAAGGACTTGCGTCTCAGTGAGAATCCTCTTCGAATATTTTGCCGCTGCAGAGACAATTATTTGAATGGTTCTGACATCTTTGGAATTTTGGAATCAAATCTTCCTATGTACCTTCTCCCCTCAGTCCATATTTTTCCTGAGTTAATCCATTATTGCTACGCAAATTATGATCCCAACCAACGAGCAGTTTTATCCCCAAGTCAAAATGTCATTTTCCCAATAACTGCTCAGTCCATAAATGAAATGCTACAATTCCAACCTGGTCAAGCTCTCACTCCCCTGTCCATGGCTGAATTCCTTGAGAAATCTACTAAGTTATCCCATGAAGAGTTAAACCGCCTATGCCAAACCTTCATGTTACCAGAGCATCAGCCTAAAAACCCTCCCCCTTATGGTTATACTTTCTTTACTGATGAGGGTAGAATTATTTTAAACATGATATCTTCCATAATGGGCTTCAATACTAGTGAGTATGTTGATCAGTTAACCCTAGTATTGTTATTCATTTTTACCCCTGGACAGCCTCCTGCTGTCAAGTACGATTTTGCATCTTATATTGCTGACAAAATCCATAATCAGTTCATGAGATTTGAGAATGAGAGAGTATTTAAGTATTCTTTTGTCATATATCATCTCATGATTTACTTTCAGTCAGAAAATTTCCCTTTTTATGTTAAGAAACTTGATGCCAAAGGGAATCCTAGGTCAGTCATCTTTTGGTCTGCCATTACTCAAAATTCCTCTGATTCTCCTTATTCCTATAATGATTTTGTCGACCTTTTTGTTCATCCTGCAACTACCTTGTTGATAGGAGTCTCTCCTCCTAGAATTAACAATGAAATCAAGAAAATCCTTCAGCTCTCAAAGCATTACAAGATAGGTGACTGGTACCTATATCAAAACTACATAGAGATCAGGATATATGGATGTGAATTATGCCCATTCAAACTGCCCAAGTATGTCCCAATGAGACTCTTTGCATTAGAATATTTCAAGCAGATGAATAATTCAGATATAATTCATTTTTGCAATGCAAAGAAAAAGGCTCAACTCAGGATCAAGAGCCAATTAGGTCCCTTCATTTGTAACTCTAGGGAAGCTGGAAAGGAAGCCAAAAGGATTTTAGAAGACTATCTCAGACTACAAAAGAGTTTCCAATGGGTGCCTTATGATCCAAACAACTTTATCTGTGATAGAAGAATGAAAAATAAACTATCACCATACATCCATCAAAGAATCCCAGAAATAGAACAATATGATAATATGGATGAATGGACAGAAGGGACATTGGTTGAAAAAGATAGTGAGCAGGTCAATGTTGAAAATGTAATGAAAGATCTTGAAAAGATACTTGACCTAGAATATTTTGGACGGGTGCAGGGATCTTCTTCAGCCAGGAATTTACAACAAAATTTGCAGGAGATTAGTACAGTAGCAGTAGAATCTAAGGGAAAATAAAAGGAGCCTGATATACAAATAATTGAAAAATTCATAATGACAGAGCAACCAGAGACTTCTAAAGAACAAGGTCAAGGAAAAATTCCTCCTACTCAGATCAGTGAGCCAGAAATTTCTATTTTACAAACTCCTCTGAATATAGAAAAGGGAAAAAAGAGAGAGGTTGAAACAACTACTCCTATTGGTGGCTCTTCTGAACAGCAAGATGTTAAAAGGCAGAAATTAACTCCCCTTCCAGAAGATGAATCATTTCAGGAAATCCCTGACAGCCAGGGAAGAGAAGACAGTCAGCAAACAGATACAGGTAGTGGGACATCCACTAATTTTCAAAAACAGGGAATATAGAGGCAACAAACTGCAGAAATATCTTCTTTCAAACCTCCAGTAAAAACTGCCCGGGACATCAAAAGAACATTCATCAATATAAAGGCCAGGAACGATCCACTTAGACTTCAAGTGTACAACCAATTTTTGAAGATGGCTCCGAAAAATCAAGAAAGATTGATGTCAGCTTATGACATCCAACAGGGTAAGATGTTAATGAGCCATTTGAAGCCCAAGGTGCAGCAGGCTCAGACAGCTGTAGATTACGTTAGGACTAATTTTGAAGTCTTAGCAAAGGATATTCATCCTTTAGATCAAATTGAGCTACACAAGCAAACAGGTGAGATGATTTATTCTACTCTGACGGATAAATCAATGATGACCCATAAGTTGCAGGATTCTTTGGATAATACTAATACACAGTTGCAGCTTGAAAATCCCTCCTCCCAGGCTAAGGATAATAGAATCAAAACTTTAGAGGAAATAATCATTGGTTTGGGTCATAATCCTAAAGATGTGAAAGGTATTGAAGCTTTGATCAAGAGAAAAGATGATGATATTGCAGCTCTGAGAAAACAATTAAAGTTATCGGCCTCAAGACATCCACAGACTGCAGAAATCATCAAACAAAATTCTGAGGAAGAACTAATGGATTTGCTCTTAAAATTGAATGAGCAACTTACTGCAACCGAAAAAGAGCTTGAGAATGCATTAAAAGATAAGCAGGCAAATATTCTAGTATCTACAGCAGGAGTAGTGACAGGTACATCAACAACAGGTCAGCCAGCAGAATTGTCACAGAGCAACACTGCAAATTTGAACACTGATGAATTAACAAAGTCAATGGAAGATATGAACATTCAGGCCATAGAGCTTCACAAAACACAGGAACAATTGGCCACTCTAGAACATAAATATGAGCTTTCAAAAATGAGTGTTGCTGATAAAACAAGAGAAGTGAACAAATTAGAAAAAACAGTCAAAGCATTGGAAAAGGATCTCACATTGGAGAAACCTTTAAAAGAAATAAATGTAATTCTTTGGGATAATATCATTCAATCAATAAAGGATGTTTGGTCCTCAATTCAAATAATGGATGAACAGAATAACTTAGTTAAATTGGCTCTGGATGAGATTGAGAGATCAAGACAAGAGTTGGAAAATATGCCAGAAGAGGCCAATAGACTTATACATTTTTTGAATACTCACACTAAGAATCAACTTGCAGAAATTGGTATTCAGGACAGGACCGAAACAATTCTGGAAATAAAGAAAGTTTTTACTAAAAGAACTCTGGTACAGAATTTAGAACAAAGGTGCTCAGATATGCAAGAAGAAATCATTGCCTTCAGAGAAAGATTGAATATTTTGTTAAATAGAGGATTGCCCAGTCCTATAGTTGCAGAAGATAAGCTAATGGACCTTGATAGTTATGTTGAAAATTTGGACAAATATGCTGATAATCAAGCTAGTTCTTCAACCAGTTCATCAACAGCAGCATTTCCTACAGGGAAAAACCTTCATGACAGATTGGAGAATTTATTTTATCTTGAGCATGAAGTAAATCATTTGTTCCCAAATCAGCCTAATTTCTTCAGATATACTGAGGATGATGAAACACTAAGAAAGTTGCAAAGGACCAGAGTGCCAGAAGTTCAATGGTGGGAAGAAATGATGGAACTTTTGTCAAAAATTATCCTTACATAAATTTTTGCCTATTTACCACAGTATATTATGATAAAAAGGATAAAAGGATGAACAAAGGTCAAAGAGTATCAAAGTCGTTAAAGAGTATCAGTGAAACGAAATAATCAACATAGAATTACTGAAGAGGACAGCAGCAAGCCAAGATATTGGGCTTGCCTCCAACACATTCTTAAAAGAAGGAAACAGCACAACATCAGTTATCATTTTTCTTATCTACGAGACCATCTGTCTCTATATTGTTGTAAAATACTTATTAGTTATCCTAGATAATATCTCAATTTGTTATGAGATATTTTGTATGATTTTTTGTATAAATACTCCATCAATTGTAGTAGTAAGTGTGGATTCATATACTTTTCAGTAACATTGACTTTTTCGGAATAAAGTGTTGTTGGAGAAATTTCTTTGTGGCTTGCTGGATGATGAATTGATGCTAGAGACTTTTTACAGGATTCATGTGTCAAACTACGGATCAATAAGTCATTTCTATCCTGTGTTTTAAGTTTTTATATCTGTTTATTATATCACTGTGTTTCATTTCTGAATAATTAATGAAAAGGAGTAAATCAGAAGGTATTTAAGTGTAATATGGTTTTAATCATTATTATTCTAAATGTTTTCTGCTAAACTAGTTATAAATAGTGAATTATTAATTGCTTCTATTTTACTAGATTAAGGATTTTGGGTACTTTAATTTGTATTTGGAACAATGGAAGTCGGTACTCTATCTGTTTCTTTACTATTCTACATACTGCTATTTCACTTTCTTATAGATGCCTCGGGCATATTTGGATGCTTTCTCAGATTGTCGATAATCTCCATGTGGACCGTTACTGGGTTTTATATCAAGTCCCCGTATGTGACATGGGGTATTTTTCTATCACTGTCTGGGGTGGGACTTCCACTTTTCTGGATGTATATTTGGGTTCCAATCTTCAGATGTGAAAATGTAATGATTTCATGGACTGTTTTACTTCATATAATATATTCAAAACAACATTTTTTCTCTTGTGAAAAAAAAAATGATTAATGTTTATCACTCTGCCTTCAAAACTAGCGATGCTGGTCTATGTTGCTGGTTTATTGATATGGTCTGATGGTCTTTTTATATTTTGGACATATCACACTCCTCACATGATTAGCGTTTTTCTCCGTTCAAGGATTTTGGGTACTTTAATTTGTATTTGGAACAATGGACGTCGGTACTCTATCTGTTGCTTTACTATTCTACATATTGCTATTTCACTTTCTTATAGATGCCTCGGGCATATTTGGATGCTTTCTCGGATTGTCGATAATCTCCATGTGGACCGTTACTGGGTTTAATATCAAGTCCCTGTATGTGACATGGGGTATTTTTCTATCACTGTCCGGGGTGGGACTTCCACATTTCTGGATGGATATTTGGGTTCCAATCTTCAGATGTGAAAATGTAATGACTTCATGGACTGTTTTACTTCATATAATATATTCAAAACAACGTTTTTTCTCTTGTGAAAAAAATGATTAATGTTTATCACTCTGCCTTCAAAACT
Organism: Pinus albicaulis; assembly: GCA_034641835.2. Classification (NCBI taxonomy): domain Eukaryota; kingdom Viridiplantae; phylum Streptophyta; class Pinopsida; order Pinales; family Pinaceae; genus Pinus; species Pinus albicaulis. The sequence continues at coordinate 419,625,086 of CM076578.1, forward strand.
AGCGATGCTGGTCTATGTTGCTGGTTTATTGATATGGTCTGATGGTCTTTTTATATTTTGGACATATCACACTCCTCACATGATTAGCGTTTTTATCCGTTCAAGGATTTTGGGTACTTTAATTTGTATTTGGAACAATGGACGTCGGTACTCTATCTGTTGCTTTACTATTCTACATACTGCTATTTCACTTTCTTATAGATGCCTCGGGCATATTTGGATGCTTTCTCAGATTTGTCGATAATCTCCATGTGGACCGTTACCGGGTTTTATATCATTGTCTCTGTATGTGACATGGGGTATTTTTCTATCATTGTCCTGTGGACTTCCACTTTTCTGATGGATATTTGGGTTCCCAATCTTCGATGTGAAAATGTAATGACTTCATGGACCTGCTTTACTATATAATATATTCAAAATGCTGCTTTTCCTCTTTTTTAAAGCATTCATTTCTTTTTTTTAATTGAACTGTTTGTTGCTATACCGACGCTCAGAAGTTGCTGAACGTTATAGATTAAGAAACGTCAAAAGAGCGACAGTATAAACACGTCGAAAGAGCGACGTTCAAAACGTTGAACCACATTTCGTTGTAATTGTGATAGTTTACAGACGTCGGAAGAGCGACGCTCAAAACGTCGAACCACATTTCGTCGGAAGTGCGACAGTTTACAAAGGTCGGAAGTGCGACGGATTGGGAAACGTCGGAAGAGTGACGCTTGTTTGGAAGCAACGGAAAAAGTGTCGATAGTGCGACACTTTTTAATTGCGTCGGAACTGCGACGGTATGGTAAACCACGTTTTTCCCGCCCTCGAACTGTCGCTCTTGCGACGACTATGTGTCGGAATAGCGACGAATTGGCCGTCGAAATTTCTGCCAAATTTTCTAGTGCTCGGAGTGAACCTATTCCTCTGAGGATGAGCCTTAGACCTGTGTGAGCCAAAAACCAAGAGAGATGAGTATATCATCATTGTGTCTAAATGAGGTAGAGGGAACTTGTATTTATAGCCTTCCAATGGGTCCACTTTGCTTTAGGGCTAACCCGATCTAATATGCACATGTGTATAGGGCTGACCTAATCTAATGTACATGATTGGGTTCATAAATTCAAAAACCAAATTCTACTTGTCCAAATGAGGTGACATTTAGGTCGATTTTGGTCATCTCGAAAAGAGGAATTCAATGCAATCATTATCTATGTAATATGAGTTGTCCAAGGTGGAATTTGACCCTAGTTGCAAAAAAATAACAAAATTTTAGAAACTTTGGGTTTGGAGGTCCTTGGCCACACTCCCTAATCACATGCCCTGACATGAGTTGTGACTAGTAGCTTAGATATGTGAGGGATGAGTGCGAGACTCTCCGAGTTCTCCTAGTGGCTCGATGTCAAGGGGACATGGGGGGTGATTTTATTTGTAGAAATTCAAGGTGGAAAGAGGCCCAATGTCTCAATGACTCAATTAACAAAAAGTTTGTTGACAGAAAATGTGGGAGTTACTCCAAGATATCGAATGTTGGGAGATTGAGTGTCGAGTAACACATTAAAGAACCACAAATGGAAACTCCTAATACTACATTACATAAATTTTAAGGTTTAAAATGGAACTCCTAATAATATTATAAAATAATAGTGGAAATAATAAAATAAGATTACATCACATCATCAAATTTTAGAGGGAAAAAAGAAAAAACTATTTTTGCAACTCATATTTTCAACTTATCTCCCTACGGTTTTACTCAAATTTCGAGTGGGAGCACTCATTGGATGTAAAATCAAATTTAATTCCTCATCCAAGAAGTACCCATGTTGCATAATTTTGATGGACCCTACTACATGGAAAATGAGAATTTCTAAATAAATTTGTTGAATCTATGCAAAAAAAACATTAAGAAAGAGAAGTACTAATTGATTGATAACTTAATGAAAGGCTCTTTTTGTGTTGTGTAGACTCAATGTGGCTACACTATGAAAGAAAATAGGCCCTGTCTTAATGGTTTAAAGGAAATATACCAAATCCCTATGTTTGAAGGAGAGTAGGGCCTTCATATTCTCCACCTTGAATTAAATCTCGTTGAACCTGGAGTGAGACTTCTTCTCAAGATATCAGATATGGTTTAAAGGTGGCCAATAGAAAATAAAAATACAAATACAAATACAAATAAATAAATAATAATAATAGTATAGTTGAGCCTATGGTTGGGTCGAAAGTAGCTCACTCTTCTTCAGTTTTTAGCAAGTGTAAGTGAACAAGTAAGTATATGTATTTATTTGTTAATAAAATGAAATTGTTGTTCCATGATTCATGATTATTGTTGTGATGTATTAATGAGAAATATTGCAATGATGAGTTGAACTAATGAGTAATTGTGTTCGGTTTCTAGTTGTAAACTTATTTATAACAGAGTGTTTCATGAAAAATTAATTATTAAAATATGATACTTGTGATAAATATGTTTTATTCATTTTCAAATCCTTGATTAGAAAGGAAATACTTTGAGAAAAAAGACTTCCCAAAACATCAAATGCAAAGTGATAAATATTTCATTGAAGAACTCTTGAATGGTGGAAGTCTATTGAAGGACTTGAAGTAGGCTTGTGTGGCCCTTTTAGATATGTGAATTGTCTTCTCTAGGCTAGTTGTGGGATGAAACAACTCTTGTTGTATCCCTGTTGGAAATGCAAAGACTTGAAAAAAAATTTGGTGTTGGGAGAATCTGTTACCTTTGGAGGTAAGACGAAGTACTAGCCCCTCTATTTATAAGAGTTTGGATTTGATAGTGTTTTGTTGTAATCCCAAAGGATAGAGAACCTCACTCATCTGGTTGAAGTTGTGGATTTGGCCATGGGCCACATCCTTGTGTTCTATCAAAGAAGTATCCAAGTCTGAGTAGTGCTTTGAAGTGTCGTTGCAGGTTGTCCAGGGTCTTTGTGCCTTTAGAATTATCTGGGAAAGTTTTATACCATTTTAGAATCAGTTTCAGTCTTACGAAAATTATGGACTTGGGAGCATAGTAGAAGTTTTATAATTTCAAGGATTACCCTTTGAATTTTTGGGCTTCCTTAGTGGAAATTTTAGACACTTGGGGATTGGAGTTCCTTGGCCTCAGTCCCCAGTCACGTGGTTTTACAAGAGTTGTGACTGATAGCTTAGCTATGAGAGGGATACGTGCAAGACTCACTCATCAGATTGTCCTTTAGTCTTTAAGGGGACTCTTTGAGTTCTCCTAGTGGCTTGATGTCGAGGGGACCTTGGGATTGACTTTTTTTGTAGCAAGTCAAGGTGGCTAGAGCCTCGATGTCCCAATGACCCAATTAACATAAATTTTGTTGATAGAGAAAATGTGGAGGAAGTCACTCCAAGATATCAAATGTCGGGAGATCAGGTGTCAAGAAACACTTTAAACAACCACAAATGGAAACTCTGATACAACATTAGAGAAATTTTGAGGTCTAAAATCGACCTCCTAAGGATATTATAAAATAATAGTGGAAATAATAAAATAATATTAGATCACATCATCAAATTTTAGAGGGGAAAATAATTGTTTTTCAACTCATATTTTTAACTTATCTCCCTACAATTTTACTCAAATTTCGAAAAGGAGCACGCGTTGTATGCAAAATTTAATTCCTCATCCAAGGATTACTCATATTGCATACTTTTGATGGACCCTGCTACATGGAAAATGATAATTACTAAATAACTTTATTGAATCTACGATAATTAGTAAATAACTTTATTGAATCTATGCACAAAAAATCATTAAGAAAGGGAAGTACTAAATGAATGTTGGCTTAGTGAAGGGCTCCTTTTGTGTTGTGTAGACTCAATGTGGCTACACTATGAAAGAAAATAGGCCTTGGCTTAATGGTTGAAAGGAAATATACCAAATCCCTATGTATGAAGGAGAGTAGCCTTCATATTCTCCACCTTGAATTGAATCTTGTTTAACCTGGAGTGAGGCTTCTCAAGATATCAGATCTGGTTTAAGAGTGGTAAACAACAAAAAAACACTACAATATAGCTGAGCCTATGGTTGGGTGGAAAGTATAGCTCACTCTTATTCAGTTTGTAGCAAGCTTAAGTGAACAAGTAAGTATATCTATTTATTTGGTAATAAAGTGAAAGTGTTGTTCCATGGTTCATGATTATTGGGGTGCTATATTAATGAGAAATATTGCAATGATGAGTTGAACTAATTAGTAATTGTGTTTGGTTTCTAGTTGTAAATTTGTTTATAATAGAATGTTGCATGCAAAAGTAATCATTAAAATATGATACTTGTGATAAATATGTTTTATTCATTTTCAAATCCTTGATTAGAAAGGGAGGACTTTGAGAAAAAAGTCTTCAAAGAACATCAAATGGAAAGTGATAAATATTTCATTGAAGAACTCTTGAATGGTGAAAGTCTATTGAAGGAATTGAAGTAGGCTTGTATGGCCCTTTTAGAGATGTGAATGGTTTTCTCTAGGCCGGTTGTGGGATGAAACAACTATGGTTGTATCCCTGTTGGAAATGTAAAGAATTGAAAATGTATTTGGTGTTGGGAGAATTTGTTTCCTTTTGAGGTAAGGCAAAGTACTAGCCCCTCTATTTATAAGAGTTTGGATCTGATAGTGTTGTATTGTAATCCAAAAGGAGTGAGAGAACCTCACTCAGCTGATTGAACTTGTGGATTTGTCCATGGAACACCTCCTCGCATTCTATCAAAGAAGTATCCAAGTGTGAGTAGTGCTTTGAAGTGTCGTTGCAAGTTGTCGAGGGTCTTTGAGCCTTTAGAATTATATGGGAAAGTTTTACACCATTTTAGAATCAGTTTCAGTCCTATGAAATAGACTTGGGAGCTTAGTAGAAGTTTTAGAATTTCAAGGATGACCGTTTGAATTTTTGGGGTTCCTTAGTGGAAGCTTTATAAACTTGGGGATTAGAGGTCCTTGGCCTCATTCCCTAGTCACATGGCTTGACATGAGTTGCGACTAGTAGCTTAGCTATGAGAGGGATAAGTGTGAGACTCACTCATCATATTGGCCTTTAGTCTTTCAAGGGACTCTCTAAGTTCTCCTAGTGGCTCGATGTGGAGGGGAACGACTTTATTTGTAGCAAGTCAAGGTGGCTAGAGGCCCGATGTCCCAGTGACCCAATTAACAGATAGTTTGTTGACAAAGAAAATGTGGAGGTAGTTGAATGTCGGGAGATCAGGTGTCGAGTAACACATTAAACAACCACAAATGGAAACTCCTGGTACTACATTAGAGAAATTTTTAGGTCTAAAATGGGTCTCCTAATGATATTATAAAATAATAACAGAAATAGTAAAATAAGATTAGATTGCATCATCAAATTTTAGAGGTAAAAAGAAAATATTATTTTTGCAACTCGCATTTTCAACTTATCTCCTTACGGTTTTACTCAAATTTCGAGCGAGAGCACTCGTTGGATGCATAATTTAATTCCTCATCCAAGGAAAACCCATGTTGCATAATTTTGATGGACCTTGCTACATGGAAAATGAGAAATACATGAAAAAACATGATTGCAATCACATGTTTTGTGTATTTCTCATTTTCCGCATAACAGGGTCCATCAAAAGTATGCAGTATGGGTACTCCTTGGACGAGGAATTAAACTTTGCATCCAATGAGTGCTCCCGCTCAAAATTTGAGTAATATCGTATGGAGATAAGTTGAAAAAATCATTTTTTTATCTTTTTATCTTTTTACTTTTTTACTCCAAAAATGGTGAATCATTCCCCATGGTTGACATCATCATATTGAATCTTATTGGCTCTTATAAAATTGACTTTGGTTGTACCTTTTTGTTTTGAGATCCATTTTAACATTTGTCGACTAATGGATAAATTTTCAACAAATAACTATGGTTGATTGTTGTCGGGCGATCAAAGTATCTAATGTCATGAGATCAACTAACATGACTTCATGTAATTGGGAGATTAGGATATCGAGATATCAAATGTTGGACTATCGACTATCGAAACATCAAGTTATCGAGAGATCAAGAAATCAAACTATCAGATATTGGGCTATTGGATGTTAGATTTATGAATATCAGGTGGAATCGTAAGGGAGTTTTGTTATGTATCTTGATGGCCCCATGATCTAGTGGATAACAATGTCAATTGAAAAACAAAAATCGGATTTTTGTTAGTTGATAATCTGTCAATCGGATTAGAATAGGATTGAACAAGAAGGAATGCAATAAGTTAATCTAGTGGTGTATTGGCCTAGTGACTAGTTGATAGATATGACAACTAATAGACTAGGTAATATGACATGTTCGACTATAGAAATGGAATCGTATGATGGTGATATGTGGGAAAAATATGGCCACGTGTTTTCCACATGGAAATGGTACATATATTGGCATGGTACCTAGATGCATATTTTCAAATGGGAGTTACTTTGTATCCATAGCTCAAATTTAGTTGAAATTCATATTGTTGGAAAGTATTGATGAAGAGAATATGGTGATGGTCCCATAAATGAGTTTTAAAGTGGTTGAAGGAAGAGGAATTTTAATAATCCCATCCCCCTAAAGTAACCTTGGAGGTCAGGTCCAAATACCCTACATCTTTAATCAAGCATTAAGGGATTGGGTATGTTACAAGTCTTATGGAAAAATCTCAAGAATAAGTATCAAGCATTAGAATTTGTGAAAGCATTGTATTTGATATATAATTTTTTCTCCATGAAGTTGTAAGGATGATCGACATATTACTATTTATTAAAGTTAAAAGATTTCAATGATCAATTGTTTGTTATTGGGAAGCCAGTGGATGATGAGGATATGGTTTCTTTGGTGATGCAAAGTTTGCAACCCTCATTTGAGTGATTTGTTGATCCATTGCATTTTCTTGGGGAGACTCAAACAATTTTGTTTGCATAGCTATCAACATTGCTTTTGTAGAAGAAAAGGAGATTAGATAAGACTAAGGTATCAAATTCATCAACAATAAAGAATGCATTTAATGCATGATATAATGACAAAGAGAAACAATAAAATGCTAGCAATGCAACCAAGAAACATATATTTATATGTTATTATTGTGATAATCTTGGAACTTCAAAAGAGATTTTCAGAAAAGGAAGTATAACTTAGCAAGAGGTCAAAGGAAATCAAAGCATGCAAGCATTGCTAAAGGAGATGAAGAAGAAGACACAATAGGTGAGTTTGCATCTATAGCATCACAACATCAATTAGTGAAATCTACATCTTGGTATTTTGATTAAAGCGCATCTCATCAGTACACATGTCACAAGGACTAATATGTAAGTTTGATTAAAGATAAGAGCCACAGAGAGTTTATTTCTTAAGGTGATGATTGGACTTACTATATTAGAGGATGTAGGGATGTTCTTTCCATATTGAACAGTACTATAAGTTATACTTTCAATAATGTTCAATATGTTCTTGACATGTATAAAAAAATTCTATCTATTAGTGAGATAACTAAGAATCCCGATCTTTCTGTAAAATTTCAAGAAAACAAATGTATGGTTTCTACTCTTCATGATAACAATGTGATTATTGTTGGTATTGGTGAAAAAGGATTATATAAACTTGTTGATTTAAATACAACGAATTGTTGAAATTTGCAACAAGACACAGTGAAATTGACATCCAGAAACAACGTCGAGAAAATGGCATCCATAAATGGCTACCATGCGAGGCTTTTGATTTAATTATTCCTTAATTAAATTGAAAGAAATATGTGAGAAATTTATCTATCCCTTAAATAAATTGGACAATAAATTGTAATCTTATCTCATAATCACTTGTAATAGTTAACTGAGTGTGATAGACTCAGTTAGCTCATGAACTTCGAGTTGAGGGTGGTTGGTGAGGCATGTAGAGTGATTCTACTTGTTTTAGAGTCCAATTTACAGTTAGTGTATTAGTTTAATGCATGAGAAATCAGTTAACTCAATTAAGTGAGTTAAAGTCAATCTAACTAGTTGTAACTGATTGTTGCACTAATGAGAGGTCAAGTGAATTAAATCATATTTAATTCACATGCAATGATATGTCAAGTGAATGATGATTTACTATTAATAGTTGCATGCATGTCAGTTCTGATGAAGACCAAGTTGAGACAAAGGTTAAAGGGATGTTATATGTTAGTTGTATTATTAGTAAATTGTCGACGCGCAATTAGACAACCATAGGATTGCCCATGATGTATTGCACAATTTTGGAAGGTTGAATTTCCTAATTAATAGGGATCAATTGTTCTTAGAATTGCACAAGCAAGACAGGCTGAGCAGAGGCAAGAAATTGGCTAAGTGTTGGTCGATTTTGTCCGGATCAGTGTGAGACAGTTGGTAGAGTGCAACAGACTCTTGTGAGAAGAGTGCATTGTATTGTTTCATGATTCCTTGGTTCATTATACAATAAAGATAGAGGGGTTTTGAGCAGTTCCTTTCCCTAGAAAATATCTTGTGTTGTGGATTGATTTTCTTTCTCTTACTTGGTGTGATTGTGCGGTCGTGTTTAATTTCTGCAAATTAATTGTAGAAGGATTCAGTATCTTTCTCTAGTATATTGCATGATCAGATTGAATCCATTGGTATACATATTGTTTGTATAATTTCTACATGGTATCAGAGCACCAGGAATCACAATAGTGGAGAAGAAATTGAGTTTGTGTCGAACAATATTCAAACTTGCAGATACTTTCTTTGGAGCGACAAGCGGATCAAGATGGATTTCAACAGATTAAGATTGGAATATGCACTTGAGGGCAGTTCTAATTATATCGCATGGAAATACGGAATGGAGGCAATTCTGGAGGACAACGGGTTGAAAAAATTCATTGATAATGATATTCTCAAGCCCACAGCGGCAGACGTCGCTCTTATTGATGCTTGGCAAAAGAAGGTAGCAAGGGCGAGGAGGATCTTATTAGAGGGAGTTCGAGATCACATCGTCTCAAGTCTCCATGGCAAGGCAACTCCATATGCTATGTGGAAGGCGTTGACAAATATTTTTCAAAACAACAGTGATCAAAGGAAGTTGGCGCTGAAGGACAAGCTCAGGAAAATCAAGAGGGAGGAGGGCGAGATTGTACCAACATACTTGGTGAAGTTCACTCAATGTCGAGATGAGCTTGGAAGTGTTGGTGTGACAGTAGCAGATGAGGACTTGGTGAGCCTAGCACTTCTAGGCCTTCCCAAAAGTTGGCATAGTTACCAGGACTTGGTGAATGCGAGGGAGAAGTTACCAGATTGGGAGCGACTTTGGTCAGATTTGGTACAAGAAGAATTCAGGCGGAATACTAAGGATGGATCTTCATCCAAGACTAATGACGAGGAAGATTGTGCCTTAGTCGGTAAGGCAAAGAAGGCCAAGGAAAAGAAATCCCAAGGCAAAGTGGGCAAGAAAGACTTGTCCAAGATCAGATGTTTTCACTGTCACGAGCATGGGTACTATGCTACAAATTGTCCACAAAAGAAGGCAAGCAAGAAGGAGCCTGCAATTGCAGCAGGTGAAGCATTGGCTTCACAATTCGAGCTTGATTTTACTCTCATTGCATGCATGGCTAGCACTGTAATGGGATGCATGTGGTATTTAGACAGCGGTGCCTTGTTCCATATGACAAGAGATAGGGATCTCTTCAGTGACTTGGAGGAGAAGGACCTCCAACAGAATATAGAGTTCGGAGATGACGGGAGGTATAGCGCGACCGGCATAGTTACAGTTACCTTTCAGAGGGAGAATGGCTCTCATCGCAGACTAGCAGATGTTTTGTATGTTCCAAGCCTAAAGAAGAATCTTGTCTCTGAAGCAGTATTGGAAGATTGTGGTTATGAAGTGATGTTTAGAAAAGGAAAAGTTTTCCTTAAACACGTAGCCACGAGACAGGTGAAGCAGATCGGTCCAAGAGTCAAGAACCAGTATGCTCTCAAGTTTGAGGATGCATGCAAGGCTTTGAGGAGCAAAGCAGTGGTTAATGACTTGGTTGTTCAGAGGGAGAAATTATCTCTCAACATGCAGCGTTAGAAGTAGTCTCAGAAGGTTGTGGAGCAGCCACAATTGGAGAAGCAGAGAGGGGACCGAGTGGAAGAGTTCACTCAAGCAGAGACCTATAGGAGGGGGAAATTTCAAGCCAAAAAGGCAAAGAGAGTACATGCAGCTATACCTCCAGGTGTGAGGTGGGGCATGTGCAGAATTAATTCCAAGAAGAAATTTAGGCAGGGTTCATTGAGATGGTGTGTCTCATGGATAAAACCTGGCTACAAGGAGCCCACAATACAGCAGTAACAAGAAGGATCGGTTAGATTGATGCAGTCAGATGTCAGGAAGATAGAAATCAGAGTGACAGGTGTCGTATATTGGAGCGCAAATCAGAGTTGGTAGCAGTGCAGAGTGCATGGATGCAGATGTCAACAGCACAGAAAGTCCAGTAGACATGTGCAGTAGCTAGCAGCAGTCAGAAGACTCTTATGATAGATGCATTATATTGATTCAGTTGTTTGGAAGCTATTCAGTTTCAGGATAGTTGCATATGCGAACGACACTAGAGAAGTGTTGCATGCAAAAACATTCCAAAGGTACCGAATCGAGATAGATTGATTCCTTTCTAGTTGAGAGGGAGTGTTGAAATTTGCAGCAAGAAACAGTGAAATTGGCATCCAGAAACAACATCCAGAAAATGGCACCCAGAAACGGCTACCATGTGAGGCTTTTGATTTAATTATTCCTTAATTAAATTGAAAGAAATATGTGTCAAATTCATTTATCCCTTAAATAAATTGGACAATAAATTGTAATCTTATCTCATAATCACTTGTAATGGTTAACATAGTGTGATAGACTCAGTTAGTTCATGAAATTTGAGTTGAGGGTGGTTGGTGAAGCATGTAGAGTGATTTTATTTGTTTTTCAAAGTCCAAGTTGTAGTTAGCGTATTAGTTTAATGCATGAGAAATCAGTTAACTCAATTAAGTGAGTTAAAGTTAGTCTAACTAGTTGTAACTGATTGTTGCACTAGTGAGAGGTCAAGTGAATTAAATCAGATTTAATTCACATGCAGTGATCTATCAAGTGATTGATGATTTACTATTAATAGCTGCATGCATGTCAGTTCTGATGAAGACCCAATTGAGACAAAGGTTAAAGGGATGTTATCTATCAGTTGTATTATTAGTAAATTGTCAGCGCGCAATTAGACAACCATAAGATTGCTCATGATGTATTGCGCAGTTTTGGAAAGTTGAATTTCCTAATTAATAGGGCTAAATTGTTCTTAGAATTGTGTGAGCAAGGCAAGCTGAGCAGAGGCAGAAAGGCAGAAAATTGGCTAAGTGTTGGTCAATTTTGTTCAGATCAATGTGAGACAGTTGGTAGAGTGCAACAGACTCTTGTGAAAAGAGTGCATTGTATTGTTTCATGATTTCTTGGTTCATTATACAATAGAGATAGAGGGGTTTTGAGCAGTTGCTTTCCCCAGAAAAATATCTTGTGTTATGATTGATTTGCTTTCTCTTACTTGGTGTGATTGTGCGATCGTGTTTAATTTCTACAAATTAATTGTAGAAGGATTCATTATCTTGCTCTAGTATATTGCATGATCAGATTGAATCCACTAGTATACATATTGTTTGTATGATTTCTACACGAAGGTACATGCACTAGCTACAATGGAGAATATCAATGTGCTTTGGCATGAAAGGTATGGACACCTAAACTATCAATTTTTATCTGTACTCGATGGGACAAATATGGTGGATGGTCTTCCTTTCATTTAATGATGTTAGAATGTATGTAAAGTTTTTTTAATGGGAAAACAACATCAACATTCATTTGATATTGATAAAGCATGGCAAGCTAAAGGAGTTTTGAACCTAGTATGTGTTGCTCTACACAGTCCAATGAAGATACCTACAATGTCTATAGCTAAGTATTTATTTATATTGGTTGATGACTTCTCATGCAAAATGTGTTGTTTGCTTCCACTATTGTGGACATTCCAACTATTGTTTTACCCCTTAAAAATATCTCATTTCTTCTTGAATTCTCAATAGCTAGTCTCTAGCTTCTACAACTCCTTAACAATGATAATTTCCTAGAATCCTCTTGCCATTTCTGCGCATATATAGCAATGAATTCCCATAGGTTGCTTCATGAGTAGGGAGGGAGAGAATACTCCCAATTTGAATGGAGGAGTGAAAGATGGAGGGTGAATAATGGTTCTCCCCCAAGAGTTTGCATAAGACATGTGCACCCTTCACAAGAAGCATGGGGAAACATTTGAAGGCCCAACCAAGTCACATATTGATGGGAAATTATTTTAATGAAGCATGGAGGCAAGTGAAGTTGTACTTCAAAGGACATGTCAAATCATAGCACAAGTGTGCCTATTTTCCTATTCCTCTTTTGTGATATCATGGTTCCCTTGTTACTTCTCAAGCAAACTTTTTGGTGGATATTACATTATAATGTTCCCTTTTATTCATGTGTTTACATACATAAGCACAACATAAAAAACACAACAACCATAGGACAATCCTAACGTCTTACCTAAACTCATATGCATTTGCTAGTTGAGCCTTTCCCTGGAGCTTTGCATTAAAAATATTTACAAAGAATTCATATAATTTACACAAACAGAGACAATCCTTTAACTCTGCCCACATGGTTTAAATCGTGTCCCATAAACCATATCATTGAGATAACACACAATTGACATAATTATATTTCAAAGATAATTTTGATCCTTGAAATATAATTTCAAAGATAATTTTGATCCTTAAAATGTCTACTATCAAAATTATCATCATCATGTATTGAATATTGTTATCAATTATCATTATTATTTATTTTCCAAAACACCTCTAAAGAAAATTAGAAGGTCCCTAAATATTAGGGAATTACAAAATAAAAATAACGTAAAGGCTAAAAGATCAATTTTGTTATTCTACTATAGGGCTTGCAATGAGAATGCAATATAGCACTACAGTGAGAGTGCAATAAACAAACGGAAAGCCTGCAATAAACAATTACATAATTCTTTGTAATCAATTGTTACCCATGAGGTGTATATTAGCTGATTTCCGTGGGTTTTAGTCCTATTAGATCTCAGGTTCAAATCTCCTAGACAGGGGTTAAGTTTGTGAAATGAAACAAACTACAAAGAAATTAGAAAATTCTACTCAACTTCATTATTACATAATTCCTTTATTTCCTTAGGTGAGTTGTTTCTTGATCACCTAAAGAGTTGCGTGAAGGGTGAGAATTTTGCACGTTAGCAAATGCTGAAATTTGCTGAGAAGCTTCCCCGTGACTAATTCCTTCAAATAATTGTTTTCTAACTATCTGGTGCAACTGCCCTACAAGCTGCTTCTTTAAAGCATCAAAAACCATCTCCAATCTCTCCAACTGTTCTGTTGCATTGTTGTTATACATAAATAAACTATAATAAAGATCAAAACTATCTCCACGAGTGTTCTCAACAATTTGGAGCAATGTTTCATAACCTTTAGTATTAATTGGAGTAGATTCCAAGTTCAACTTTCCTAACATCCTTCCCACAGTGTGGGTAATAAATTGACTTTCAGCAGCATAGCGATCATGTTCAGCACATGACATCTCAACCATCCTGCAACCTTCTTTTGAAAAAATATCCAAAAACTTGTAGCAACGTTCTGCTCTGGCTCCTTTCCCAATTCGAACCTTCTCATAAACAAACGAAAGACCACACCACCCAGCTTTCCCACTTTCAGGCCCAAACATAGGATGTGTGCACAATATATCAAATTCTGGAGGCAGTACCTGTAAAAATAGATTGCGTGGAAACTCTTTGACAGAAAGGACATCTGCAAATAATGTGTTTCTCTTTAGCCTGTGAGTTGGAAACGACCTCAATACAGACTCTGTTGATATAATAGATGAGCATAGCAATATAACATCGGGATGTTCTTCACAAAACTCATATGCATCCTTGAAGAAAGAAACTCCCATCTTCTGAGCAACCTCCCCATGATCCGTTATAGAATGAGCCAATACTATATGACCTTGCTTAACCATAGTTTTCGCAAGAAATTGCCCATAATTACCAAATCCAACTATACCAATCTTCAAATGATGATTAGTTTCAAAGTCTTCACTTTCCTTGGATTCATTATCAAAAGGCTGAGCAGCATCGAATGCCTTAATCTTCAGATGTCTGAGAAGGGGACTATGTTCTCCATTTTGTTTCTTCCTAACAGAAAACAGAGAAGTTGATCTACTGTAGCATATTTGTGTTGGCATCAAGGGCTGTTTGACACCAAAGCAAGGATGTGAACACGGAAAACAAATAGCTAAAGGTTTAACTGAGGCAGCCATGCATTGAAATTCAGACATCTCCAAGCTTTTGGTGTACTTGTACTGCAGCTTGGGATGTAAGCATAGACAGATCGAGCCCTTAGATTTTATGACACGGATAGAAACGCAATGCAGCTTATGCTTCTAGAACACCTATTATTCATGGTTAATCTGAAGTCAAGCTTTTCCATTGACAAACAAAGCCCTGCAATTTCACCAATACAAGACAGATTTCTTACCAGCAGAATATTTGATGGTACAACAATATTTGACAAGTCAAGCTGCATGTACTGAACCTCAAAACCTTTAAGACCAACAGGAAATCTGTAAACTAGCCCTTCTTTATAAAAATTCTAGCATCACCCTGCATCAATTAACAAGATAAAGCCCTCAAAGGTGTTAAAGTACAAAAGCTTCGGAAGGTTAAATAATAAAATGCTTAAAACCCTGAGAGATACTCCGGAGTGTCCATATTCGTAATATCCAAAATGATAATTCATTCAGTATACTTTTACTTACTAGGGTACATTACCATTTAAAAAACCCTATCACAGAGGATTCACCTAATAACTGTATAGAGATCGTCTGATACATCAATTGGTTTACAGGGTTCTCATTCCATGATTCGCTGATCTGCATACTTATTGGGTCGAAAACAGCTAAAAAAAAATGAATTTTCATTAGAAGAATTGCGTTTTATATGGTTATATCCACTGACCATCAAATGATATCTTACGGCTGTAAAGTCTATACATCAATAAAAGAGGCTTACAACAGAAAACTTTGAATATTCATCGGAAAAAATTATGCATAAACAGAAGAATCTTAAAATTAATTCCGCTTGTCCATATGAGGTCCACCGCACAACCCTTGATCAGTGCGTGCACAGTCCACAAATTACTAAATAAAAAAATTATAACAGAATGAACACCTGCGCTTACATAGATGTTTTAAACCAGTCCTTAAATGCTCCGAAGCTCAAATTATCACATTTCATAAAAATTTAAAATGGGAACATGTATACTCTGCTTGAAAGGCCAAATCCTTCAACAAAGTATTATGTTCTGAAAATGACTGACGCATACATTGAACTCCAAAAGGTAGTAATGAGTTAAGAATCAAGATTCCTGACGGCCGGCATGCCTATAAATTCAAGGAAAACAGGGAATGTTCAAACACCAAAAGCAGGGTAGCGCAGGGCAAAAACCTTTAATTCAACAGAATACTCCAAAACAAACCCTGTAAAATTCAAAATAAGCTTATTTTGAAGCAAAAGATCACAAATTTGGCGGGTCATGCCTGACACATTTATTTCCAAAGAGATTAAAAACTAAAAAACACCTAACTTTAGAAGCAGCTTATATGTGCAGAGAGATTTTTGACAGTTAAATGTCAAATGCGAAGTAAAAAGTATTAAATTTCACAGAATAAGTAAATTTAAAACAAAACGTTTATTTATTTATTTTAAGTCTGAAATGCTTAATGCTTTCTCACAAATTTGACCGCTTAAGTACCTGATCCTCATTAAGTTAAAGATCGCTTGATTTCATAATAATATACGCACAGATAGATTTTTTACTGTTAAATGTCAAATATGAAGCCAAAACCAGAGTTAAACAGAGCAGGAAAAAACAAAAAATTGGAAAACTCTTTTGACGGTTGAAATGCTCAATATCTTACAGATGCAAGACCTTCAAATCCACTAACTCATAGTTAAAACAAGAAGATTTGATCAGGAAAAACAACTTCCGGTTAGAGTTCCCCTTTGCAAAATTATTTCAACTACGTGGATTATCATATTTAACCCCTAATACCTTACAGACTCGCCAAAAAACAAATTTAAACATTCACATTCATCTTCGAGCCAAAGATGGAGTACCTCGAAGCCAAAAGTTCATTAGAGCTTCAAACAACAGAAAACTCGACAAAGATGACCAACATTGCAAAGAGAAAATGGCGATATTTACCTGAAAATGTTAACAAACCCTTGCGCTTATTAGAAAAATGTCTGGACCAGAGAGTATTTAATGGAAAAAAAAATCTTTTTCAAACCTCGAGCTAGTATGTCTACACGAATCCGAATCCAACACAACATCGGAGGCAATAAATGCATAGTTTGTTCTTTAAAATTCAGATGGCTGTTACCCAATCCAACGGTGACAAAGATGACCTGGAAAACCTGGAAGCATCAGGACCGACGGATTAACTTGAACGCTGTCTCTGTACAGTTTAGGGTCGAGGCAAATGCGAAGGAGAAGAAATTGTCGTCGCGGTTTCTAGACAGATTCACTTTATCGGTACAGTTCAAGTTTTTTATGTGTTAAAAAAATAATTTAAATAATAAAAAAACTATAGTCATAATTATATTATTGAATTTTAATAATAATGTTTGGAAAGGTCCAAAAATAGAATATTTAGCCTTCTTCATAACAAATAGCACATAAAAATTTATGTAAATTTAATTTTCTCTATGAATTTGGAATTTTATATAAAATTCAAAATTGTAATATATATCTCGTGAGGGTGTGAGGTGAGCAAGGTAATATGGAGAGACTTTGGCCATATTACTCATAGTAGTGATGGTAATGAAGGATGGGTGGTGTGGCTATCCTCACACATGTAATTCTATGTAAGGAAAGAATAGTGATTTTAATACAAAGAGGTGGTGGCACACTGTGGTGTGTGAGGCTAGGAGTTCAAAGGGTATAAGACGTCTTAGAATTTTGGAAGGAAGGATCCATAAACTTTCTATAGGTAAGTTGGCATCGAGGTTGAGTGTTGTGTATACAACGTTGGGGATGTTGAGAAAAGTTTACTAGGCCGGTGGCTGCAGGGCCTCTCCACGTTGCCTTCGCTCTTGTGGGTACGTTATGGCTGACCCTTTCCTTTTAATTTTGTCTTCGGTGCTTCATCTACGTGTCAAATGGTTTTAGTTTGTATGCATGCCACTTTCTATTAGGTTTTGGGATTGGTCTATACATGCGGGTATTTGTTTTATATCTTGCATTTTTTAAGCCATTTGGTATGTGGGTTTGTCAAGCCCTAAAAGCCCTCCTCTCCACAACCAAAGCCCTAAAATGAAATTCAAACATTCCAACTACCTGATTTTTTGAAAAAGAATTATCAGATTCCGACAAAAAACTGTCATCCAAGCTATTCTATTGTGTCGGTAGACAACTCCCTAATAATATTGTTGCTTGACCACTGAATCAACCTTTCTCTAACATTTCTCTAATTTTGTGAGGTGAACCTTTAATTGGCCTACATGGCTTCCTCTTCCACCCTTGTGCCCTATGGATGATCCATTTCCCTTGTTTATGTGGAGATCAATGCCTTTCTTTTTTCTGTTGTTGTTTTTCAGCTTGACTCAAGAGCATCATATTTCCATGCATCAACTATGGCACTAACCCTCCACTATTGAAACATACAACTAATGTTGATGTTAAAAAAATTTAGTGCAGAGAGATAAATTATTACTGAGATTTACCAAGAGGAACAATAACTAGCAACAAAACATAAACAATACACACAATATTTAACCAGGAAAAAACCTCAACTCTGGGAAAACTCACCTTAATGAAATTTCATTAGCCTTGGCCAAAACCTTAGCCAAACCGGCCATGTGATCCTTCACCGCTCACCTCCCTGGCCTTCATTACAATGAAGTCTTCCTAGCCTTTTATAGGCTCCATCACATGCAATACCATGGACAGAAAACCATCGATACACTATACCATGAGCCCAAAACCTCCATTGTTAGCCTTGGTCAACTTTGACTCTATTTCCGAGTCAATTTTACCTAACATTCTCCCCTTAAACTTGACTTGGGTTTTATTGACTAAATCCAACCAAACTACTAAGTGAGACAACCTAGCTCACTCTAGCCCTTACCGCCCTCAAATTTTATAACATGGTATATGTTTTTTAGACAAGCATCAAGCAACATCCCCGTGTATATGCAACAGCCCGCAAGCCACATATACCAGAAACTCATGACTTCGCAAGGACCGAGGCGTCCAACAATGGGGGTGTCTATCCCTCTAGCTAATCATGGCAGGCAATAGACAACCCTACCCCCCGTCGGTTTTGAACCTGTGACCTCCCAAGAGAAATCACAAGTTCTTAACCATTGAGCCCACTCAGGTTGTCATATACTAGGGTATATGTTAACCCGACATCACCCCTATCACCTAAGCCTAACCCAAACTCTATCGTTGATTACCCAAGGGTACCCATGCCTTTTTGTGTCTTACAATAATATGCCCATTTACATGCAATAATTAACTCCATTATAATAATTAATAATTTTTTGTTTTGTTTTTTTTGGCCTTGTTGCCTTCGTATGACGACCCTCTCATCTCTCATGACCCATTTTCCATTTCTCTGTTACGGATTTCTCTGTTTCATCCTCATCCTCGAGAATAACATAGAGCCTAACGCCTCTATAGCTTCTCCACTTGTTGGATCCAATTATGTCGACCATCACACCACGCTTTCAGCACCCTGACATACTTACGAACTTCATACAACCACTGTGTATTGTGCCTCGACTCCAAATGCAGAAAGTTATCGCTCCCTTCCAACAATAGGTTCTCTGCCCCGCACTGCATGTACCAATGATGCCACCGTTGAAACTTGCAAACCATCACTGGCTCTCGTCGCATCCTCTCTACTATCAATTGTTCCCTTCTCTTCCGCTGCATATTTTCCCCATGGCTGCAAAACGCATGCCTCACTAGCAGTATTTCGACATCCTCCGTGACAACAACACATCCGCGCCTTCCTCCATCACTCCAGCAAGCTGTTGCTCGACCAAGCCAGGAAACATCCCCTTCGTAGCCACCATACGTGCAGATTCGTGTTGCACCCATCATTCTTACTGCTCCTTTGATCACCAGCGAGTGTGATTATCTTTCAAAGTTCGACCACTCTCACCATGGACTTCGCAATAAATTACAGTTTGATGTCTTCAGCCGAGGGAATCTGCATACAGCCCTCACAGGTTCCTTTCAATCCTCCTGATTTTGCTTATCGAAAACACCTAGTGTACATTAGGGCCATTAGATACATCTTTAGAAAAATAGCAGGCACTTTTTCCTGTCTTGTTGCAAGGACATCTCTACCTTGATAAGCAGGTGGCGATGCTCCCATCTTATCCCTAATGGTCGTTGTTGCGTCTAGGTGCTTCATAGCCACCTCCTCTTTTACTTTCAAACACCCACGATCATAGATCCAATGCAAAATCTACCCCAATGGATCACCTACTTTTAGATCTACAAACAATCTACATTGATCTCCTCAATCACCATGCCAAATAACCTTTGACAACAAAAGCGTCCTTCTGAATCCAAAATGGCAATTGCAAAACCTTGGCCAACTCAATCATGTGAGTCTTCACCTCCCTAGCCTACATTACAATGAAGTCTTCTCAGCGTTTTATAGGCTCCATTACATGCAGTACCATGGGTAGAAAACCATGGGTACATTATACCATGAGCCCAAAACCTCTATTGTTAGACTTGCTCAACTTTGACTCTATTCCCGAGTCAATATTGGAACCAAGACCACCACTAAAATCAAAGTAACCAGCAATACCACACTTAGAGACACTTACAATGCCAAAATACAAACCATCAACAACATCAAAACCATCGCTAGAGCTACCACTCACACACCCACTAGAACTTGAGTAATCCCTAAAACCCCTCATAAGCCGCCACCACCAAACTCTTCCTAGGTTAGATGTCTCGTCAACCAAGTCCCTCACATGGAGTTATAAATGTGACAAGGAAAATTTGACAAGGCTTAGTGT
This sequence comes from Pinus albicaulis, assembly GCA_034641835.2. Classification (NCBI taxonomy): domain Eukaryota; kingdom Viridiplantae; phylum Streptophyta; class Pinopsida; order Pinales; family Pinaceae; genus Pinus; species Pinus albicaulis. Next base: position 419,645,223 of record CM076578.1, read on the forward strand.
ATGCAAATCCAAACTACCCTACCTTGTTGCTTGAGGAGAGTAAATAATGACATAGCACCAACAGCTAGAGAGAATTCTCAAAAGTAAGGATTCCATGAACCCACATACAAAAATAAGAATATGGTAAGCCTCAAACTCATACTAGCAATAAAAATGAAGAATGAAAAAACACAAAGTGGGAATACCCATTTCTGTTGGGAAAACCAAAACTCCGGGAGTGCATATGTAGGATTACCAAGACTTGTGATAAAGCCACAATGAGCACCTTAGGTTAAAGGGATCCCCCCGCCTCCTTCATCATCACTTCTTACTTTGTCTACCTAGAAGTACTAGACCTAGTAACAAAATTGACACCACATGCATTATCATTGCAATTTCCCTCATCTTGCGTACCTTGAAATAAGTTATCCACCATCCTCCATTGATTACATTTGAACCGCCTTACAATGTCATGATGAACCATGAATTTTCATAAAGTGCAAATGGAGGAAAAAATGGGAAGGAAATCAATGGATTATGCCTTTGCCTTCTATGTGGTAGAGGGAGTATGATCTAACATGACCACCCAATCTAGGGGATTTTTATCCAATTTTAATTTGAGGTGGTTGGAATGAATTTAGCCTTGCCTCATATATTCCCATGATGTCTTTATCTGTGAAAGTCAACCCTGCATTAGCTAGTCTATCCGTGAGGATATTTTCCTTCCTATAGATGTGAGAGGGAGTAATTTTGGAAAACTGTTGGGGTAGCAATGACACAAGGGAAAATTTGGAGGAGATCCACCAATTGGAAAAAAATACTCCCTAGGTTTGAGCCATAGAGAAGTCCATTGAGGGAATTGATGATAATAGTTGAGTCTTCTACCATCAAATTATGAAGCGTAAATTGATGGCTAAGGAGAGACCTTTTATTAGGTCATTCATTCCAAAACATTTTTGGTGCACCATCCTAAATGTATGGAAAAGATGAAAATTATATTACTGCAAGCCTTTCAAAACATTCCTCCTTCACCAACAAGTCCTAGATTTCCCTTAGCTACACCATTAAAAAAAAAAAAAAAATTGATGCATCCTTCTCGGGGTGTGGTCTAGAAATAAGGGGATGACATAGCCTTTCTATTGGTCCATGAGAAGGCTTATGGTGCTTGCTTTAATTTCCATTCTTCGAAGATAAGTAGTTTTTGGCCCCATATGTTGCTTGTTTATGCTCATGGAAAGGAACCAATGCATTCTCAAGTTGAAGTTTGGATGATATACCAAGTGCAATCTTCCTTTTTGTATTATTGCTTAAATATTTGACAATCATTTTGTTCCTAGATGAGCCAATGTAGTTTTCCTAGGAAGATATATATGCTACACCTTATTGAGAATAGGATTATGGAAAAAAAATTGTCTCTAATTTTTTTGCATATGTTGGATAGTGCTCCTATCTATATCATATTTTCTAAAAATCATCTCTCCTCTATCCCAAACTTATTAGATTTCATATAACTATTGAAGAGGTGATTAGTTGTTTCTTCTTGATTACCACATATATAAACAAAATTTGGGGCCTATAAATCCTTTGGCTATGAGGCAATTCCAAGTGAGTGTTTTCCATCTTACAAGGATCCAAATGAAGGTTGATATATTTGGCTATAATTCTACATCCCAAACCATTTCTCATATGATATTTGATTCTAGATTAGTGTCGTTGGCATCATGATCATATGCCCTTTTGACATTAAAATTGTCATTCCTTTGATATCTCCATCCAAGAATATCCTTAACTTCAAGAGTGATAATTTTCCTTTCTTTTAGTTGTGATTCCAACATCGTTGCTTCATCATTGGAGAGATATGGGGGGTAGGTTGCGCTAGAGATCCATTTTCAGTAGTTTCTAGGAACTATATTATTAGATATTTTCCAATATTGATTGACATTGTGCCATATAAACTTGTACAGTTTAACTTTGACTTGTTGTAGTTGTGGAATGTTGTCTAGTTTAGACTCATATTGCTAGGTATCTTCTCAAAACAACGTTTTTTCCTACAGTCTGGTTTCTCAAAATAAATATTGTTGTATCGAAGTTATGTTAGCCTAGGAATTGTTATATATTATTGAGCCCATTCTAGCTTAATTTAAATGGATGATTTCTTCCTCTTCAGTGTGGCTAACATATTTAGCTCTCCAAATCTTACTCTAGAGTTATTTCAAAGCTTTATTCCACATGTACTAGGCGTTAGCTACCAAAGCTTTGCTTATAATTAGTAGACCCTTGAATCCAATCCCTTCATCTCATTTAGGAAGAAAAAAAGAATCCCATGACACTGTAGTCAATTTTTGTAATTTGATAGCACGCAACCCCCCCCCAACCTTCCCCTATAGAAAACCTTGTTGAATAGATTGAATGGATTTAATAATTTCAAAGGGAGTGGCTAAAATAAATCAGAGATAAAGAGGCATGAATAGAAAAACAAATTTAATGAGCATTATTTTACCTGGGACGGTGAAAGAGCAAGAGGTACAACTAGATAGTTTGAGGTCAAACCTGGTGAGAAGGTATTCCTAAGAGGCATTTCAATGAGCATTAGGCTAGAAGAGGAGCACCTAATTATTTGGAAGGAAGGGATCCCCTTTGGAAAACAAGGAGTCTATAAATATTGTGTTGAATCACCAAGGGTTTGTTCAAGAAAAAGACGAGATATTTTCTTTGGTTTATGAGAGCTCCCAAAGGCATTATGGAAGGGCCCAATATTTTCTTAAAGGAGAGAGCTTCTTTAATTAAAGGACACCTAGAGATAAAAGTAGCATCAAAAAATTGGAGGTGATAAAGAGGATACATATTGGGGTGAATCTTGATGCCTTTGAGAGAATCTATATGAATAGTAGCTTTTAGGGACCTTCCCAACCCCTTAGTTGCAAGGATAAATAAGAATGGGGAAACGAGATCCCCTTGTCTGATGTCTCATGAGGGGTTTAAGCTATGTGAGGGTGATCCATTGAAAATAATGGATAAGAATGCATCAAACTTCAGTGTCTGCAATTCTCTTCTCTTGTTCAAATGTTTCCAGCAAACATTTCAGCCATCTCTCTTGTACAACCATATCATCAATATGCTGCAATTCAGTTTCAACATATCCCTCTTCTTCTTCTTTGACAATCCTCAGTAATTGTCCATCACCCTCTTGATTGATTCTAGCAATCAAATCAAGTTCTTCAAGCACGAAATATTCATCCTTAATCAGAATAGAATTCTGATCCTCCATCAATGTGGCAGTTTTAAAAGTTTGTCCTACAGTCTTCCCTTGGCCCGTTAGACAAGCCAATTCTTCCTTGTCACCAACAGTAACAAGTTTCTGCATGACTGTTTCACCTTCTTTCTGCAAAATTTCTTCTTTGCCTGCATAATTAACACATGAACCTTCAGCACTAAAATTACAAGGTCTCAATACCTCTTCCTCCTCTGACAACACATCCGTATGTTGCTCTGAGTTTCCTCCCAATTCCTTTGTCAGCACATCAGTATGCTGATTTGCATCCTCCATGAGGTTGTCAGATAGTCTCTCCTTCTTTCCACCATCCACTTCATGAACACTATTCATGAAGACCTTCCTGCCCTGCTTCCTCAATAAATTATCATGTGCATAGGTCCTTTGTTTCTCCAATTCTCTTCTTTGAAAATCCAACCTTCTATACAATTCAACAACTTCATTTGAAGTAGACTTTGGGAACCTTACACAACCGTTTATACCTCCACTTGTTCTTGACCGATCATCAGATGGTCCCTCATCTCTTGCCTCAATATTCTCATTAGGCTCCTTTGTCTTCAATTCCTCCTAAGATCTTGCTATCTCAACATTGATCTGAACAAATTTCAGATTCAATTTCTCCTCCTCAACAAACTTTAAAGCTTGTTCATCTCCCTATGATGTACCTGCAAACATATGAAACTCTTTAGTTTTAAAACCATAATACTTTTCAGTCTTGGTTGCTTTCTCAAGCACTTCCCTTTGAATGAATCTACATGTGGAATCTTCAAATTCCATCTTTAACTCAAGAACTCTGAGTTCCTCTTTCAATAAGGCAATCTCCTTTTGCCTCAACCTCAACTGTACTGGTTTCCATTTTACTCTCTTCTTCATGAGCCAACCAACTCTCTGGCTTTCCTCTATCATCATCTCCAGTTTATTAAACTGTTCTCTGATCTCGACTACCTCTTTCCAATATTCTGCATCAGTCAATTTCTTCCCCATGCCATTTGTCCTGGCATATTCTTTCTCTTTTCTGTTGTGGCCTCTCTTTGAACCTCTGCTATCTCTTCTATGACTATCAATATTCACCCTTTTCTCCATGAGTTCTTCACTCACAAGCTGCACTAAGCCTCTGCCACAGCAAGCTCTCCTGCTGCCACTTACCTCACCAATCCTTTCCTCCGGATCTGGTCTTTTGGAAAGTATTGGTCCCCTGTCTGTTGGAACCTTCTGAGCATCTTCACTGCTCTCTCTAGGCTTCACTCTGCAAATTTCAGAACTCATTCAACCTCTGTTGAATTTTCTCAAGGTTCTGCCACACTTTATTTTTCACTTTAGAATCCTTTGCTGGACTCTTTCATCACTGCTCTCAAAGCTGTGATCTGCTTTTGCTGAGATTTCTTCAATTGCCTGCAATCTGAATTCTGCAAATAATTATTCAAACCATAGTTAAACACTGCTCATTAGCTCACCTTCTCTTGAGAACACTGCAATTTTTCTCCCTATCCAACCTTTAGTTGAATATCAGGTTCACTGCCATCATCCTCAAAACCTTGTCTTCATCATATTTGCAACCATAATTCTGTAATCATAATTTCAAAATCAGATTTAAAATTATTTTACCAGCAAGATCCCTGCATGATCTTGTTCTTCATTCATTTCTGCAAATCCTGTTCACTGCAAATATGTGTCTGCTGCATATCAGATTTAAAAATCTGATCTTCCTTCATTCTCTCATCACATGCACTCAAAAAATATCTTCAATTTCAACAGAGCTTTCCTGCTCTGATACCACTTGATTGCGGGTTGCCCCGCCAAACCCACAATCACACTCTCTTGTGCATCTTAAACTGCTATTTAAGTTTTTACCCAAATAATTTCAAATCTGGTAAACTCTAACATGTAGAAGCTTTTCATTTAAAAAAATGGTTATAAAACCATCAGAATACCCACCTTATGATTTTTAAATCATCCATTCGAAATTCCAATAATCCACCTATAAGATTCCCCTTGCTTTATGAAATTCAGAATGTATTTATTTGATTTGGATAAAACCCAGCTCCCATAAAAATGCGACCCATCTAAACATATGTTCACGGCTTGTTATTTCATACCAACCATAATATATTAACATATATTACATCCTCCGTTCAAATGTTAGGAACAATTATACTAAAGCCTTGACTTAGATTTAAAACCCAAGCGATAACACCAACATATATATCCCATGTGGACATATCATTCAAAGTTCGACTTCTCTTAGAACTCAAAACACCAGCACATATAAAAACGACCTTCTCGGTCCACCTCTGACCTCACAAACAGTATAAAAATTCGAACTTCAATAACACTCGAGCCCACACGCACTTACCTTGCCATTAATCTTCATGCAGCTTGAAGATGTGATTGCCCTTATATCCCTTGCCTCAATGATTGAACGCAATTCGCAAATTTTTTTCCACCGAGCTTTAACACGCAAATATTTTGCGAAATTCGTGGTTTTGGATTACCACCTCTACCTTACGTGTCAAGCAAGGACCCATATCGCGTTCAATTTTACAAAACTGCTTACCATTTAAAAATTATGCGATACCTCTGGTTTTTATTCTTGAAACCGCCTTCCCGATTTACTAATCAAGGTTCCGCTTCTTTTGTTCATAGTTCTGATTTCAACTTTCTTCAATCCGGAACCTTCGCACTTAAACAACCCATCGATTCGTTAATTCAGTTTGTTAACACAGCCAGGTTCCATCTGAGGCTCACTATTATGCGTCCGGCACTCTCGTTCGGAGTTTTTGGTTTAAACTTCGCCATACTCTTCACCGTTTAATGATGCTACTTTTGTTCCACTTCAAAATTAGAACAACCTAGACCCCTCAATCATTCACACTGCGTTCGATTGAAACCCTCCATCTCTGTGTGTAATTTAATAATCATGAATTGATCTCAATACAAGAATTAGAGTTCTTGAATCCTTTGAGAAAATTCCCAGAAATTAATATAAATTGATATCGATTGTTTTCAAGGAACCCAACGTTCGTTGATTTCCTCCAAACCTTTGTACCGAATTAAATTCTCCACGAAATTCTGTATTGTGGCTTCAACACTCTAAATCGATATCGATTAATGCAATCGGATCCCCTGTCAATTCCACTTAGCAACTCTTGACACAGGTTTATATCAATAACAAACGGATTCTCGAAAAGATTTAAAACCCCTTCATACAGAGACTTACCCATGTGACTCAATGAAGCTCGAAGGAACAAAATTTGTTCTTCGCGCAGAGAGTAATAATTCAATTTTCTCCACAATATCCTCACTCAGGATTTAAAAATAATTGAATCCTCTTTCAAATAGTGGTTAAACAATTTCAATTCATTTCAGAATGCATCCAACTTGTCATATATAAATTGAGGCATGCCTTTAAATGCTTTACAGGAATCGATCCTTTTAGTGATCGATTCATCCAATTTGCAAGTCAAATTGAAATACACACAGCATCATACACAAATCAATCTGACTCTGAATTCCTTCGTATAAATAAAACTAAGTTAATTACAAAACTTACTTCCTCTATGGCTTGATCTTCAATTCGATGGCCTTCTATCCTCACTACTTTGCCTCTTGAATCGCTCTCCCTCCTATCTGCCCATAGGCTTACAATTATACAAATTACTAAGGAATCAATTTAGTTTCCCTAACATCTCACCCAAGACTCTTGGAATTCTCAACATCCTAAATTTAGACTCAATCCCTAGAATAACTAAAACTGATTCTAATTCGATTGTCTCTTCACATTCCTAACTGATCACCTTGCTCTCATGTTCTCTAATGGTTTGAGAACATTTACAATTCCTCACTATTTTATTCAAAAATACTAATAATTACATGAGAATTTAGAAGCATAAGACCCCCCTATGTCTTATAAAAATACAAAGTATTTCTTGAGCCTAATGCCCCTACATTAGACTCCCAAGGTTAAATTTGATCATGATCTCCTGATCATGTGTATTTAATCTCTGCCTCTTGGATCCCATACTCTGTTTTTTTGTTGTCCAACAGCTGCATTATTCTTCAACTGCACTTCTCCAGGTCTCCATATCTTGTTCTGCATCTTACATCCAGTTATGCTTTTAGAATTTCTTCTTGTCTTTCCTTTGCTAAAAATCTTCTGCTTTCTTGCTGCTGTCTGCTGCTTTTGAGACACCTTCATCATCAGTTCTCTGATGTTTTCAATTTCTATGTCCAGCCTTTCCTTTGACTGGAATTTACTTTTCCCACTGCTGCTGCCTCCAATTTCTACTACTGTAACTGCCCTTGCTGTTACCTCCCCGATTTTTGTTGCCTCCCAAACATCCTAAAATATCTCTTAAGATATATCCCTCTGCAACAATTTTCTTTTTCTCATCACTTGCTCCCAATTCTTTCAAAACTTCAGGCATTTTCACTTCAGTGTCTGCAATTCTCTTCTCTTGTTCAAATGTTTCCAGCAAACATTTCAGCCATCTCTCTTGTACAACCATATCATCAATATGCTACAATTCAGTTTCAGCATATCCCTCTTCTTCTTCTTTGAAAATCCTCAGTAATTGTCCTTCACCCTCTTGATTGATTCTAGCAATCAAATCAAGTTCTTCAAGCACGATATCTTCATCCTTAATCAGAATAGAATTCCGATCCTCCATCACTGTGGCAGTTTTAAAAGTCTGTCCTACAGTCTTCCCTTGGCCCGTTAGACAAGCTAATTCTTCCTTGTCACCAACAGTAACAAGTTTCTGCATGACTGTTTCACCTTCTTTTTGCAACAGTTCTTCTTTGCCTGCATAATTAACACATGAACCTTCAGCATTAAAATTACAAGGTCTCAATACCTCTTCCTCCTCTGACATTACATCAGTATGTTGCTCTGAGTTTCCTCCCAATTCCTTTGTCAGCACATCAGTATGTTGATTTGCATCCTCCATGAGGCTGTTAGCTAGTCTCTCCTTCTTTCCACCATCTGCTTCATGAACACTATTCATGAAGACCTTCCAACCCTGCTTCCTCAACAAATTATCCTGTGCATAGGTCCTCTGTTTCTCTAATTCTCTTCTTTGAAAATCCAACCTTCTATACAATTCAACAACTTCAATTGAAGTAGACTTTGGGAACCTTACACAACCGTTTATACCTCCACTTGTTCTTGACTGGTCATCAGATGGTCCCTCATCTCTTGCCTCAATATTCTCATTAGGCTCTTTTGTCTTCAATTCCTCCTGAGATCTTGCTATCTCAGCATTGATATGAACAAATTTCAGATTCAATTTCTCCTCCTCAACAAACTTTAAAGCTTTTTCATCACCCTGTGATGTACCTGCAAACATACACAACTCTTTAGTTTTAAAACCACAAGACTTTTCAGTCTTGGTTGCTTTCTCAAGCACTTCCCTTTGAACGGATCTGCATGTGGAATATTCAAATTCCATCTTTAACTCAAGAACTTTGAGTTCCTCTTTCAATAAGGAAATCTCCTTTTGCCTCAACCTCAACTGTACTGGTTTCCATTTTACTCTCTTCTTCACGAGCCAACCAACTCTCTGGCTTTCCTCTATCATCATCTCCAGTTTATTAAACTGTTCTCTGATCTCAGCTACCTCTTTCCAATATTCTGCATCAGTCAATTTCTTCCCCATGCCATTTGTCCTGGCATCTTCTTTCTCTTTTCTGTTGTGGCCTCTCTCTGAACCTCTGTTATCTCTTTTATGACTATTAGTAGTCATCCTTTTCTCCATGAGTTCTTCACTCACAAGCTACACTAAGCCTCTGCCACAGCAAGCTCTCCTGATGCCACTTACCTCACCAATCCTTTCCTCCAGATCTGGTCTTTTGGCAAGTATTGGTCCCCTGTTTGCTGGAACCTTTTGAGCATCTTCACTGCTCTCTCTAGGCTTCACTCTACAACTTTCAGAACTCATTCAACCTCTGTTGAATTTTCTCAAGGTTCTACCCCACTTTATTTTTCACTTTAGAATCCTCTGTTGGACTCTTTCATCACTGCTCTCAAAGCTGTGATCTTCTTTTGCTGAGATTTATTCAATTTCCTGCAATCTGAATTCTGCAAACAATTCTTCAAACCAGAGTTAAACACTGCTCATCAACTCACCTTCTCTTGAGAACACTGTAATTGTTCTCCCTATCCAACCTTTAGTTGAATATCAGGTTCACTGCCATCATCCTCAAAACCTTGTCTTCATCATATTTGCAACCATAATTCTGTAATCATAATTTCAAAATCAGATTTAAAATTATTTTACCAGCAAGATCCCTGCATGATCTTGTTCTTCATTCATTTCTGCAAATCCTGTTCACTGCAAATATGTATCTGCTGTATATCAGATTTAAAAATCTGATCTTCCTTCATTCTCTCATCAGATGCACTCAAAAAATATCTTCAATTTCAACAGAGCTTTCCTGCTCTGATACCACTTGATTGCGGGCTGCCCCGCCAAACCCACAATCACACTCTCTTGTGCATCTTAAACTTCTATTTAAGTTTTTACCCAAATAATTTTAAATCTGGTAAACTCTAACATGCGGAAGCTTTTCATTTTAAAAAATGGTTATAAAACCATTGGAATACCCACCTTATGATTTTTAAATCATCCATTTGAAATTCAAATAATCCACCTATAAGCTTCCCCTTTCTTTATGAAATTCAAAATGTATTTATTTGATTTGGATAAAACCTAGCTCCCATAAAAATGCGACCTATCTAAACATATGTTCACGGCTTGTTATTTCATACTAACCATAATATATTAACATATATTACATCCTCCGTTAAAATGTTAGGAAACATTATATTAAAGCCTTCAATTAGATTTAAAACCCAAGTGATAACACCAACATATATATCCCATGTGGACATATCATTCAAAGTTGGACTTCTGTTAGAACCCAAAACACCAGCACATATAAAAACGACCTTCTCGTCCCACCTCTGACATCACAAACAGTATAAAAATTTGAACTTCAATAACACTCGGACCCACACACACTTACCTTGCCATTAATCTTCGAGCAGCTTGAAGATGCGATTTCCCTTCGATCCCTTGCCTCAATTCACTTTTTTTTTTTTTTTTTTTTTCCACCGAGCTTTAACACGCAAATATTTTGCGAAATTCGTGGTTTTGGATTACCACCTCTACCTTACGTGTCAAGCTAGGACCCATATCGCATTCAATTTTACAAAACTTCTTACCATTTAAAAATTATGCGATACCTCTGGTTTTTATTCTTGAAACCGCCTTCCCTATTTACTAATCAAGGTTCCGCTTCTTTTGTTCACAGTTCCGATTTCAAATTTCTTCAATCCGGAACCTTCGCACTTAAACAACCCATCGATTCGTTAATTCAGTTTGTTAACACAACCAGGTTCCATCTGAGGCTCACCATTATGCGTCCGGCACTCTCGTTCGGAGTTTTTGGTTTAAACTTCGCCATACTCTTCACCGTTTAATGATGCTACCTTCGTTCCACTTCAAAATTCGAACAGCCTAGACCCCTCAATCATTCATGCTGCGTTCGATTGAAACCCTCCATCTCTGTGTGTAATTTAATAATCATGAATTGATCTCAATACAAGAATCGAAGTTCTTGAATCCTTTGAGAAAGTTCCCAGAAATCAATATAAATTGATATCGATTGTTTTCAAGGAACCCAACGTTCGTTGATTTCCTCCAAACCTTTGTACTGAATTAAAATCTCCACGGAATTCTGTATTGTGGCTTCAACACTCTAAATTGTTATCGATTAATGCAATCGGATCCCCTATCGATTCCACTCAGCAACTCTTGACATAGGTTTATATCAATAACAAACGGATTCTCAAAAAGATTTAAAACCCCTTCATACAGATACTTACCCGTGTGACTCAATGAAGCTCGAAGGAACAAAATTTGTTCTTTGCGCAGAGAGTAATAATTCAATTTTCTCCACAATATCCTCGCTCAGAATTTTAAAAAGAATGGAATCCTCTTTCAAATAGTGGTTACACAATTTCAATTCATTTCAGAATGCATCCAACTTGTCATATATAAATTGAGGCATGCCATTAAATGCTCTACAGGAATCGATCCTTTCAGTGATCGATTCATCCAATTCGCAAGTCAAATTTAAATACACACAACATCATACACAAATCAATCTGACTCTGAATTCCTCCGTATAATTAAAACTAAGTTAATTACAAAACTTACTTCCTCTGTGGCCTGATCTTCAATTCGATGGTCTTCTATCCTCACTACTCTGCCTCTTGAATCGCTCTCCCTCCTATCTGCCCTAGGCTTACAATTATACAAATTACTAAGGAATCAATTCAGTTTCCCTAACAGCTCACCCAAGACTATTGGAATTCTTAACATCCTAAATTTAGACTCAATCCATAGAATAACTGAAACTGATCCTAATTCGACTGTCTCTTCACATTCCTAACTGATAACCTTCCTCTCATGTTCTCTAATGGTTTGAGAACATTTACAATTCCTCACTATTTTATTCAAAAATACTAATAATTACATGAGAATTTAGAAGCATAAGACCCCCCTATGTCTTATAAAAATACAAAGTATTTCTTGAGCCTAATGGCCCTACATCAGAATCTTATTGATCTTCAAGGAGTAGATGGTTTCATGAGAAATAATGTTGCCATCAAGGATTTTCTCTCTCTTTTTCTCTCTTAAATGCTTCAAATATGACAATCTTAGACACCAAGCAAGTGACTATAACAACAACCCACTAAGTCCTCCAAAGAAAAACAAGCAAGAAGAAATCACAAGGACATGGAAAATGAAAGAATAAATGAAGGATAAATGCAACTTAGCTTTGCGTGGTCAAGATAGAGAAGGCTAGTTGTATACAGACTGTAGATATTCAAATCACAGGAGACAAAAATAGAATTATATCACTAAAGGAAGTTAGAAGTGGTAGTTTATTCTTGGAGATGGTACATCAACCAAAATATTCGGAAAATGATTAGTTGGTCTCAACAATGAGAAAATTATGGCTAAATATGTCTTGTTTTCGAAGGTTTAAAGCACAATATTATGAGTGTAAGTCAAATGGTTGATAGCATACATGAGGTCATATTTAATTCTAAAGTTTGTAAATAAGGAAGGAAAACTTTAGTAGATTGGTAGGAAAATCAACTAGGACCTCAAGAAATGCATATGTCATTAATTAAGGTAAATCAAAATATTGTAGTATAAGAGTGTTATCTCACTCGGTGTGTCAATAAAAGACAAGTGAGGGACAAAGACACCTCAAGTCACATAAAGAAGATAGAAATAATTAAGGATGAGTTGCAAGAGAAGAGTGGTGATTTGAAAATACCACTAGATCTATATAAGGGGCAGTAAGTAAAGTTCATTTGACTAGGAAGCAATATGAACAAGTGAAATGAAGCAATTATGGTGTCAAAGTTACATATAGGTCCATGAGAATATCTAATAGGAAAAATGAAAGTGTAATGTTCAATCCCACCCTCTTTGACTTCCCAAGCTTAGCAGGAGGTGTTATATTCAATTAACCCAACCTCCATTGATCAGGAGATCATGTCCAAGTTAAAAAAAAATCTCAAAAATGGAAGTGCTCAGAAATGGTTGCAATCTGAATGAATGGAAAGGCCTTGTTGTTGCGATTCTGGCGCCGTGAACGGGACTTGATTCTGATGTCGTATGTGAAAGTTACTAAGGTTTGAATTCATCTAGTGACCTCCAAAACAAGACTTTTTTACTATGGTTTTGTCATTTTTTACAAAAAAATTATATGGAAAAAAAAATTGGTTTTTATTAATTTTTTATAGGCCTATCAGTGGGTGCCATGTGGCCCCAAGCCATTGGTTAAAAGGTGTTGTGAAAAGTTGGAGGGCATGAGGGTCGAACCCTCGACTCGACTCCTTGGGCAAGGTCGACCCGACCAACACGGTAGAGGAAACAAGTTTGAACAGTGGGCGAGTCGGGCGGCATTTAAACTAACAGTCGGGTCGTCGGAGTAAATGAACAGTCGTGTAGTGGTGGAACGACTCGTGCAATGGTGTGAACGGAGGCTTGGGTCGTGTTGAATGGGCAGAGGTTGGATAAGCCCTCAGAGCCAGCCGCACTGCGATACAACCACCTGCGGAGAACCATGGCTTAAGCCATTGCAAACCGCCGGAGAGTTGGGTTAAGCCCATGTGGAGCTAGCCCCTATCCATAAGACCTTAACCCTGTGACCATGGGCGTGGGTTTTAAAACCTTATCTGCCAGCATTAACCGCCGGAGATTCTGCATATGAACGCGCCGAAAAAAGCTAACCGTCGCATTAAATGTTATTCCTAAATTAGCGTGCGGTTCCGCCAATTCCAACAATTCTGCCTTTTTTGGTGAGTTAACTGGAGTTCCTCCAGTTTTGGAGGAGGTTTTCTGGTGCCACTGGGTAAAAACTTGTTTGGATCATAACTTTCTCAATTTTTGACCAAGCAAGATGAAATTTTAGTCAATTTTGGCTTTATTGAGCATTCTGGAGAGTTTGGGATAGGTTTCAGAGCGAACAGAGGTGTTCTTAACCCATTTTTGCTTCAAGGAAGAGGAAAGAGCCATTAGGGCCATCAGGGAGATGGAGTTGTATTGGGTTGTACTTCACTGTTTAAGGTGAAACAAAAGCCATTTTTAGCTTATTTCTATCTTCTGAAGTCAAATTCATAGCTTGTTTTGCCTTTTTAGGCATATTTTTCACTGTGTAACCATTTTGAGCAAATTAATAGAGCAAGGACATACCATTGGGGAGCCTTGGACTGACATATGTAGCCCAGGAGGGGTGAACTTCCTCATTATTTTTCTGTGTTATGCTATGGTGAATTTTAATTGCTGTGTATTTCTGCTGTGATATATTAAACAGTAAATTTAAATAAAAAATTCTCACACATAAAACTCAGAAACATTACCAAAACTACTTTGTTTAACCTGCAAAACATGGAGAACACTTTGCACACTTAATTAAATGGAAATGGTTAATTTGCATAACATTTACAAATAGTTCCATTTTCAGATCAGTTGGTATCAGAGCTAGAGTTTTACTCTGCATTTTTTCTTGTGCAAAGATATAGTTGATTGTTTGCAAGTTTTGATGCTTACTAGGCTTAAACTCAAAAGAGGGGAAGGACAATTGGTTAGAGCACAAGTTAATCCTCAACCAAGGAGGGCCAGAGTGCCTTTAACTCCACTTTATAATTCACCCTCAAGATCCATAGAAGAAGCCTTAAGCGTGTCTTCAAGAGAAGGAGAAGTTCCTGAAGACATGGATCCCAAAGAAGAAGAACGGGTATTTTGAAAGGCTTTTTTGGACATGATTGAGATGGTGAGGATACTCTACCAAGAAAGGAATGATAGGCTTGTTGGAGAAGGGTCTAAACATCAAAAAGAAGGAGAGGGTTCTTCAGGAGGAAAGAAAAATGATGACAATTCAAAGAAAGGACATGGAGGAAATGGTGATCCACCATTTCCATCTTCATCCTCTTCCTCTACATCGTCATCCTCTACTTCGGTGAATCAATCTTACAAGTCTAAAACCACTGGTAAAAGTCCATTTTTAAAGCTTGATGTTAAATTTGAGTTGCCTATGTTTAATGGTTAAGTCAATGCAGAGAAACTTGACAATTGGATAAGGCAGTTGGAGGTTTACTTGAGGATACAGAACTTTCATGATGATGACACCAAGATACAGTTAGCCTCTTTGAGAATAGATGGAGCAGCATTGGTATGGTGGGAAGCCAAGACCAAGGATGAAATTAAAAAACATGGTAAGATCACTTTATCATGGGCTGAATTTATTACTGCAATTAAAAAGCAATTTTATCCATTAGCTCATTTACAAAAGGCTATCATGAACTGGAAAAACTTCAGACAACTTAAGGGAAAAAATGTACAAGACTACACCCAAGAGTTTAGGAAAAGAGCACTCTTATTAGGGGTACAATTACAAAGTCAAGATACTTTTCTGAAATATATAGGTGGGTTGCACAACTAACTTAGACATACTATCCTTATGTTCAATCCTACTAGTCTAGACAAAGTTTGTGTACAAGCTACGCATTTAGAGGCTGGAGGGAAAAACACTTTTGATGAGGGTAGAAAAAAGCCTTTTAAGGGGAAAAACAAAGATAAAACCTCTAAGGGAAAAGGAAAAATGAATGCATCTGTCAAACAGGAGGGTGAGAAAGTGATATGTAAACACTGTTAAAGAGAAGGCCATGAAGAGAAAAACTGTTGGAAACTTCATCCTGAAAAAAGAACTCAGTTTAACAAAAACAAAGGAAAGAAGAAAATTGCAGCTACTACAACTACACCACAAGACTTAGGTGATGATTCACGTGACGAAACCAAAATTTCAGCCATGGGTTTGAAGAGTATGAAGGGTAAAGATACTGAAACTAAGCCAAGCACTAGTACTTCAAATTGTCATGTTCAAGCTCCAAATGAGGAAGAAAGAATTGAATTGTTCCATGTGAGGGTAGTCTCAAAACATATAAAAATTGACACACTGTTTGACAGTGGGTCACAAGCAAATATCATATTAGAAGACTTGGTCAAACAACTTAAATGTGAGACCATTCCACATCCCAAGCCATATCCACTTGGATGGATATGCAAGGATGCAAACTCACAAGTCTCAAGAAAGTTCATATTGCGTTTTACGATTACTGCACACTTTATTGACATAGTTGAACTTGATTTAGTGCCGCTTGATATATTAGGAATTGTTTTGGGAAGTCCTTACTTATTTGACAGGAAATCGATCTTCCATCGCCATGAAAATAAGTATCATATTTGTAAAGATGGCAAGGAGTTTATTTTTAGAGCACATAGCAAGAAGACAAATATAGTGATGGTAAATGCGGGACAGGTAAAAAGGCTAGTGAATTATAGTAAGAGTTTTGTACTTCTTATGGTTAAGCCTAAGGTTGATGTGAATCATGATTCATTTGAAAATTGTGAGTCCAAGTTAAAATCAGATTTATATGATGTAGTTGATGCACATCATGAGATGTTTTTGGAATTGACAGGTTTGCCTCCTAAAAGGGAGATTCAATATGAAATACAGTTACAACAAGATTGTCCTCTTCCTATCATAGGCATGTACTGCATGTATGATCATGGAGAATGCTGAAATAAAGAGGAAAATTAAGGACTTGTTGGACAAAGGTTTCATAAGACCAAGCACTTCGCCATGTGGGTCACTGATAGTGTTGATTCCAAAGAAAGATGGAACTTGAAGCATGTGTGTGGACTTCAGGGCATTGAACAAGATAACGATAAAGATTCGTTACCCACTTCCAAGGATAGATGATTTGTTAGATCAGCTGAAAGATGCTAAATATTTCAATAAGTTAGACTTACGTAGTGGTTATTATCAAGTTAGAATTGCAAAAAGTGACATTTGGAAGACATCATTTAAAACCAGACAGGGACTCTTTGAGTGGCTTGTTATGCCATTTGGTTTATGCAATGTACCTGCAACTTTCAAGCGGGTAATGGATGATGTCTTATGTTAGTATGAATCTTTCGTCGTAAAAGATCACTTTAGCTACGCATAACAAATAGCCCTGACATCGATTATGGCTGCAAAATATCTTTAAATCTGCTGCACAAATTCAGATCTAAGCACAAAAGACATTAAGCAGATAAAATATAATATGGCTCCATGCATCCAATAGACAAGACAAGAACAAAGTGTTTAAAAGAATAATTTGTATTATATTAAAGAATGGGGCACCTAAGAGGAAAAAAAGAAAGGTGTTTTCCGGTTCTCCTCAATGGGATGGGTTCTTGAAAGTCCTTAGCGTTTCAGATCTAAAATTCCTCTCTCTTATTGTGGTAGAAAACCCTGACAAACATAGAACTCAATGGGAGCTCACAAAGCAAAAAATGGAAAATGGTGACCAAGAATAGATCTAGTGTGATCTAATGCAATGAAGGTGACTAATGAATGGGGAAAACCCTCCTATTTATAACAAAATATTGGGGCGACCTAGAACTCGGTGCATGAATAAAATATTATTAATCGAATTCTAGAAGCACCCTTTAGGAATATTTTACTATATTTGTTGGAGGGAAAAGGGTTCTTGACTTGGGTCAATTCATTTATTTGTAAATAATAAATAAATAAATGATTTATTTATCATTTTAGGGAAATGATGGGAATATAATTAAATAAATAATGGTTTATTTAATTATTTATGAATGATTTAGTCAAATTTAACTAAGAATATTATTTAAATAATTATTTAAATAACTTATTCTTAGGAAATAATTAAATAAATAAGGATTTATTTAATTAAGTTCCTTGTTTTGGGTTAAATATGACCAGGAAATATAAACAAATAAGTTATTTTATATGGTGAAAGCAATTTTACTTAGGGTAAAATTGGTCTTACATGGTCTACTTGGGTTCATCTAATAATAATAGGTCAGATGACCAAAAAATGGTGTAACAGATTGCCCCCAAACGTACAAGTGTTAGGAGCAAATCATATGACCGAAGTACGTTGTAAGAACTCAATCACTAGATATCAAGAGGGAAGTGAGAGAGAGAAATGTAAGGTTGTCGGAGGTGTTAAAGGACTAGACCCTGAGGAGACGAGACTTACAGGTGCAACAAGTCTCTAGTTTATGAAGTGGTACCTATGCTAAAGGCGGCGGGGGAGGCATACCTATGCCCGCAGAGACAAAGTACAAAGAATAAGGCGCCCGGAAAACCACGAAACGCAATAATGAAGCATGTGCTGGCCTAAACATGAGCCATGATGAATCCCACATATAGGCGATGCCTGGAATAATCGTCAGGACTTATACAATAATATGGTAGTATATGAGATACAAATACACCCAAATTCCCCCTACACATGGGGACGGGCTCCCAAAATCTGACAGATACATGTGAATCGAAAAGGCGCTGCAAGCGGCGGAGGCCGATATCATCAAATGAGAGGAGCTGCATCAAGGGCAGAAATGAAGAGGTCATCCGGGCATGTGGGGGGATACTTGCAGGGCCACCCCCTCATGAGGGTTGAGACATCTCACACATGCCCGGGAATCACCAATATCTGCTGCTGCGTCACTGGACCATCAAGTGTATATATCACGATCATGCTAGGAAGAGCTCGAACCAAGGTACACTGCCCCCTAGACCTGGCTTCCGGAGTAAATGAGCTGATGTTGACATAAGTAGGTCCACTATAGGTGAGGAAATAAAGGAACCCCAACTAAGGCACGAGGGAAAAGAGTAGAGCGACGAACAAGTATACACTGATGATGATGATGGAATGATGAAAGGTCTAAAGGGGACCGGAAAAAACATGAGTACAAAATGGTATCTCATGACAGAAATCAACACAAACAAGAATAAATATGGAGGCCAAGCGGTACCCCAAAAAAAAATGTTGTAAGTGAGGGAATCTGATTTGGAGAAGAGGGAGATGAAAACTTCGTGGACAACAGGTGTCCTGGTGAAGTAGTGAATGATAAAAACAAACATACGCTGGCTATCTACAAGGAGACAAAGCATGCATTTCGAGTGGGAAATGCTAAGGGTAATATCTCTTAAGATAGAGTGCATTACGAGGATTAGGAAGGGGGTGGCCTTCAAAGTCCTCTAAAAGATAGGCTCCCTTCCCAAGATCTTTACTGATGATGTAAGGACCTAGCCATACTGAGTCGAACTTCCCATGACCAAGGGTATCGTGGGCCTGGTCATATACTATAACAAGGTCACCTTCATGAAAGGTGCGAGGGTGTAATTTCCGGTCATACTGAGCTTTGGTGTGCTTTTTGGCCACTTCAAGGGTTTGCAATGCAACACGACAGTCTTCAATGGCATGCTCAAGTATGATAAGTCATTGTTCTAGAGGTTGGGTATCCAGGAGGAGTTCAACGGCTAAAGGAAGGGAAGGAATTTCACATTCGATTGGTAAGACTGCCTCCTCGCCAAAGACAAGGTGGAAAGGAGTGAAACCGGTGGTGGTTTTAATAGAAGTACGATAAGCCCACAAAGCAGGGAAGAGCATGAGATGCCAATTGGTTTTGTGCTTATTCACCGTTCGTTGAAGCATGGTCTTAAGAATTTTGTTGACTGCTTCGACTTGGCCATTACCTTGGGGGTAATAGGAAGATGAATATTGGTGCTCAAAACCCAATAGGGAGGACAGCTCATGCCAAATCTGATCTTCGAAATGTCGGCCATGGTCCGAGACTAACTGTTTTGGAACTCTGAATCAAGCAATGACATGGTTAAAGAAAAAGAGGACTACAGTGGCTGCCGTAGGCATAGCTTCGGCCCATTTAGTGAAATAGTCAACCACCACGATGATATATTTGTGGTTACCAGCAGATGGAGGTCGACATTCCATAAAGTCGATGGCCCATTTACAAAAAGGACCGGCTGTGACGACAGGATGGAGAGGAGCGGGAGGGGCTCGTGCCTTGGGGGCGAAATGTTGGCAATTGGAACAGTGTTTGACTGCTTCATTGCAATCACTGAAGAGAGAAGGCCAAAAATACCCAGCACGCATGATTTTTTGGGCGGTGGTGAGGTCGGAGAGGTGGCCACCACAAGCGCCACTATGGCAGGCATTGAGGACTTGCTCGGCTTCAGCGTGGATGAGGTAATGACGAAGGACAGTATCTACCCCGCGGTGATAAAGGTCATCGCCGATTAGAAGGTAGCAAGAGGCTTGGTGTCGGATACGTCGTCGAGTAGCATGATCAATATGAAGGGCGAAATTTTGGGTTCGCAAGTAAGTAAGGATGTCACCATACCAAGGATCGTCGGTGGTGATGGCAAACAAATGTTCATCGAGAAGAGCATCATTAATTGGAGTATCTTGCGTCCTAGTAGGCAAATCCGAAATGAGTTCAGCTAGGACTAAACCTTTCTTACTTTTTAGGGTGACAAAGTCAAGGTCAAATTCTTGGAGGATAACGACCCAACGGGCGTACTTCCCATTGAGAATGCGGTGAATCAATAGGAAAGCCATGGGGTTGGAATCAGTCACAACCTTGGTGGAACGCATGAGGATATAATGACGCAATTTTTGGACCAAGAACACGACAGCTAGTGCTAATTTTTCTTCATGCGAGTAGGACACAGGTGGGCCAGAACGGGTCTTACTGACATAATAGATCACATGTTCAACACCGTTATCATCCTCCTGGATAAGGACACCAGCAACCGAATAGGTGGAAGTGGATATGTATAGGATGAAATCTTGGTCAAAGTCAGGGGGACGGATTAAGGGAGCGGATGTGAGAGCATACTTAAGGGCATCAAAATACTCTTGAGCATATGTATCCCAGAAAAACAGGGTGTGAGATCGAAGAAGTCTAAGGAAGCCGTGTGCGGTAGTGGCGTAGTCAGGAACGAATCGGTGAAGAAAATTAACCTTGCCTTGGAGAATTTGCAGCTGGCGTAAGGTACGAGGCATAGGGAGTTCAAGAATGGCTTGAACCTTCAAAGGGTCGAGAGTTATCCTGTCTTTAGACACGATGAAGCCGAGGAGGCGACCGGAGGGAACACAGAAGACACATTTCAAAGGGTTAAGGCGAATGTTATACTTGCGGCATCGGAGAAAAATGGTACACAGGTCATGAAGGTGTTGCGCCCGATGTTTAGAACGTGTAGTAAGGTCGTCTAAATAGGTAAGGATAATATGGGCTAAGTCATGGAAGCAATAAGACATAGCATGTTGAAAGGTGGCACCGGTGTTTTTAAGGCCAAATGGCATGACTCGGTATGCGAAAGTGCCCCACGGACTAATGAACGCGGTTTTGAGTTGATCGGCACGACGGATAACAATTTGGTTGTATCCGGAGAAGCCATCCATAAAGGAGAGAATCTCGTGCCCCGCACACTCATCGATGATTTGGTCAATAAATGGTGTGGGGAAGTTGTCTTTGGGACAAGATTTGTTCAGATCGCGAAAGTCGGTGCAAACACGAATGGTGCCTTGTTTTTTGAGGACGAGAACTGGGTTAGACACCCAAGTGGTATATTCGATGGGGTAAATGAAACCAGCCTGCCGGAGCTTGTCGATTTCAGCTTTGATGGCTCCACGTCTAGAAGGATGGATGGGTCTCAACTTTTGACGAACTGGAATGGCATCAGGCCATGTGTCGATGTGATGTTCGACGATGGCCGGATTGAGTCCGGGCATTTCTGAGTATGACTAGGTGAAAATATCACGAAATTATTTGAAGAGTTGGGTGTAGGCTTCAATTTCTTCCAGAGTGCATTGGGCGCCCATGGTGATATGTTATTCAATACCTGGTTTGACAGAAATGTCGATTTTGATGGTGGGAGAGATATTAACCATATTGCCTTCTTCGAAAGCGTCAGGGGCAGGGATGGGGTTTTTGAACCAATCAACTTTATTGGGAATGAAGTCTTTGGATTCGAGGGCATATTGGTCATGGGATTGATGTGGGAGGAAGTATGCACGATGGTGCATATCTTCCCATGGAAAATCAGGGTTGGTCATGGCTTCCATGATGTCTTCATCGGACTGGAAGATGGGAAGAGAGGATGGAAGAGGTTGACCTGATGAGGTAGAGGGATGAGACTCTCGATTGTGATGGGAAGGGCTCACAGGTACGATGTCATGTGAGGTGACAGAGTGAGCAGTGGGATGATCAGGCGAAGCATAGGGGGAAGGTACTAAGGGGTTGGTAGCCGAGAACTGCGGTGATGAGGAAAGGTAGGAAATGGTAGTTGAAGGTTCGATCATTTCAGTATCAGGAGGAGCAATGGTAATCGGGGTAGATAGGTGGTCCAGTGTGAGGGAAGAAGGATTACGGGTGAGGGTAACTTCAAATTGGCGGTATGTGGCTAAAGAAGCATGATACTCGTCAAGGCGGGGGCAAAGGTGGGTATAGTGGCCATAGAAATTGCACAAAGAACAAGGGTGAGTGGTGCGCAAGTTCTTAAGTTTCGAGGTAGAATCCGGTATGGTGACATGGACTTCTGGGATGTCTGATTCTGGAAACAGTTCATTATCCATGGTTTTGAGAGGCGGTAATTCAGGACAGGTATGAGTGGCGTGACCAACAATGTCACATAGAACACATTGGATGGGATGCTTGGGAGGTCGAGGAGGGGCAGGGTTAGGTAGGGTAGGTGTGTCCTTTGATGCCCCCCTGCGAGCTTTGCCATTTTTACTCGAAGCGGGTGCAATAGGAGGCGATGCTTGTTGAGGTGACTGGGGTACCAGCGTAGCAAGAGGAGTTGTGGGGATTGGTTGAACCGGGTTCAAAGTAATATATTGTTTAGGTCGACCTGGCAGAGTGGTGGCTGGAGGGTCAAGATACCAGACGGGTATACCCAAGGTCAAGTTGGGGAGAGATAGGGTGGCCAAGGTAGGGACCGAATAAGCTCCTGGAGGGGGAGCAAGGGAAGGGATCTGACTGACATGGAAATGGCCAGGAGGAATGGTGCCAAGGTGGTTGATTTCGGGAGAAATCGACCCAGGAGGGGTGTTTGTAGATGAAGATTCAGAAGGAAAAAAGGTGGCTAACGGGGGCGAAGGGATAGGAGATGGTTGAGGTTGAGGGTGCTGACTAGCCAAAGTGGGCTCTGTAAGGTTAGCCCAAGATGATTGCATCATGCAAACGTTCGCCAAGCTAGGATCAGAGACGGGAGGGGAGGCTGAAAAGGTTCCAAGCAAGGAGGAGTCTTTGTAGACGCCGGGGGAAACACTGGTCAAAGAATCAACAGTTTGTGTGTTGGTGACAGTAGAGATGGTGGACTCAGGGGAGGTCTGAGATTTTGGTTCATGGTAGGTCAACTAGTCAATGGTGACAATCTTGCCATTGTGAGGGAAGAACATCTTGCGGTGGACTGCGGATGGGACGACAGACATGGCATAGGTGTAACTACGCCCCAAAAGGATGTTGTAGTCAAGAGGGGCATCGATAACTTCAACGTCAACACAAACGGTCTTGCCGGCAAGGGTGATAGGACAGTTGCGGAATATGCCAATGGGCTGGGAGGCATGGCCATCCCACACACGAAGGGTGATGGTGGAGAGGGCCAGTTCAGGGGATCCGAGTTGTTTCCAAACTGAAGCGGACATTACGCAGGTAGATGCCCCCTCATCAATAATACACCGAGCGACATTGGCATGTCGGATTTTGACTGGGATTTGGAAAGCAACCGAGGGAGGAAGAGGGGGATGGTCTGACTGACGGGCATCGAAAACAATCAATTGGTCATCAGCAGGATCTATAGCGCCCACGGCAGATAGTAGAGCCCTCTTTTGAGAAGGAAACGACTGGAGGAGTTCCAGTGTTGAAATGGTGGCAGGAGATTGGGCCAGATCCTCTACTATGCTGTATGAATGGGCAACCCGACCAGAGGCAGCATTTCAGCGTAATGGTCCCTTAGGAGGCTTGGGATGAACCTCGGCTTTGGGCGGAGGGAGTTGCAGGGGACCATTGGGTGTCGATAGAGGCTCTGTAGGACCTGACGATGGAGACTCGGAGACAGGTGGAACGGGAGGTGTGGAATACTGACGAGACCGAGTTTGAAGGTTGAGGTCGATGGTGAGAGGAGGGTCAGAGGCCATCATGAGAATCTGGTAATCAGATGAACCAGAAGGGGAAGGTTGAGTGGTTACCGGGGCATGAGGGGGTTGAGTGACCACGAATCCTTGTTGAGGGAAAGGATCGGTAAACACAGCGGGGTGAGAAGTAGCTGGGGTAGGAGGGACAGCAGGGGAGGAGTGTTGTCCCTGCACGGTGGCCTGAGACTCCCACATCTGCTGCATTTGTGGTAATAAGGGACAAGCGTGAGTGGAGTGACCATAAACACCGCAACACAAACAAGGCTTATTGGTGCGAAGTGGCCAGTCCAGCTTGGGCTGAGAGCCTTGTGGTGGGTTGAAAGTGGTAGAGTCGATACTGGAATGATTGGGTCCCCGGTTACCAGGAGCGAATTGGTTGCTTTTTCTCTTTTGTTGAGAAGGAAGAAAATTAGGTGCCCCCTGCTGTGCAAAGACTTGCCCTGGAGGGGGAAGTAAGTGCGGTTGTGGGGGTGGAAAAGGAAAGGGAGTGGGAGGTCCAAATGCTAGAGGAGCTGGGACACCAGGTTGCGGATACAGATAAGGGGTAGGGTGGGCAGCAGTGAGGTAAGCAGGAGGGTGGGAAAAAGGAGGAGGCATGCCGTAGCTTGAATACATGCTACCTGGAGGGGGAAAAGTGCCGGAGGGGCTAGCCCCTGGAGGGAAACCGTGGCCCAGAAGAGGTTGGGTAGAGGTATGTGACAGGGCTCCAATGATACCATCGGCAGAGTGAGATGCCCCCGAGGCAGTAGGACCACTGGGCTTGGGAAGGTCAGGAAGGGCGGTATAAACATAAACAGATTGGGCGTAAATAAGGTCATATTTCAAGGCTATTTGGAGGGAGGCTTCTTCAGTTTGGGGAAAATGGGATGCGACATCTTTGCCAATGGGAGGTAAGAGAGAGCAAAGGAACCAGTCCATGTAAACCCGATCTTCAAAGGGGGGAGCGCAACACAAGCTCCGTCGTCACCGCCATTCCTGGACATGAGCAGAAAGGCGGGTCGAAGAGGATTGATGGAAATAAGTTAAGAGTTCAGTACCGGTGTCGTATCGGAGGGGGAGATGGAAATAAGATAGAAAGGCTTGGGCAATGATCGCAAAAGTGGTATGGGAAGAGGTCGCTTGGTCAACATACCATTTAGAAGCTTTGCCGGTGAGCATGCATTGGAACAATCGAAGACGAATGGAGTCATCGGTGATGGAATTGGAGGAACACCACATGTGGAAAGATCGGATATGGTTGGAGGGATCTTCACTAGCAAGGCCTTCGAACTTAGGAATGTTGGAGGGGAGCTTGGCTGGCATAGCAGGCCAACTAACATCGTGGCGAATAGGGTCATTAATGAGCTAATTGAAGTCAGGGAGACTGAGGCCGGCCATATAAGGGAGCAATGGGGCAGTCGAGGTAGGTCCCGTAGTGGTTCCACTGGAAATGGACCCAGCGGTAGAACTGGGGTTAGGGCTAGGTCCTGAACTAGACATGGTGAAGGTAAGAGAGGGAGAACCAGAAGTAGGGGGAGAACCCGAACAATCAGAGGAAGAGTCAGAGTGCAAACTCAGGGGAGGACTTACTCGAGGACGACGGGAAAGAGGAAGTCGACCGACCGGAAACTGAGGGTGAAGGCCAAGAAGACTCCGGGAGAAGTGCCTTGGGGGCGCAATGATGACGGGAAGAAGAAAAACCGACAGGGGCAGGGAGGGACAAAATCAAGTGAGGTCAAGGGCGGAGAGGTGCAGTGAAAATTTATTTTAAAGTCTTTGCCAGGCGGTGTTAACCAGGCTCTTCTTCACTTAGGTTTAGTGTGTGGCGTGCGTTAATTTTAATTGTTTAAACCCATACGTTTTGAGAGTAAAAGAAAAAGTGTGCTGTGTAACTGAAAATAAATCTGTAGTAAATAAAACTAAAAGAACAGAAAATTAACAGCTACTAATGCATCAATCTAACCCAAGAAGGCGGGTCTCTCAAAACTAGTCTATAAGAGGGAAAAACGAGGCAAATCATGCTAAAAAGAGGCCAATAGATCTAAGGTCGGGAGGGACAGGGATCTAAAGGAGAAGTCTGCTGAAAAGAGGTGCAGAGAACAACAAAGAGGCAGAGGCAAGGTTGCTGCTAAAAAGGGGGAGATCAGCTAAAAAGAGAAGGGGTGATGAGGCGGCACTAGAAATGAACCCAAGCAAAACTATATGAGGTAATTTGAAAGGGGGAAGAGCTGATCTAAAGAGATCTGAAACTAAGGTATCAGATTTGAAAGCAATAAGGCTGAAACTCTGGAAATTCAGACGTCTGAAATAGTAAAAAATCTCCCACAAAAAGTGGAGGGTACTAGAGCCCTAAGGGGCAAGATTCCCACTTAGTTGAGTGAAACAGATCAGAAACAGGTCTAAACGGGCAGAGGCGGAGGCTGGAAAACCCTGACAGAAGCTTAAGAGAAACCTAGGAAAAGCATTGGAAAATTGCAGAAAACAGTGCAGGTCGCAGGTTCTAACCTGTTTGGCAGTCCAGGTCGCAGATTTAGTGCAGAAAAGTGTGACCTCAAGTCCAGGTTGCACTTTTTGGGCTGAGAAGTGCGACCTGCAGATCCGGCTCTCTCGGCGGCAGATTTCAGAAAAATTTGTCGTCTCAGCTGCGGCTGATGTCTGTCACCTGCGCAATAAGGCCAGAAACACACGGAAATTAAAAATTTGACTGTTTGAGGGTTTTAGAGGTGGAAAGCACCATAAAAAGAGGAAAAATAGAAAATGGAAGAGAAACCCTAGGGTCTGAAAGAGCTGGATATGCAAGAATATATGAAACGACAGCGGTCGCAAAAGAAAACCCGTATGGAGTCGCCAATTGTTAGTATGAATCTTTCGTCGTAAAAGATCACTTTAGCTACGCATAACAAATAGCCCTAACATCGATTATGGCTGCAAAATATCTTTAAATCTGCTGCACAAATTCAGATCTAAGCACAAAAGACATTAAGAAAATAAAATATCATATGGCTCCATGCATCCAATAGACAAGACAAGAAAAAAGTGTTTAAAAGAATAATTTGTATTATATTAAAGAATGGGGCACCTGAGAGGAAAAAAAGAAAGGTGTTTTCCGGTTCTCCTCAATGGGATGGGTTCTTGAAAGTCCTCATCATTTCACATCTAAAATTCCTCTCTCTTATTGTGGTAGAAAACCCTGACAAACATAGAACTCAATGGGAGCTCACAAAGCAAAAAATGGAAAATGGTGGCCAAGAATAGATCTAGTGTGATCTAATGCAATGAAGGTGACTAATGAATGGGGAAAACCCTCCTATTTATAACAAAATATTGGGGCGGCCTAGAACTCGGTGCATGAATAAAATATTATTAATCGAATTCTAGAAGCACCCTTTAGGAATATTTTACTATATTTGTTGGAGGGAAAGGGATTCTTGACTTGGGTCGATTCCTTTATTTATAAATAATAAATAAATAAATGGTTTATTTATCATTTTAGGGAAATGGTGGGAATATAATTAAATAAATAATGGTTTATTTAATAATTTATGGATGATTTAGTCAAATTTAACTAAGAATATTATTTAAATAATGATTTAAATAACTTATTCTTAGGAAATAATTAAATAAATAAGGATTTATTTAATTAAGTTCCTTGTTTCGGGTTAAATATGACCAGGAAATATAAACAAATAAGTTATTTTATATGGTGAAAGCAATTTTACTTAGGGTAAAATTTGTCTTACATGGTGTACTTGGGTTCATCTAATAATAATAGGTTAGATGACCAAAAAATGGTGTAACATCTTACGTCCTTTTCTTGATGATTTCGTTATTGTCTACTTAGATGACATCTTAATTTTTAGCAAGACTAGAGAAGAGCATGTCATGCATGTTAAGAAAGTACTTGATGTTTTGAAGAAAAATCAGTTGTTTCTTAAAATGTCAAAGTGTGAATTTGGAAAGACTTCTTTGGTTTATTTGGGACACATAGTAGGAGGATGTGCTTTGAGAATTGATCCTTCTAAAGTAGAAGCCATTGTGAATTGAAGACATCATGCCCTTTGTTCAAATATTCACTGCTATTTCCATTTTAAAGTTTGGAATTCTGCTGATTTCATAGAGGAAACACTGCTACAAAATCCATTTTCCCCCTCCCTCCACTTCAAAACTAACCTTCATTTTTACCCCTTTGATTCCCCACGAAATTCCTCCATTTTCCATGTATTTCCATTTTCCCTTCATAAAATCCACTTTACAAAGTTTAAAACTCCTTTTTGAACTTTGCCAAAACCCCCAAATCCATCAAAAAACTCTGAAAAAATCATAAAAATACACATTTTGTATTATAGGCTTAAGACCCTTTGGGCTAAGTCCTAACCACTTCCCCTCCATATGCCTAGGTGTTGGAACCAAGCGCTAAACCCTTTGGCGCTTATCGCATCAGAGAAATTGGAGTGCGCAAGTCTATTTGCCATGTTAAAACCTCCGATGCGATTAAGCCCTTTGTTTATAAACCCCCGATCTTATTATTATTTCATATAACCACATAGCCCGCATTCGATGCTAAGCATTGTTGAAAACCCATGTTCGATGCATATTTCCCTTTTTTAATTCTAAAACCCACTTTTTCCTAAGTTTGTTCTAAACGCGCCAATACAATGTTTCTAAATGATAAAGACCGTTGATCTCAAAACCCGATCAACGATTCACGCGTTATCGCATCGCAAAAATTCTAAATGGGTAGATTGAAAAGCCCAAAGGCCCGATCTGAAGTTACGATGCGATTGGCCCTTATATATATAAGCCCTAGGCCTATCTTATTTCATATAAACCAGGCCCCGCAACCAGGCGCCATTTCATATATATATCACCCACCCCCGAAGCCAAAACCTTTATATCTTATTAAATTTTGGGTTTTCATATAATATAATGGTCCCCGCTCGTTCAATGGTCGGAGCTTTTCTCCGTCGTTGATCATTGGGCCAATCAACGATCCGCGCGTAATCACATCAGCATTTTTCTTCGGGCGCGTTAAATATCTCCCCACCTATGATTGACATCCCCCGATCCATTCTTCGCCGTCGATCTGATCTGCAGATCGACAACCCACAATCAATCGCTCCGGCGCACTCCATGTTCTTTGCCCCGCCGATGCCGATAGCTTCGATTGCATCTAGACCGTCCACGTGTCCAGATCGGACGGTCCAGATTGCATTTCCCGACTTTGGTTTAAATCATGTGGCCCGCTTCATAATGTTTTAGGCCAAATCCCAGCCGTTGATCTCTGCAGATCAACGGTCCTTATTAACCCTTTCTCCGCTTTGTTATTATTTCATTTAAGCCCCAGTTTCAATCCTAACCGTTGATTTGTTCCATCTAACAACTTATATTAACCTCGACAAGCCTTCCTCCTGTGGGTCCTGCCTCTCTCCAGATCTAATCTCCGCCGTCGATCTCTTGATCGAACGTCCATGATAAAACCGCTCCCCCTGCTTCCGCCCGTGCATCTATTCGATATCGTGCTCGTTCTCCACCGTTAGATCTAAGACCCCAGATCCAACGGCCCATGCGCGTTTTCGCGTAACTTCAAGCATGAAGGTTAATTTCCTGAGGTTTGCGTGATATAAGTGGTTTTAAGAAGCCACGTGTCAGGCGGGAACGCATATCGCGTTCAAAAAGGCAAAACTGCCTCCCCGCCTTTTCACTGCGCGAAACCCGTGGTTTTCATCCCGGAAACCACTTTCCCTCTTTTCCATTGTGTTTCATCGCGCACGCCTCCCACCGTTGATCTCTGCAGATGAACGACTCTGATCTAATCTGGCCTTACACTTTTACCCTCCACCCCTTCCAAAGGTTTTTGACATACAATCTCTGCCGTTGATCTCGTGGCCTGGTCTAATTCGACGACCCACGATCATCACGAACCCCCAACTTTATTTTTAACCATTTTCCTCCGCTAAAGGGTTTTAAACCCCATTTCTTCGCATTTTCTTCTATTTTCCAAACAATGTGACCCCTTCACACTGTTAATTCACAACCAATCCTGACCGTTGATTTTCTTGGTCAAATCATAGATCAACGTCTCTGATATAATTTTTCACCACTCATTCATCAAACCGCTCCCCTTTAACCTTCGCACGCAGATCTCCACTGTTGGATGCTGCAATCCAATGGCCACGCTCCAAGCCAAGCCTCCTAAGCAGTATCACCAAAATAACACATGATTTCTTAACGTTTTCGTGTGTTTTGCAGGTTTCATGGATTTCCATTATTTTAAAGAAAAATTTGAGGACCAGGGATGACGATCCCTCGGCCCTTTATTCATACAATGATGTCCATATGGGGGTTTTCCACTCCACGTTTCATCAATGCGTCATGGGCGCTGATGCCATAAGAGCCCCTATCACACATGCACATCAACAAGACACACAGAATGGAAATTAACAAAGAGTATCAGTGTTTAAGATTTAAACACAGTAGAAACAGAGGATTGAAGACCATTTGCACAGTTTTGGAGGATTACGGCTAAGATCAAAATTCAAAAGCCTAATCTTCCGAATTAAAACATAATTAAAGAAAAATCAAACATTTATCAGTCAGGAAGGGCCTCCACCACCACGTTAGAGGCTAATTGATTCCTCTCAGCTACCCAGTGCCACCTATAACCTCAAAGCATTCAACAGAGGCTGAATTATGATCAGAAAAGAAGATATTTGCCTCAGCACAGCCGAATAGTTAATTCTGCCAAAGGAACTTAATGCAGAAAATATCAGCAGAGTTATTACAACATGGAACAGAGCCTTAAAGTCAACAAAAGCTCCCATCGAGCTTAAATCTTAAATGTAAAACAATTAATACAGACAAACACCTGTAAACTTCTCCATCGAGCCCATCAAAGGCCGAGAAGTATTAAAGTCAGTATTAATTGACCCTGGAGATCTGTTATCAGATCCCACCTCCTCATTTCTTCTATAAATACTTCTGTAGAAGATGAGAAAATGTTGGTTGCAGAACTTTGAAATATACTTGTGCTCGAATTTTCTACCTATAAATAGTGTTCAAAGGCTCTTGAAGCTCTGCTTGTGATTAGATAAGTTAGTCTGAGAAGTGAAGATGATTGCTGAACTGAAACATTGGAATTAAAGTTGTAACTGGTTTGAAGCATCAATACAAGCTGATTTATGGGATCCTGGTCTATGTCGATGGTGATGTTATTTCTTATTGTAAATTGTTATTTTATTTCTGTTTTCACTATGTCCATCTTCTCTGATAAAGAATAGCAAGCATAGAGTTAGGATTTACTGTATATCAGTATCCTTCTCTGACTTATAAGCTTTATCTAAATGTTTTCTTCCAAATTGTGTTGTTTAGGAATGATTTAATTCAGTTCAAGCAGTTAGGAATGCTGGCGTTCCCTCGTCCTACTGTCTAGGCTAATTTTTATTCTTGAATGTTGTTTTCAGCTTATGTTAAGTAGAGATGAACTAAGGAAGTTATGGTGAGCCCTGTCCTAGTTTTATCCCCAAAGACTATCTGAAAGTTTCCCTAAGAATGTGTTGAAATCATGCTAGGTTCAAAGTCCTTACCTGATCTTAGACTTTTCTTTGTCATCTTCGTGTTTGTCTTGAAAGTTTACCAAGTAAAGAAGAGCTAGGAGAGAACACTGTTACCGATGAAATAGGTAACCGCACTGTTACCTACTTTTTTTTGGTAGCATAAAAAGCACCCGATTTTGAAAAGTGGTGATGCAGAATCACCCACTTTTTTTTTTTTGTGCACATTTTTGACACTCTAATATTATTATTTATGAAGTATGAATATTTGTTTTAAAAAGTTAGTGATTTTCATGCTAATTTTGAAACGTATTGATGCAACATCAACTTTTTTTTTTAGAGCGGTGATTTTCATGCTAATTTTGAAACGTATTGATGCAACATCAACCTTTTTTTTTAAGAGTGGTGATTTTCATGTTGGTAATAAAACACAAAACTTAGATTAAAAAATATATATAAAAACAATAAAAATGTAAAAAAAAAAACAAAATTAACTCGTAAAAATAAAAAATTTAAACAAAAATAAATTAAAGAAAAAAAAAACAAAAAAAAAACAAAAATATTCGAAAATTATATCAAAAGAAATGACAAAATTTGAAAAAAAAACACACAATTTAAAGAAAAAAAACAAAAATTAACCAAATTTTTTTTAAAAAAAACATCAAAAACATTTTTTTCTAAGTTATTAAAAAAAACCATATAATTAAAAAAAAAAATTTAAAATAGAAAATTTAAAAATAATTAAAATTACAAAATTAAAATTTAGATAAAAAAAAAATACAAAAAAGAAAAAATCAAATTTAAAAATTTAAATTAAAAAAATAATAATAATAAGAAAACAAAATACAAATTTTAAAATTAACAAAAAAAACAAATTAAAAAAAAAAAACAAAATTTAAAATTGAAAAAGAAAATTAAAATAAAAGAATTAAAATAAAAAAAAACTATCATTAAAAAACAAAAAAATGAAAAAAACCACGTGCAAATAATTAAAAAACAAATATCCATAAGTTTACTGTTTTTTTGAAATGAAACAATTTATAAATTTTAAAAATGAAAAACTTGTTGAATTCTTAGTTAAACTGAGAAAAGGGGGGGGGGTGTGAATAAGTTTAACACATACATGAGCTTTTTAAAATTTTCATCAGCTTATTTATAGCTTACTTTTATAACCAACCTTAGTATATGAACAGTCTTAATATGTTGCAACAAGTATTAAATTAATGTGACAACAAACTTATTATGAGAGCAACAAACATTAAGCAGATTTGATAAATCATCTCAGCACACAGGCAACATAGATAGAGACAACAAATATAAGTGGAAACCCATAAAGGGAGAAAACCACATCTTATTATTGTTGTGATGCAAAGGCAAGCTCCAACTCCCTCTCACCACTGTTTTTCTGCAGGCACCAACCTACAGGAGGCTCCAACCTCAATTATGCAAGCTACAACTTGCAAGGAAGCTCCAACTCCCTTCAATTTTCTACAGGCACCAACCTACAGGAGGCTCCAACCTCAGTCAGCTACAACTGACAGCTATCAAGCTTCAACTTGATAGGGAAGCTCCAACTTCCTCAATTTATTAAAAGAAATGTTTGCTGACTTTCCTCAGATATCAGCTTTGTTCTTTAGAATCTCTTTTTGCTCCTCTCTTCCTTATCTTCTCTGCCTCAATCTTCTATACTTTGCATTCTATATCCTTACTCTCTCTAACCTCAGTATGCATATCAAGTTGATATTATATATAGAGTTCATCACATGACTGCTTGTATTCCACAAGGAATTTGGAGTGAATAGCCATGACCTTTTGGCTTCTGCCTTCCAATTCCTTTGTCCAACTCATTAAAAATATAACAATATGTACAAATTTCAATGTTACAATGGGATTTTTCTTTTCCTTCGGATACTTGCCTTTGCATCACAAACAATATAAAACAATTAAACATTTACATTTTCAGTTTCAGTACATAAACTTCGCTCAACCCTTAGCTTGTTGGTTTTGTCCTTTCTGTTGCTGTTGTGCAAATGTCCTGCATACCTCTGTTTACTAGAAGTCTGAGCACTTGTGCATGTACACCTGTTCACTGCAATTTTAAATCCCTTAGCTGCATACCTCTTCAACTTTGCAATCTCTGTTTATCTCTGTACAAATTTTCCAAGCTCACTGTAGTTGTGCATCTGCTATATATATATACCTGTTTTCTGATACAGGGTAAAACCCCCAGTCCCTGAATTTTCCTAATTCAATTCTAGGCTGTGTATAAATGCATTCAGAATCCCATTTTCCAAGCACCCTACAATCTGGGCAAACTCATGCCATCTCTAATTTTTGAGTGGGAAAATTTAAATAAACAATCTGAATTATTTTAATATCTCAATTCGAAGAATTGAGATATAAATCCAACACTTCCTTGATGGTTATAAACCCCACTAGCACACGACACTCCTTTTAATTGAAGCAAAGGTTCAATCTTCAAATGCGGGATTCTTGTCAAAGATTAAGACATCCCATGGGTATAGTGTAACCTTCATATAGATTAAACCAAAGTCAATGTCGATACGCCTTTCTCCTTTGATTCACCGAAATGCAAATATATATATATAATGG
This sequence comes from Pinus albicaulis, assembly GCA_034641835.2. Taxonomy (NCBI): domain Eukaryota; kingdom Viridiplantae; phylum Streptophyta; class Pinopsida; order Pinales; family Pinaceae; genus Pinus; species Pinus albicaulis. Next base: position 419,679,223 of record CM076578.1, read on the forward strand.
ACTTTGGGACAAAACCCAATCTATATGCTTCTTGGCCCAGACATACTACTATTTCTTTGTAACCCTATTAAGTCCATCATGTGAGCGAATTATTTCCTTTTAACATACAGTTATGCAACCGTATGTGTATACATTGGACCGCACCTTAATCGTCACACATCATACATTTACTAACGCATAAGCTTACATTACATAGGCTTTCACGACATTCAATGACCAAATATACCAAAGCGTCATCTAATCGTTATAAACATTAATGTAAGGGTCGATTCCATATAATCAATAGAATACCATATATCTGGGCCCACAGCTTGTTACCTGGTGTTAACGACCTCACTCATCCGATGGTTGACGGGATGTCACTTTGGCCTTGATAATCCGACGATCCGCACTGGATATCGCACGAGTTAATTTCACGGGCTTTAACTCGCGATGAGAGCGGGTTCTCCAAACCGCTTAAGGCCACGTGTCAATCGATGGCATTGATCGCGTTCAGATTGGGAATACAGCTTATCGTACAAAAGCGGTGCAATGAAAACCGTCTGGTGTTCCAAACCCTCTGTCACTGTTCATACCTCGTGGTTTCGTTCAGTTGCGCTTGAGGTTCCGTTCCTTCCTTCACTGTTCATTACTCAGTGGAGCGTGTAATCAAATTATCCCACTGAATGCTGTATGCGACTTTCTCACAAGAATGGGTATCGAATTATGTAAATCGAACCCTTGCATCCTACTGCTCAATCCGAACTACTAAAATTTCCTTTTTCTTCAAGTGACAGAGGTTTACTCTGCTATGCCAAATGAACAGAGTCGGCCTCTTGAGTTTCTATACAGAACCAATTCAATTGATTTCTACACAGCATGTACACCACGAACTCTGAAACATTGCAATTTCTATTCTATACAGAACCCTGATAGACTCACATCTGTAATAAAACATTAATGCACATATAATTGCACATAGGAGCCATTTATACTCCCAATTACAGAGTCTCATCATACTCATGTAATGCTGAACAATTCCTCCCATAGATACAAATGAATCCACTTGCAAACACTTCTTCTCTTAACTCTGCCCCTTTTTCAAAATCCAATGGCCCTCCTTTTGTCCTCACTACTCTGCACCTTGAATAACTCTCTGCTTCTTTGCTATCCTCTGCTCCTTGATTGATGCTGCTCCTTACTTCTCTTTTTGCTGCCTCTGCTGCCTCTCCAGATCTCCAATCACATGACCCTTCTACAACTGCCTCTGCTTCATGTCTCATGCTCTCTGCTGCTCGACTGTATCTCTGCCTCTGTTGTTCGACTGTTACATTTCAACAGTCTTCTTTCGCCTGTATCCTTTGCCATTTATGATGTCTCCTTTGCGTTGCTTGCTTCTCCTTTTGCTTCTTCCTCTATTCTTCTCTGCTGTCTTCTCCTTTGCTTCTGCTGCTGTCCTTTGTTTGTCTCTGTCTCTGATGCTGTCCTTTGTCTATCTCTGTCTCTGCTGTTGTCCTTTGTCTGTCTTTGCTGCTGTCCTTTGCCATCAATGACAACATTTCCAACAAAACTAAATAAACTAAAAGATTAAAAAAATAAATAAATAAAATTAAAATTTAATAAATAAATTTTAAATTTAAAAAAATAATTAATCTAAAAAAATAATAATAATTTTAATTAAAAAAAAAAAAAAAAAAATTAATTTTTTGAAATTAAAAAATTTTAAAATTAAAAGAAAAAAAATATTAAAAAATTAAAAAAATTAAAAACAAAAAAGAAAAAAATCAAATTAAAAAAAAATGTTACGAATTAAAAAATATATTAAAAAAAAATTTCTTTTTTGATCGTGGTGGCGCCACCAATCGGTCTCCCGCCCAGGTGGCGGCAGAGGCCGGCCGCTGGGCGGGCGGGGAGGCTGCATGGCACCATGATAATTTTTTATTTTTTTTTTAAATTTAAATTTAAATTTTATTTTTTAATTTAAATTTTATTTATTTATTTATTTTAATTTTCAATATATATATATATATATATATATATATATATATATATATATATATATATATATATATATATATATATATATATATATATATTAAATTCAATTTATTTTATCTATTTATTTTTTTTAAATTTGAAATTTCATTTGTTTTAATTTTGTTTGTTATTTTTTTTAAATTTTATTCATTTTTTTGTTTTTAATTTTTTTTTTTTTAAATTTTGTTAATAATTTTTATTAAATTTTGTATTTTGTATTTATTTATTTATTTTTTATATTATTATTATTAAATTTTATGTTTAGTTTTTTCATTTAATTTTTTAAAATTTAATAAATTTTGTATTTTTTTTTAAATTTATTTGAATTTAATAAATTAAAAATAAAATAAATTAAACTTAGTATTTTCAAATTAATTTGTTTTTTACTTTATTTTTTATTATATATATATATATATATATATATATATATATATATATATATATATATATATATATATATATATTTTTTTTTTTTTTTTTCTTTTCAATTTTTCATTTTTAATTGATTTTTAAAGTTTTTTAACTTTTTATTTTAACAATGTCTTTTTTTTTTTTGGTTATATTTAAAATTTATTTTTTATTTCAAAATTTATTTGTTTATTCATTTATTTATTAAAATTTAATATATATATTTTTTTAAAATTCAATTTGTTATTTTAATATTAACATTTTTTTTAATCTAATAAATTCTAATATATATATATTTTTAATTGAAGTTTATATATATATAATTTTTTATAATTTAAATTTAATTTATTTTTTAAAATTTATTTGTTTTTTTAATATATATTTTTTTAAATTTAATATTTTTTATTGTATTTTATTTTTCATTTTTCATTTTTAGTTAATTTTTCTCTTTTTTTAGTTTTAAATTTATTAAAATTTAATATATTTCTTTAAATTTAATTTTTTATTTTAAAATTTATTTATTTATTTATTTTTAAAAATTTAATAAACATTTTCTTTTTCTTTTTTAAATTTAATTTCTATATTTTATTTTTTATAATTTTTTTTTTTAATTTAATATATTTTTTTTCATTTCTATATATTTTGAACTTTTAATCTTTAATTTTAATTTTAATTTTTCTTAAAATTTAGGTTTTTTTTAAATGTTTGAATTAAAATTTTTATTTTGATTTTTTAAATCCTATATATTTTTAAATTTTAAGCTTTACAATGTTTTTATTTTTTAAATTTATTTTTTGTCTTAAATTTTAGGTTTTTTTTTAATGTTTGAATTTTAAAAATTAAAAAATGTTATTTCTGTTTTTAAAAATGTCAAAAATATGACAGAATTTTTTTTTTGTTATTCCAGCATCAACTGGTTTTGTTTTGAGGGTGTTTTTTCAATCCTTTTTTCAAGAAACAATTTTGTTTTTAGCATAATTTTATAAAATGTTGAAATTTGACCTTAAAAAAAAACCAAGTGCGTTCTGGAATACACTTTTTTTTGTTTTTGGGGTGTTTTTTCATGTTTTTTGAGTCTTTTTGGGCTAGAGTCCTCGTTTTGAGGTTAGGTTACCTATTTCATCGGTAACAGTGTTAGAGGTTTATGGTGAGCCCTGCCCTCTAGTTTCTTCTCCAACAGTTGCTTTTAAAGTTTCCCTTTGTGTTTAATATGTTTTCTATTGAAAGTGCATAAAAAACTGGCTAGTTTCAAAGTATTTACTAGATCTTAGATTACTTTTATGTCTTTCTTAAGTGTATGTCAAAAGATGGCTAGTTTCAAAGTACTTACCAGATCTTAGGCTACTCTTTGTTTTTCATTTGTTTAATTCCCCTTCTTGTTGTATCATTTCATTCCATAAAATCAACTTTAAAGAGATCCTTAGACATAGATGACTTGCCCCATGGACCACTCTTGAACCTTGTTGTTTCAATTAAACCCTATTATGACTCCATAGCCCAATGGACTAAAAACCGACGTTATATCTATGTTTTCAGCCAAAGCTTGTTCTGATTGCTTGCAACTTCACACCTTTGAAACTCTTTCCATTTATAACTTTCCACTCAAATAATAATCATGCTCAACCATCCAAAACAAAAAAAACCCTCGGACTTCATAACTAGCCTAATATCAATACCCAAAACTTTCAAGATAAATCCATCTTTGCACTTATTGGAGAGATCCCTCTCCAGATTCAGGAGGGCTAGATCCTAGAATCCCAAAGTGGTTGAAATAGTGTTTCTCCCTGCAGTCCGACTTTACCAATTTTGCTGATTACAGGGACCTAACACTCCCAAATCCATTACAGATGTAAGAAGTTTTTTGGGTGCAGCTCAGTATTGGAGGAAGTTTATTTCTAACTTCTCTGCCATAGCAGCTCCTATGCATGCAGTGACAAGTGTGAAGCGTGCTTTCCAATGGGGAGGCAAGCAACAGAAAGCTTTCGAGTCTTTGAAAGAGAAGATAAGTTCAGCTCTAGTCCTTGCATTACCAGACTTGAGACAGCCATTCGAGATTCAGACCGATGCTAGTGATTACGCCATGGGTGTAGTTCTCTTACAGCATGATAAGCCTATCGCATTTCATTTTGAGACATTTAATGGTGCTGTTGTGAATTATTATACATATGATAAGGAGTTGTATGCGTTGGTACAAAGCGTCAAAAAGTGGAAACACTATTTCATGGGCAAAGAAACAGTTGTTCATACCGACCATCAGCCTTTACAGTACTTGCAGTCGCAAAGTAAATTACAACAGTCACGACATTTCAGATGGATGGGTTTCCTACAACAATTTTACTTGGTAATAAGGTACAAGAAAGGTATTTTCAATAAATTTGCTGATATGCTTTCAAGGCCTATTATTAGTGCTACTACTTTGCTTAAGAATGATTCTATTGTACATGAGAGCTACATCGAACAGTATGCATCAGATGCTGATTTTAAGGATGTGTATGCTAACTTGAGTGAAGGGAATCATGTTGAGGAGAATGATTATCACTTGCATAATTATTTGCTGTTTCATATGGGCAAGTTATGTATACCACAGGGGGAGAGACTAAGTGTCATGAGAGAAGCTCATTCTTCTCTTATTGCTGGACATTTCGGGGTAAGCAAAATGGTGGCACATTTACAGAGGTATTGTTATTGGCCTCACATGGTAGATAGTGTTTCATGTTTCATTAGAGGTTGATCATTATGTGCTACAAGCAAACATAGCAATAGGAAGCTTGGTTTATATATGCCATTTCCGGTACCTTCTAGACCATGGGAAAGTGTTTCTATGGATTTTGTGGGAGGTCTACCATTGTCTAGAAAGCAACATGATTATCTTTATGTAGTAGTTGATAGATTCAGCAAGATGTGTATTCTTATGCCATGTAAGAAATCTATAACTGCTGAAAAAACTCCTGATTTATATTTTCCACATGTATGGGTTCATTATGGCTTGCCTACTTCTATTGTTAGTGACAGGGATTCCAGATTTGTTGGGAATTTTTGGTCCAATTTATGGAAGATGATGGACACCAAGTTGAAGAAGAGTACTGCTTTCCATCCGCAAACAAATGGCCAAACAGAGGTAGTGAACATAACCATTGTACATTTCTTGAGAGGTTATTGCAGCAAGCATCCCAAGCTTTGGGATGAGCACTTGCATTACATTCAGCATGCTTACAACCGGGCCAAGCACTCTTCTACAAATACTTCACCTTTTGAAGCTTGTTTTGGGTATTTGCCTAAGTCACCTTTAGATTTCATTCTTGAGAAGGATGTTTCCATTGATGGGCATAATGACATTGACAAAGCTCACATGTTCATTGAAAGAATTCAACTCATACATCAGCAGGTTCAAGAATAGCTTGAAAAAAGTCAAGGAAAGTACAAGGAGAGGCATGAAAAACACATAATTGATCATAAGTTTCAAGAAGGAGATGAGGTATGGCTGCATATTAGTAAGGAAATAATGCAAGGAGAAGGTAAAAAGCTAAAGCCTATTCGTTATGGTCCATTCAAGATCCTTAAACAAGTTGGAAATAATGATTTTCAACTAGATTTTCCTTCATATATGCAAATGTATTCCATTGTGAATGTGGAAAATTTATGTTTGTATGAACCTCCTTTAATTGCTGATCATGAAAGTGACATTCAGCTGCCATCCATAGAGGATTTCTCGCCAAAATTTTTGGATGAGCTGAAAGAGGATGCTATCCTTGACAGAAGAACACGCACTTTGAGGAGGGGAAGTGTTGATTATCTTCAGATTGGTCGTAAAGGCAACAAACCGAGTAAGGAAAAATGGATGGAGGTGGAAAAGATGAGGGATCTGTACCCTCATATTCTGAATAGGTAATTGAAATCTTTTGGGGTCCAAAATCTTCCCAATAGGGAAGTGTGATCAGGAGATCATGTCCAAGTTAAAAAAATTGCTCAAAAATGGAAGTGCTCATAAATGGTTGCAATCTAAACGACTGGAACGGCCTTGTCACTGCAATTCTGGCGCTGTGAACGAAACTCAAATCCGATGTCGTATGTGAAAGTTACTGAGGTTTGAATTCGTCTAGTGACCTCCAAAACATGACTTTTTGACTATGGTTTTGTCATTTTTTACAAAAAAATTATATGGCAAAAAGAATTTGTTTTTATTAAGTTTTTATAGGCCTATTAGTGGGTGCCATGTGGCCTGCCCAGAGGTTGCCACGTGGCCCCAAGCCATTGGTTAAAAGATGTTGTGAAAAGTTGGAGGGCATGAGGGTCAAACCCTCGACCCAACTCCTCGAGCAGGGTCAACCCGACCAACACGGCAGGGCAAACAAGTTTGAATAGTGGGTGAGTTGGGTGACATTTAAACTGACAGTTGGGTCATTGGAGTAAACAGACAGTGATGCAGTGGTGGAACGACTCATGCAATGGTGTGAATGGAGGCTCGGGTCGTGTTGAATGGGTGGAGGTTGGATAAGCCCTCAGAGCCAGCCCCATTGCGATACGATCACCTACGGAGAACCATGGCTTAAGCCATTGCAAATCGGCAGAGAGTTGGGTTAAGCCCTTATGGAACTAGCCCCTATCCTTAAGAAAATTAACCTTGTTACCATGGGCGCGGGTTTATCCGCCATCATTAACTGCTAGAGATTCCGCATATGAACGCGCCGAAAACAACTAACCATCGCATTAAATGTTATTCCTAAATCAGCGCGTTATTTCTCCAGTTCCAGCAATTTCGGCTTTTTTGGTGAGTTAACTGGAGTTCCTCCAGTTTTGGAGGAGGTTTTCTAGTGCCACTGGGCAAAAACTTGTTTGGGTCATAACTTTCTCAAATTTTGACCAAACAAGATGAAATTTTAGTCAATTTTGGCTTTCTTGAGCATTATGGAGAGTTTCGGATAGGTTGCAGAGCGAAAAAAGGTGTTATTCAGCCATTTTTTCTTCAGGGAAGAGGAAAGAGCCATCAGGGCCATCAGGGAGATGGAGCTGTATTGGGTTGTACTTCACTGTTTAAGGTGAAAAAAAAGCCATTTTTAGCTTATTTTTTTCTTATGAAGTCAAATTCACATCTTTGTTTGCCTGTTTAGGCATATTTTTCACTGTGTAACCATTTTGAGAAAATTAATAGAGTAAGGACATGCCATTGGGGAGCCTTGGACCAACAGATGTAGCCCAGGAGGGGTGAACTGCCTCATCAATTTGCTGTGTTATGCTATGGTTAATTTTACTTGCTGTGTATTTCTGCTATGATATATTAAACATTAAATTTAAATAAAAAATCCTCACACATAAAACTCAGAAAAATTACCAAAACTACTTTTTTTAACCTGCAAGACATGGAGAACACTTTGCACACTTAATTAAATGGAAATGGTTACTTTGCATAGCATTTACAAATAGTTCCATTTTCAGATCATCCATGGTCTCATTATGAAGATGGGGTTACAAAATTTATTCTCACCCAAAGTTTGTGGAAGTCACTCTAGATGACACCATCACATCCAACTTGTGGAGAATTTTATGATGACATAAAATTTATCTCAATCTGGCCTCTGGATTGAAAGTTATGCCCATTTAAAGTTCGTACGTTGTAACCCTTGCCACATCAACAAGGATTTGAAAAGTGGCACTACTTCCTCATATGAATCCCACCATGTCATTGTTCCTTAGTGTCATTGTGCCCTTGTTCCATTTCTTTTGAATGATACTCCATTCAACCTCTGCGGAACACCACACTTTTTCACGTCATTTGACAAGGATGACTACCATATGGAAACTTCTATTTACCCCACGCCACGGTAGAAATGCACTTCTTCAATATCATCCATCTGATTAAAATAATACAAACCATTGGATGCATTTAGTAACTCTTCATTACTTAAACGTCGGTCAATTTTTCACCTGATGTAATCTAAAACCATCACTCTTGCTAATTGAGAAGCGTTAGATCGTTTCAAGTGATATTCATGGCATTAATGAATGTTCTTTTTCAAGTTTGATACACATTACAATTGTTGGATCTAGTGAATGATCACCCTTAGATCACATCGGGTTGTAATGTCCTATTTAAACCATTTGTAGTTTCAAACTTGATATAAACAACATCTATCAGATTGTAATAATATTGACCTTCAGATCTGATTGGGTTATTTGATTACATTTAACCAAAGTGCAAGTTGCTTCTACATAACATCTCCACTCTAGGTTCCACCACAAACCACAACCACGTGTTATATATGCCACATAAAAATTGGCTTCCATGTCACCCACTTCCATAGCGTCTTGCCAATGCCACACTGATGTTAGGGTGGCATCGACAACGCACGTGGCATCCTCTAGTGGTGCCAAACGTCATAAAAAAACTGGCCACTTGGTCATTCAAAAGGGGCCATACTTTCCTGCCACGTGTCAAGTTGATAATGTGCCATGTCAACAACCTTTCCACGTTATAGGTACACATCTTCAGTGACCCACGTGGCCTCTACCAACTTAGCTTAAAACATAGGTTCTGTTAGTGTCAATGTATATAGCTTGTCACCAGTGATCAAATGGGCTCTTATCATGTCTTGTTAGGGTCTCATAGTCAAATTTTTGTCATTTCATTAGGTTTTAAAGTAAAAATTTGGTCACTCGGTATTAGGTCTAGGAATTTTTGGGCCTCGTATATGCCCATGTTTTCATCATGAAACATCACTGTTTATACCCTAAAACCATAGGTTTTTAGCTCATTCTATACCCTAATTCTGTCACTTGCCGCCAAATACTCTCTATGGTTTATTATCATCAGTTTTCTTCACTTCTCTATGATTAAAGATGATTATGTCATTTTTTACTGATGACGGTTTTTTTGAAGTACATTTATCACAGGGTTCCATCGCTGAAATCCCTCACAAGCCAGTTAAGTATGAGAATGCCTAATTTAGGGATTTAGCACTTTCAATGTGCTTCCGGAGAAAGCGAGAGAGGTTATTATAAAAAATGATACTATGACACCTCTCCATAATTTGGATTCCACCCAGCTCACTCATATGGGTCTCTAGAAGGAAATTACCCAATTTGTCCAAATCTGTAAAAAATTCTAAACCGCCAACTTCCACCTCGATTTTCGTGCCGATGAAGGAGAAGGAATAAATTCAGGCACATGGGTTTTGATCCTAGTATAGCCAATTTACTAACCTTATAAATGTTTTTCAAAATACCATATAGTTTGAGAGATATTTAGGGGATTTGAGGCTAATTTATGTAAAACTCGAAATTTCCAGAATTGTCAAAATCTCCCAAAACAACCCTGTTTTGGATTTTTGGTCAAAGGAAGTTGAAGCTACTACAGATCATCACATCAAAGCGTTCAAAATCAATTTCATATTATCTCCATGGCTTTGAATGGAGCGTTGTTGAGCAACAAAGCTTGGGATGGACAATGTAATCAGATTTAGATGAGTTAAGTAGCATAGTGATCTTTTGATCTGATCTGCATAGATCACTTTCTATTTGTAATTCTAAGGCTGTGATTATAAAGCCTCCAAAAGAGGCATATTAAAATATAGACATCCGGTGTGGGTATTGCAATTTGATTTTGTAATCAAGACTTGAAGACTGAGATTTCATCCTCTGTTAATGAAAGCCGAAGTTGTGATTTAACATGCTGTGTTATTAATTTGATTTTGGAGTGTTGTGGATTTTGTATGAGTTCTTGAGGTAGATTTTCTGAAGCGTAGCTAGTCTCTTTAAATCCTAAGCTTCTCCGGGTGTGGCAAGGGCCCACCACAACTGGATCAACTCCTGTAAGTATAGCTAGAGGTAATCTGTAAGTGTGTTTGATGAATTTATTATTTTTTTTACAGTTGTTCTTAGAAGATCGATTCTCTTCCTCATTTGTGTTGATGACCGGATTGTGTCTCTATGAAAGGAATGATTTCATATGATAGTTTTAGCTGAACAAATTGAGTGTTTACATTGAAGAGTTGCATAGTGAAGGTTTCAAGAATAGTTGCTGTAGGTGTGTGCTTAATTATTTTACAAAGTTCTCCTCCTAATAAATTGAATTCAAAATTTTCCAGCTTTGTTTTTAGACAGGAATTCCATTTGCAGATCTCATTACTTGAGTTAGTCTTGAACCTGAATGAATCTTCTTGTATCTCTCTTGGAAAATGAATCGAATAAGGAAAAGTCTCTATGATTGATCAAGCGTGAACAGACAGAGTGTGGTTGAATGCATTGTATTTAAATACTTATTGATTAATTAGAATAGTATGGAAGCAATTCAATGATAGAATCATAACTCCATCTCCTTAGCATCCAAATCGAACATGAATCCCCTTCACACAATGTGATTGAGCCATGATGAATTGATTACGAGAAGTGTGTATTGGTCTTGTTAATGTCATATCCTAAATTTTCAACAGAAGCAAGAATGCAAATTAGAATCATAGGCATAATTTCAAGTGAGAACAAATATCTATGACTTCCATTCGAACTCGATCTCAGAATTGATTTGCTAAATTAGATTTGAATTCGAATTGTTTTATGAAACAGAGTGTGGACTGAAGGAGCGGTCAAAGCATCAAAATGTCTCTATATTTGTTGTGAAAACATAATCTTCCATCATTTTTTGTGCGTAATTCAAGGTAGGGTCAATAGGATCTGCCTTTTGTTACTTAAACCTAGCAATCGAATTTCATTAATTGTCAACAGTAAGCTTGCAAAAGGATTTCTAGAGCATGTTTTTAGTGTATTAAATAAGTCAAAGTTTTTCGATTATTTCTCAGTGCCAGTGTTCATTTTCGTTGTCAGTAAAAGAATTGAGTCAATACGAATGCTAGATTAGGGTTTCATTCTGAATGCAATATTGTTGAATTGTGTCTGTGTGTGAACAAGGTAGGTTTTTAAGGTCTTTTCTGAATTTGTAAAATAGATTAGGGTTTTTAGTCTTCTATGAAATTTGGGAATTTCCAGTTCATAAGAGTGAAGTATGATGAGTGATTTTAGCCTTTACAACTTAGTTCAGAAGTAATTACTGGTTTGAGACTCTAGAGCATTATACAAATTAGCTACATTGCAATTTGATTGAAATATGTGAATGATTGACAATTGTGATTTTCATTAGCCTGTTAATCAAAATCTTCGTTCCTAGGTTGAATTAGTTTCCACTATGATATCTTAGTGCAGTGTGTGTGCTTGCTTCAATTAGTATACCTTATCTTATTGTTTAGGGAAGCAGAGTGTTGGTTGCTGAAGGTTTTTGAGTAAATTTTCCAGAGTTCGGTTTAATGATTTGACGGATGTCATAGAGTAGATCATAGACCGAGCATGAAATATTGAGTTGTCCACTTTGGTTAATAGATGTGTGAAACAAATATTTCAAACAGTTTGATGCTGCAATCTCTGGATTGATGTTAAGGAAGTGGAATTGGTATAAAGTATCTTATCCTAGGGTTTAAGTAAGGAAACCATTAGTAACTATAAATTCATCATGTGATCATAAGATCGATTTGTAGGTGCATTTAGATTAATCAGTTTCTTCCAAGTGTGGCTTATGAAAGTTAGAATTAGGGCTTTGGAATTTTTGTGATAAATATTGAATTGTTAAATCGAAGTTTGTTGAAGACTAGGTATTTTCTTTAGAGTAATTAGGTTTTGATTTCAATTCAGTCACGAGATAAATTAAATAAAGGGTTAAGTGCTCAAGTCAAATTCAATTATTGATCCTGCTTAGAATGATGAACTGATCTCTTTTCTGCAATTTGTGTGTTTATGAGTATTTGTGTGTCTCATTTATGAATTAATCATTATAAAGGAAACATTAAATCTCTGACCTACAACCTTAATCAAGAAGTGTAGTGCAACTCGTGTTTACGAGCCCAAATTGACAAATTAAATATTAAGAGCTTTAATTCACCAATTAAAACTCTCAACATTTTGGCGTTTTTGCTGGGTAGTTGTAATTTTTAATTCAGGTAACTATTATTAGAGTTTCAGGATCTTGCAGGGTTGTCAAAGGGCGGAGAGTGTACGGTAAGACGTGAGTGAAGAGCCACGCATCCACTTTTGTGGGGTTTCTCCAAAGTCTAACTAATTGTTGCTTGTTCTTGAGTTTTTATTTCCTTTTTCTTTATGCATAGAAGTAAAGGTATACCTAGGGATAGTAATGATAGATTCATTTCCAGTGCTATTTTTCTTGCAATTATCAGTTTTTAATTCATTTAGATAAAAAACTCAAGCTTTGAACGACAAAACATTTTTGGGGTGTTGTAAGAAACCTCTTTTTGCACTAATCCATGTTGCAAACATGGATGATCAACTAGCAAGAGAAATTCAAGAATGACTGAGAGCTTGAAGAATGTCCCTCGAAATAATTTCTCAAATCCTGGCAGTAGCTGGGATATCTTCTTCTTAGGAAGAGTTCATCTTCACCACATTCAAGAAATTATCTGTCTCTCCACAGCCAGAAAAGGATTTGGAAGTCTCCCTTGATTCCTCTTACCTATCTACCAAGGAGATCGATGAATCATATACCAAATCTGATGGGGAGCATCCAACTGAACCTGAGATCAAAGATATTTCACCATGCCTAGCAAGAAGCCTTGTGTGCATTCCAGAGACCGGTTATCCAAGTTTTTCTGGCATGACCAAGGAGGAAAGTTAGTGCGTACAAGTGAAGGAATGAGCCAACACCACCAAGATTACATTAAGCATTGGCTCCAGGTCACAATCCAGTCAAAATACTACTCTCATCTTCAAATACTCTTGGTATCATATCAATCGAAGCAATTGGTTTCTCATACTCTGGTATGTGTTGAAGTTTATTCTTTCAAACTGAGTGTGAGTATATTTAGTATGTTGTTACAAACATGGCTACATTGGAAGTACTCCTACACTTAAAAGAGACCTTCCTCTCTCTAGATTAGGTTAGGGTATAAATGAATAAAATTGTTGTTACGACATCACTCTTGAAATTGCAATTCCTAAGGAATAACCATTGAATTTTTTGTCATTATGCACTCTTGTGGTAAGACTTGTCAAAAGAAATTCACTCTTAATGCCCCATATTTTATAAAGTGATTTTGATTATTGGCTGATATTATTCATTGGGTTAGTTAGGGGAATTTTTATAGTTATACTTTCCATTCATAAGCTTAACATACTATCATCAAAGAAACATTTTCAAGTTTCTCTTTGAAGGTATTGATGAAAAGCCTCGTATGGTGGACCACTCCTATAAAACCATCATGAGCTTTCATAAGAACCCTAGCATGACCTACTATAGGAATATTTCGATCATTATCTGAGTTATTTTCTTTTCTTGAGTCTTTAGGGTAGAAGGATCAACCGATAAAGATTAGTAATTACAAACTTTTCACGCCATCCTGCGCTCTTAAGGAGTAGATTTGTCTCCCCACTTATTAAGTAACCTCTAAGGTTAATCATAATCAGAGTCTATAAAAATATTTAGGGGAGGATAGGAGGTCTCGTAATGAGCTGACCTACCACGATCATGAGAACTAACATGCATGACATTACTGCTCCTCGTCACCAAGCAAGAGTAATAGCTTTCAGCCCAAAAAGCTGGAAGACAGGAGGTCTCATCACGAGCCGGTCTATTCATCCATGTTACTTCTTGTGAGTGGCACTGCCATCAACTGGTTACCAAGCCAGGACAGTGGCCTTTATCTAAAAGTCAAATAAGCTAACTTTGAATCTATATCTAGTAAGTGGGACACAAACATTTTGTTAGGTTAAAAGGCATCCCTGTCGAGGTTATAGATTCTTTTTGGCAGCAGGGCCATGCATGTGGTATCAAAAGTTAATTCTACACTATGATTTACTTGGTTGTTTTTGTCTTTTCCCTGAACTCACTATCATATGTCTCTGCGAATGGCTTTAATATCCTTCAGTAGTGTGCTTTGGAATTCTGTATTTTAGGAATGATTTGGTTTTTATGGATGTGAGATCCTTAGTGTAGGTGATTCACTTTGCTTGAATACGAGAAGCTTCGACTATATGATTGGGTAATGGTAAGGAAATCATCCTCAGAATGTGTCATTTTGTAATATTTATTTTTCCCTACTATTGATCAATTTTAAGGCCTTGGTTTTTAAATAAAGTCACTTTTACTTGTAATAATGAGGATATTGAAAGTGAAGACCTGCTGCTTTGTATTACTCTTGAGATGCTTTGTGGAAATTCTTATGGTTAATCATTTTAGGATGAAATTATCTCTACAGTAACAACATTATTAAGTATTCCTTTAGTAGCCTTAGCATTAGTTACTCTTTTGGAATAATAAAATTCAGTCTTAACGTCACTGGATCCCTGGTCACTACTTTTCTTATCTTATTGATGCAAAGAAATATGACATCCGATGAAATTTAATTACATGCTCTCACAATTAGCCCTATGGTTTAAGTCAATGAAACATGACTTTAATATAGAAACCATAGCCCTTCTGTCTTTGGTCTCTGTTAGAGGTTTTTCTTGCATGAGGACATGCAAGATGATAGGCATGGGGGGGAGAGATGTTAGGAAAAAAATGATGAGAATTGTAAGGTTTGATTCATATTTTCACCCTATGCTTACTCATGGTTCTCACTATCATTTTTCACAATTGTTGGGCTTGGAGCATGATCAGGTAAGTGTTCATTATTTAACCTATTTCCTTTATTTCGATAATATTTGCATGAAAATAAATATTGATGATGGTGCTTGTGCTTTTTCAGGAAGCCGTATGAAATCACACATGCATCAAAATTTTTAGGATAATGTGGATATTGAGACCTTTTTCCTTGTTCAACAGATCATATCAGAAATCACATCAGCTCAAGACATTCCATCATTTACTTCATCTTGAAGCACCAAGGACATCAAAAAAAAGGGTAAAACTTGAGGTAGAGGTGGCTTAAGATCATTTAATTGATTAAGATATTTAAGAAAGCTTTGATGATTAACCACCACATATTCTGTATATCTGGTTTTCCATATACCCTCCATTTGCATGCTACTCTAGGTCATAATCATAATGGTTCATGTAAACAAAAGTAGTAACTATAATGCCTTCCCCTCCTACATTCACGGATATTTTCAGTTGAATCCAATAGAGGATGAATTCATTGCTGCCTTTCATGAAGAAACCATCCATAAGCATTGGCCTCGTGAAAATAGAGCATGCAAGCACATGTATTCCCATCTCCATCACCACCTCATATCATCTACCATTTACATTGTCACCTATCATCCTATTCATCATTTTACTCCTACCATAGCTATTGTTTTTCCTCGATTTTTATTGATCTTAAAATCAAATCTATGACAATCAAATCTTCATGCAGTGTTGCTCCACAAGACCTAACCCTACCTAAAAGGCCATGATGCCATAAAAACCTAGATATGAGAAAATTATTTCTTTGCATGAGGACATGCAAAACCTTAGGCATGGGGGGATGTTGGGCCTCGTATATGCCCATGTTTTCATCATGAAACATCACTATTTATACCCTAAAACCCTAGGTTTTTAGCCCATTCTATACCCTAATTCCGTCACTTGCCACCAAATACTCTCCATGGTTGATTATTATCAATTTTCTTCACTTATATATGATTAAAGATGATCATGTCATGTTTTACTGATGACGGTTTTGTTGAAGTACATTTATCACAGGTTTCCATCAGTGAAATCCCTCACAAGCCAGTTAAGTATTTGAATGCCTAATTTAGGGATTTGGCACTTTCGACGCGCTTTCGGAGAAAATGAGAGAGGTTATTATAAAAAATTATATTATGATACCTCTCCATAATTTGGATTCCACCCAGATCACTCATATGGGTGTCTAGAAGGAAATTACCCAATTTGTCCAAATCTGTAAAAAAATCTAAATTTCCAACTTCTACCTCAATTTCCGTGCCGATGAAGGTGAAGGAAGAAATTAAAGCACATGGGTTTTGATCCTAGTATATCAAATTTAGTAACCCTATAATAGTTTTGAAAAATACTGTATCATTTAAGAGATATTTAAGGGGATTTGAGGCTAATTTATGTAAAATTCGTAATTTCCAGAATTGTCAAAATCTCCCAAAACAACCTGTTTTGGATTTTTGGTCAAAGGCAGTTGAAACTACTAAAGATCAACACATCAAAGCTTTTAGAATAAATTTAATCTTATCTCCATGGCTATGAATGGAGCGTTGTTGAGCAACAAAGATTGGGATGGACAATGTAATCAGATTTAGATGACTTAAGTAGCATAATGATCTTTTGATCTGATCTGCATAGATCACTTTCTATTTGTAATTCTAAGGCTATGATTATAAAGCCTGCAACAGATACATATTAAAATATATACATCTGGTGTGGGTATTGTAATTCGATTTTGTAATCAGGACTTGAAGACTAAGATTTCATCCTCTGTTAATGAAAGCTGAAGTTGTGATTTAACATGTTGTGTTATTAATTTTATTTTGGAGTGTTGTGGATTTTGTATGAGTTCCCAAGGTAGATTTGCTGAAGCATAGCTAGTCTCGGTAAATCCTAAGCTTCTCCGGGTGTGGCAAGGGCCCACCACAACCAGATCAGCTCCTGTAATTATAGCTAGAGGTAATCTATTAGTGTGTTTGATTAATTTTTTATTTTTTATTACAGTTGTTCTTAGAAGATCGATTTTCTTTCTCATTTGTGTTGATGATCAGATTGTGTCTCTATGAAAGGAATAATTTCATATGATAGTTTTAGCTGAACAGATTGAGTGTTTACATTGAAGAGTTACATAGTGAAGGTTTCAATAATAGTTGATGTAGGTGTGCGTTTAATTATTTTACAAAGTTTTTCTCCGAATAAATTGAATTTAAACTTTTCTAGCGTTGTTTTTTAGACAGGAATTCCATTTGCAGATCTCGTTACTTGAAATAGTCTTGAACCTGAATGAATCTTCCTGTATCTCTCTTAGCAAATGAATCGAATAAGGACAAGTCTCTGTGATTGATCAAACGTGAACGGACAGAGTGTGGTTGAACGCATCGGATTTAAAGTCTTATTGATTAATTAGAATAGGATGGAAGTAATTCAATGATAGAATCATAACTCCATCTCCTTAGCATCCAAATCAAACATGAATCCCCTTCACACAATGCGATTGAGCCATGATGAATTGATTCTGAGAAGCGTGTATTTGTCTTGTTAATGTCATTTCCTACATTTTCACTATAAGCAAGAATGAAAATTAGAATCATAGGCATAATTGCAAGTGAGAAAAAAAATCTATGACTTTCATTTGAACTCGATCTCAGAATTGATTTGCTAAATTAGATTTGAATTCGAATTGTTTTATGAAATAGAGTGTGGACTGAAGGAGCAGTCAAAGCATCAAAAGGTCTCTATACTTGTTGTGAAAACATAATCTTCCATCATTTGCTGTGTGTAATTAAAGATAGGGTCAATAGGATCTGCCTTCTATTACTTAAACCTAGCAATCAGATTTCATTAGTTGCTAACAATAAACTTGCAAAAGGATTTCTAGAGCATGTTTTTAGTGTATTAATTAAGTCAAAGTCTTTTGATTATTTCTCAGTGCCAGTGTTAATTTTCATTGTCAGTAAAATAATTGAGTCAATAGGAATGCTAGCTTAGGGTTTCATTCTGAATGCAAGAATGTTGAACTGTGTGTGTGTGTGAACAAGGTAGGTTTTTAAGGTCTTTTCTGAATTTGTAAAATAGATTAGGGTTTTTAGTCTTCTATGCAATTTGGGAATTTCTAGTTCATAAGAGTGAAGTATGATGAGTGATTTTAGCCTTTACATCTTAGTTCAGAAGTAATTACTGGTTTGAGACTTCGGAGCATTATACAAATTAGCTACATTGCAATTTGATTGAAATAGGTGAATGATTTCCAATTGTGAATTTCATTAGCCTGGTAATCAAAATCTTAGTTCCTAGGTTGAATTAGTTCCCATTACAATATATTAGTGCAGTGTGTGTGCTTGCTTCAATTAGTATACCTTATCTTGTTGTTTAGGGAAGTAGAGTGTTGGTTGTTGAAGGTTTTTTACTAAATTTGCGAGAGTTCGATTAAATTATTTGACAGATGTCATAGAGTAGAACATAGACCGAGCATGAAAGATTGAGTTGTCCACTTTGGTTAATAGGTGTGTGAAACAAAAATTTCAAATAGTTTGATGTTGTAATCTCTTGATTGATGTTAAGGTAGTGGAATTTGTATAAAGTGTCTTATCCCAGGGTTTAAGTAAGGAAACCATTAGTAACTATAAATTCATCATGTGAGCATAAGATCAATTTGTAGGTGCATTTAGATTAATCAGTTTCTTCCAAGTGTGGCTTATGAAAGTTATAATTAGGGTTTTGGAATTTTTGCAAGAAATATTGAATTGTTAAATCGAAGTTTGTTGAAGACTAGGTATTTGCTTTAGAGTAATTAGGTTTTGATTTGAGTTCAATCACGAGATAAATTAAATAAAGGGTTAAGTGCTCAAGTCAAATTCAATTATTGATCTTGCTTAGAATATGAATTGATCTCTTTTCTACAAATTGTGTGTTTATGAGTATTTGTGTGTCTCATTTCTGAATTAATAATTATAAAGGAAAGATTAAAGATCTAATCTACAACTTGAATCAATAAGTGCAGTGCAACTCGTGTTTACGAGCCCAGATTGACAAATTAAATATTAAGAGCTTTAATTCACCAATTAAAACTCTCAACATGACTATTTTCCACTCTTTCCAAAAATTTTACATGCTGGTCCATGTCATCACTCAACTGAGTGTATCATCATTCACAGATCATCATCATGATTTCATTCAGTTCAGTGTCTCCATTAGGTCATTAGAGTTTCAAGCTCACCAAACCTGTCATTTCATGCATAAAATTCAGCAATTGGAGGAGTGGTAAAAGCTGCAGTTCAAGGTTTCAAAGAGATTCAAGGTTCCAAAGAAGCTGCAAAAGTCCAAGGTTACAAAGTTCACAAATGGAAGCCATTCTTGAAAAAATACATGTGGGGCCCATCCTCACTCAAAAGGAGTCACTTCATGTTTAGAAGAAATCCAAAAAGAAACAATGATATTTAATTTTCACTCTTATGTCCTCTCATCATCGAGCTCATCTCTCATATTGGAAAGAAAAGCATGTTTTTTACCTCACACTAGAAAAAATTGGCCTTCGCTGCGCATACAGAGCCTTCGTTGCGCATCTGGAGGAGCACGCTATGCATAGAAGCATTACATTGCGCATGAGGCAAAATCTTCAAGAGTTTATCTTTTGGCAATCAAATTGTTTTTTCGAGGATTATCTTCAGTTATTTCAGCCTCCAAACCTTTTCAAAGGTAAGTTAAAGCCTTTCATACCCCCTAGCACTGTTATATCAAGAGAATTTAATGAAAATCTTATTATCCTAGGGTTCACTTGGAAATCATGGTTTTGCTTCCCAAATGATAAATTGCTGCACCAAACCCTATTTTTCTTGCTCCTACACCTCTGTTTGTAGTTGATATATCACTTCCATCCACTACATAGCCAGTTCCCTTCATTTCCATCACTTTCCCTATAAACCCTAGCCCAATTATGCCAATTTGGGTAGTTTTCCTAGCTAGGATTGTGTTTGAATTTCATAGCCCATTTCCGTCACTCATTTCATTCCATTTCACTCCCTAAAGATCCCTAAGATCCCTTCCCATCTCCCTAAATTTTCCTACTCCCATCCCCTTTCCCTAACTCCCCCATTTTATCCCTTTACTCCTTGTCCCCTATTTTGCCCTCTTATCATCTAGGGTTTCATTATGGAAAAAGATTCATCACCATCAGAGAAAATAAAAAACAACAAAGGGGAAAAGATACTGAGGTTTGAGCCCTCGAACTGTAATGAAATCACTTCCTCTTCATTCATCAAGAAGTGTTTTGAATATGTCAATTGTTTAGGGTTTCGTCAAAGAGTGGAGGAAGTAGGTTTTCATGAGCAGCTCACAGATATGTTTGCCACCACTTTGAAAGGATAAAATTCCACCATTGCAGGGATTGATTTCATATTTTCAGTAGATTCCATATCTCATGTTACAGGGATACCAAATCATGGTGAGTATTGGTTCAAAGGCATGAACCTAGACCTTGAGGAGTACAAAACCTACTTGAAATCACAGTATAAAGGAGCTCACTCACATGTTTTCCCATTTAGACATTTTCTAGAGAGAGATGCAATATTAATGAAGTTTTTCATGAAAATTTTCACATGTGAGGGCATGTTTTCAATATTGTATCAATACCACATTAGATTTCTCATGCACTTCACAAATGTTAAGTCTCTCAATTTGTGCAATTTCTTGCATAGAAGTGTGATTAAGATGTCTGAAAAGGTGCAAGTGAAAAACACAGAGAATTATCCTAGTATCTTCCATCATAGTTTGGTGAAGGTTATAGTTCTCCATTAGGTTGCAGAAAAGAACATGACATGAGATTCCTTCATTGAGGCAGCTTTGCAAATGCACATAACTACTACACCAAATCAACAACATACCATGTCACATACCATGCAGAAGGTTGGTTCATCAAGCAAGGAAGAAGCAGTGACAAAGAGACCTAGGCTTGAGGTCACTCATACATATCAGAGAGGCACAAGGCTTTTATTTTCTCCTAAAATTGGGGAAGGGGCCAAACCCACACCAGCAGAGCAGGGAACATCATTAAAACATGAAACATCCATGCATGATTAGGAAGAGCATGAGTTTGACCTAGTAGACTTGGAGGCTAGTGATGAGCCTGAAAACCTAGAGAGGATCATCAAATACAAGGATGCACAAATCAAACAGCTCCGAGACAACTTGGCAAGGTAAAACTTCACCATTTCCTTCTTAGAGCAAGAAAACCAGCAGTTGAAGGCAAAACAATTGTCCTTGGAGAAAAGTCAGTTTGAGGGAAGAAAGCATGATGTGAAAGGAAAATTAGTGGCTGACATAGAGGAGCATGATGAGCATGAAAAACGGGTAAGAAGAAAGAGGCCAAGGACCATGGGTCTCAAAATAGTACTACAAAAGGAAAAAGAGAAAAACCCTACAGATGAAGAGCTTAGTTTTGAAGACATGATTTCTAAATACATCAATGAGAACAGGGAGTTTTGGCTAGAGAAAGTCAATATCCACTTGGAGAAGCTCCTTGAAAAGGCCAACAGGGATAACAAGATTCATAAGCACATGGCTGACCATTACTATTCCCTAAATCAAATTTTTAATGTCAAGGTCAAACAACTACAAGCCAAACTAAAGGAAAACCTAATCAGCCATGAGAAGAAGGGTAAGTTATATTTACTTTTTTATGCATCCATGATAGCATAACACACCTCATTTGGAACTTCTAGACCAATTTTTAGAATATTTTGAGCATTTTTTATATTTTGGTGAAATTTGATGCAATTTTTAAAAATTCAGAAATTTCACAGGGTCCAAAAGCGCAACTAGCTCATGCTGCGCTTCTTCCTAGGGCCTCCAAAAGGCAATGAAATTTTTAGAAAGATCTTGGCATCCTTTGAAAACCAATTTTCTTAGATTTTTTATTTAGAGCTCAGATTTTGAGAAAAATCCAAAAAAGAGGTCAAAAATCAACATTATGCCCCTCTTTTTGACTTTCATTGCTCACATGGAGACACCTTGGGAAAATGGCTATATCTTAGTAAAAAATGGGTCATTTTGCATGCACATATAGTCAAAATAAATCTAAAATCTTTCATGTTTCTAGAACATATCTTAGATTTCAATTTGGAATTCATAAAGGCACTCAAAAATGGCCTCAAACGACTTGTTGCGCTTCTGCAATTTTATGATAATTTTCATGAAATTTTCAATGTGTAATTTTTTCAAATCTCAGTTTGAATTTTATAAAAGTAAAAGGGTAATAGTAGATAAATGTAAATGGTCAAAATTAAATATAAATGGGAAATATAGGGTTGATTAGGTGTCTTATCCTCCATTTAATGCTTTGAGGAAATGTCTCATGATGGTTAGGAAAAGGAGGAATTGGTTGAGTAACCTCCCTAGTGTGTAGCAAACTTTGGATAAGTGCATGTATTTTTCTTTTATTGTTGGAAATTCGACCTCCAAGGGAGGATTTAGACCTCAGTGGATATATGAGGTACTTTGTAATCGGTTCCAAAGGTTGGATGATGTGGAATTGAGCCTTGGACACTAGTGTATTTGTGAATTTGGCAGGAACTAATAGACAAAATTTGCAACTATTGTGGTGGGATTCATGTGGTATGTGCTTTAGCAGTGTTTCTTCTTCTGTGATCATATGTTTGAATGTATTTTATCTTCCATTTCCATTTCCATGCTACATGTGTTTGTTTTCTAAGGTGATAAACATAATTCATTGATTTAATGCTATGTTTTGGAGAAGCTTTCACATTTTTGTTCATTTTATTCTAATATAAACGAATTCATGAGATTCATGCTCATTTTGAAACCCTATCAATCTATCCTATCCACAAATATACCTCAAAAATGTTAAAGTATGTGCCTACCTTGCCCCATTACATCTCTACAAATCTGATTTTTGGAGCCTTGACCTAGTTTTCCCTAGATCTAAACCACCACCTAGCACGAAATGGCATCAAATCAACCAAACCCTAATCCACACATCTAGCCTAATATCTTTCATGATATTGTAAATTGGTTGTGATCTCATTGAGATAGCCCTCTCAGCCTAGTAGGGCTAGCTACTAGGTCAAAGTGGTATGTGGTTACCTTTGCTTGTCTCCTTTTAGCCTTCGGAGAACTGGCAGAGTGCTAACAGGTTCCACTCGGTCTCGGGTATCCATGTGAATCGAAATTTTCTCATTTAGCGATGAAGGGGAACATTTTGTCCTTCCTTCCATCAATAGCGCCAACACACTCATGATTCCAAGGTTTATTAGACGTTTCAACTAATTCCTAGGTGTCTCAACCTATCAAGTAGTATAAACCCCAAATAGTATCCCAATGGTTTATCATCTCCATGGCCAACCACTACCCAACTATTTATCAGAGTATTTGATCAAGCACTAGAATAATTTATCAACTATGGCTAGAACCCAAGTGTCACAACTCCACTAAACTCTCTTTGGCCACTCAATTCACATGCAAACTCACAGGAGTAAATAAACATAAGGAATACTATCCCAAAGAAAAACAAATGCTATCACGAGTTATCTCTTCCTGGCATATTCACATCCACTGCCAATTCATGCTTTTTGTTCTCCTTTCCATCGAGCTCTCTCTTGGTCAACTCCTTGTGTCTGTCTACTCACTTTTCTAGATGAATGAAACCATAATTCCTTGATGTCTCTCCTCCTCCACACCTTGTCTCCCATCAGGATTTTCCTCTTGTACATTTCCATTTTAATTGAACACACCCACGTATATATGAGAACTGATACCACATGCTTGTCCTTCACTCAAGGATCCAATTCCCTCCATTAAATGTTACACCATTTTTTTTTAAATCGATTAGGGAGTTAGGTGGTGAAATAAATACAATGGCTTGGGTTTACAAGCAAATCCTCCTCCTCAGTCCTATGAATCTATGTCCACTTCCTCAAGAAGTTGATGTGTTACATTTCCACATTATTTACATGAATTATAATTCATAGCAATATTTACAAGTGAAATTAGCAAAATGGTTGTCACAAACACCACCCCCTTAGAGGAACACCATCCTCAATGTTCTATACCCAAAGACACAATTTACAAGAGCTGTATATAATCTCTTTTACATTTACAATTGGTTACTTATCAAATAAAAATGGTTATGATACCCTCATTGGTTTAGCCATTTCCCAAGTGGCTTCATCTGGTCCAAAGTGCTTCCACTGAGCCTTGACCTACTCAATTGCTCGATTTTGGAGCATGAACCACCTCTAATTTCTAACCATGCCATTCACTATGCTCATATATCCTTTAGGGAAAAAATTCAACTCATTTATTCTCGGGACACACTCGTTGCATCTCTAATCCCAATTAGTATGCTCATGATTCCTTAAAAACAATTTTCTTTCTAAGTTTTGGCATTTCCTTCTTTGCTTCCTCAATCCCTTGGGTTATTTGTCTTTGGGAAAATATTCCTTGCATAGGAAGATCTTTCTCAGCCAAGGCATATCCCTGCCTTGCTTGAATAACACAACACATGTGTCATGGCATACCACATGGTGATCAACACACTACAAGGAAAAGACCCTCTAGCAGATTGTTTTGAGGAACCCCTTATAAAAATAACCCAGATATCCATTTGTATCAGAGGTCTCTAGAGGAGGTTGGCGGGTAGAGGTTTTTGCGGATGTTTTTTGGCTGGTGCATTTCTAATCATAAACCACACTGGTGAGCTTAACGCAAAAAGCACCAATGCGTACTACAAATTGGCACACCGAGACACCGCGCTCTTCGTACAAAACCGCCTAGTGCATATCATTACTGTAGCGCACCAGTGCGCTACTCAGAAACAAACCCGGTGCGTCTTAAAAACCCGCGCCCAAATAGAAATAGGCTTGATGCACTAGGCATTAACTGCCCAGTATGCCTCAAAAACCCGTGCACTGAAACAGGGTTAAATAAAAAAATCACTGGCCAAAAAATTCGCATTTTCACTTCTTCAGTGCTCTAGAGCTCTCAAGGACTGTTGCAAATTTCCCTTGTGTGAGGTGCCCTACCAACGATGCTCCCATTGCACACACTGCTGCCATCAATTTCCCACCTTCTCGAGTTTAAATTTTTCCGAAGGGTGGGAAAATTTAGTTTTGCAAATTCTTCAGAAAATATGCCTCCTCGATGCCCAAATGTACAGGTATTTTACTTGTTTTTCAATAATTAAAATCTTTAATGGATTAGATTTGTTAAAAAACTTAAAATTTACCGATTAAAAAAAAAAAATTTCCTGCACGGTGCGCTCAAGCTGTTCGACTCACACTGTTTGTAGTGCGACCTGTAAATTTACAGGCCACACCACGAACGGTGCTAACAGAAACAACACCGGGTCCGATGTGGTACCGAAAATGCACACAATGTATTTTAAAACTAATATGGTTGTGCGATAGTTTAAATGACCACATCGTTGACTATGTTCCAGTGTCGGGAGGGCAGTGCATTGACTAAACTATCCGCCTCGGGACGGATAGTTCGGTCAGCGCACCACCATCTGGACACCACTACATAGTAAATGGTGTGATCATTTAAACAACCGCACTGTTGAACGTGTATTGATGTCAGGAGGGTGGTGCGCTGACGAAAATATCCACCCCGGGGCGCATAGTTTGGTCAGCGCACTGCCCTCCTGACATTGATACATAGTCAACAATGCAGTCATTTAAACGATTGCATCATTGACCATGTGCTGATGTTAGGAGAGCGGTGCATTGATAAAACTATCTACCTTGGGGCAGATAGTGTCGTCAGCACACCGCCTCCCGACACTAGTACATAGTCAACGGTGTAGTCGTTTACAAGACCGAACCGTTGACCATGAATTAATGTTGGGTGGTGCATTGACCCAAATATCCACCCCAGGGTGGATAGTTTCGTCAATACACCACTGGAGAAATTACATTTCATATTTTGCGGTGCACTGCAAATTTCCATGTGCACTGAGGATGGTGCACGATAAAAATAGACACACTGGTACTAGTGCATTACTATTTTTTGGGCGCACCGATTGTTTTTTTTTTTTTAAATATATATATATATATATTTGTAAATACATGTCTCATTTAATAAAAAAAAATTATTTAATATGTGAATCATTCGACGACGTCAAAGGAGAGAAGAAAGGGAACAACAAGAACATATGGCAGACCAATATAACGTGGTTTTCCTGTGGGAGGCACGAGAGAGGGAGAGACTTATGTACCCTCACCCTATTATGACAACCACCCAGTTGCTTCTAAGGGAGGTAGGCCTCCTCAAGTTCTATGAGGAGGCTACATCCTTGAATGTCCATAATGGATTAATGGGACAACTCATCTTCAGGTGGGATGCCCACCAAAAGGTTTTTGAGGTTGGTCCTAACCAGTGGTACGCACCCACTGAGTAGGACACATATTTTATTACTAGCCTATCTAGGAGAGGGCAACATTTTCCCTCGTTCCCAGAGGTCCCTGACGACTATGAAATAGGGAGTCAGTTGGTGTACTCCCAAAGATAAATTAGCGTTGATATACTTTCTCCTGCAGATTTTCAGGTCTCTGGTGGTCAGTTATGTATTTCTTCATTTGGTGCAAAGGAGGTGAGGTGCCTCTCACTACTGCTGACAACCATTGCACACCATACCAGTGATTGGCAACGCATTAGTTTCCCACATTTATTTTATGTTGATTATTTATTATAGGTGCCACGACTTGTGAGGTGGTCTGCGATTTTTTTGCGGCAATTTTGTATAACATTAGATAGATGTCATTCTCAGGCACAAGGGAGGGTGAACTTATCTTTTTCTTCAGTGTTATTTTGTTTATTTTTTGAGAAGTTTCCAGAGACGAGGCCTACTTTTTTTCGGCAGCCTCGTAGGCTGATGCTACACGTATGTATGGAGATGTGGGGCCAGATGATGCCCAAGAGGGGCGAGTCTGAATTTTCTTCCATGATATGTCATGATGCACTGGAGTTGCTATCCAGTTTTGATGATCACGCCTTTGTTCTGGTGCCATCTCCATATGCTGGTTTGGATTGGTGAGTGTGTGCCAACATCCTCTTCAGATATGATGAGTTGTCATATGAGAGAGGTAATATTAGTGTTTTCTTTAAATTTATTCTAACACGTTCTTTAACTTGTTTTATTAAATTTTTTAATGAAATTGTCTAAATATTGTTGTGCACTTATATATATTTTGTAGATATTGGGTCATTTGTTGGCAATGAGATGCCACCGCCACCAAATGTTCTAGGTGTAGATCCTGCTGACGATCAGGAGATCGCATATGCGAAGGATTAGGCCGGTGCAGACAGACCTGGTCCTCATGATCATCCACAGGTATCGAAGGGTGTGAGGCATAGGCTTGACACTTGATTTAGGATGGAGTTGGGCAAAAAACTCTGGCGACTCCTACTGGAGGAGGGAGTCAGGTCAGTCACTATCAGAGAGATGCAGGTTGATGATAGGTTAACAACGACATGGAGAGGCATGCCCCATGATATGTTGACCCTGATGCATCATATCGTTGGAGCTACCAGATTACTGGCGCAGGCGAGGAGGGTCGGTCGACGTAGGCATGGTGGAGATGCAGTATGTCGAGAGTCAAGCATCGCATAATCTAATGATGATCATGATCAAGAGAGTGATCATCGTTCAGCTAGTACTCAACCTCCTCCTCCACCTCTCACCGGAGATGAGCATCTTGTAGCATCCAGCCATCATGATCATGAGTAGGCACCTGATCTTGAGGAGGGCGCAGGTCCATCTGAGGAGGTGGATTCATCAACTGAACATGCCACCACACCATCCATAGATCAGCAGGCTAGACCATCCATGAGTCATCATTAGCAAGAATTTGATCCTGATCAGCATGAGGAACCTCCAGATCAGTAGGCACGTGATCGGTATCTATCTGAGCATGTTGAGGCTACACCATCGACTGAGCAGGCCTCGACTAGTATTACTATTGATGTACCAATAGATGATGTTAGGGTCCTATAAGTATAGGATTCATCATTTGGAATTTACTTATGATAGTCTTGTAAATATGTACATACTTTTCTTTTTGCAAGTTGTTTTTCCATATTTTGTAAAAAAATAAAAAATCAAAAAATCAAAAAATCAAAAAGAGGGTAAAAGTCCTAAAATAAAGATCAAAGGGCTTAGAAAAAATGATATACCCCAAAGAAAAAAGAAATAAAACATTAAAGTGAGCAAGTCCAAATTCCACTACTTTTTACTTTCAGATGATTATGGTAGAGTGTCAATAAATGCCATAATCCATGATGAGTTGAACTGTTCAATCTTGACTTGTCATGTTTCAATTTACATGTTGTAGATAGTGAATAAAGATTAGTCAGACTGTTTAATCCTGAATAATTAGTAGATAAGTAGAGAATAATGAGGAGGTCATCAGTTTAAACTGAGCCCTTAGATGAAATAAGGTAGATTTAGGTAGTTTTTATTGCTTTCAAAAGAATAGACTGTTTCAAGGTTGCTAGCTCAAATGCACCTAAAAAAACGAAGAAAGAATGTTAGATTAAAGTTAGGTAGGTAGAAAAAGGTGGGAAAATCATTGTAATATTTGTTACCAGGCAAAAATCACTAATTTCCCCTCCCCTATAGTTATTCTGCATTCTAAACTTCAAGTCAAAGAGGCTCAGAGCATTTCTCTGACTTCTGTTGGGACCGGACCCAAGGCTCAATGACTGTTAAGTTAAAAGTGTTGAATTCCTATATTAATCCCTAATTATCATCATTTACCTTGCATTCATCCATTACACTTCAAATTTCATAAGTAAAGACCTTTTTTACTTAATGAAAAATAAAATCCCCGTTTGATTAATCTCCTTCATTCATCAAAACATAAAAACCCTCCAAAAATATTATATTCTAGGTCAAAGTGGTCAAATTATAAATGATAAAGATTTTCTTTTATACTATCACTTTACTTAGTCATATAATTATATTTTGGTGTTTTTTATTGTCCTTGGTCATATTAACTTCTAATTTATTTATTAAATCCCTATAAACAAACCTTATCCTATTATTATAGCCCCTTTTATCTAATTATCCCCGAAAACTCACTATTATAAGCTTTTTTGCCAAAGTTAATTATCCACATGTTTAAATAAAAAACCCCAATTATATCCCCTTTGGCATAAAACTAACATTATGTAAATAATCCCACCCCATATGGTTATTGGACCCCTCCATGGTCTAAAAATATATAATAAAAATGTAAATATGATTTTCGGGCAAATCTTATGTCTTTGGAAACTAAAATCACCCCCCAAGCCTTTGCAATAGCCTCGCGCTATGCATAGCTTAATCTATGGTTAGAGCCATATAACCCGCCTCACACACATTTTTGACCATATATATAAACTCTATTTTTATATATAACATACACATTAAACCCCTTTCTAAAGCATGTACCGACCCCATCTATACATAAAACCTTTTGATTAAACTTTGGTTAAAATAAAATTATACAAAGGTTTTATTATATTACATCCACCATAGCATAAGCTTCCCGGTCCCACCTTACATTTTCCCCGTAGCTTTCCTTTTAATCCCAATTATTCGCTCTCGTGATCCAGATTCGATGGCTCTGGTGTCATATCGCGCGCATAAACCAATCTCTCACCCAAACAGAAATCGAGCGCGAAATTGGTGGTTTTATCATTTCCGCCTTCAAAAACGTGTCGCGTTCTTATTGCATCACATTAATTTTGCCAAAAACAACTTACCACTCCATTCCAATGCGAAAACCATTTCTTGTTTTCGCATTCGAAAACAAAACCATTTCCCGCCGATGATTTGACCAACATTTATGACATTTGATAAAGATTTATGTATAAAGATTAAAACCTTTGTAATGAATCTTATTATTATATTGGCATCCCGACTATTAAAAAAGCTCCGCGAAGCCCTTTTTAGCTTCCCGGGCCTGATTTTAAACCTCTGTGTATCGATTTTGTTCCTGAAAGTTTCGATTTCGCAGCTGAAAACCCTCTTTGAAGACCATTAACACCTTCTTGGCTCCAACAACTCAAAATAAGCTCAAGTTCAACCACAGAAGCATTTCAATGCCCGTCCAACTGTCGAAATACCTGCAGTTAAGGCATTCTTCGACTATTCAAGCCTGCAAATCCAAAATTGAAGTCCTTAGGACTAAGATAAATCTGAATTAAGAGAAATTATTCATATAAATTTGCCCTAAAACGCTCAAAATCAGGGCAAACTCTCTTAAAATTTCCCTAGAAAGTGCTATTGTCTCAAAAGCCTTTTTAAGTCGAATCCTCAGTTTTTAATTCCTATAAATGACTTCCACGGCTTGAAAAAAAATCTTTAAAACATACAAATTGTCTAAAAAATATCTTTAGCAGCCCTATTTATTCAGAAAACCTGTGTTTTCTGTCTTAAACCTGTTGAACAAATCTCAGATTCCTAATTGCACAAGAATTGCTCAAATTCCCTCTGTTTAAGAAAAACTAACTATTGCAAATTGTGTAATCTTGCTTTAGTTATTTCAAAATGACAAAGAAACAAATCACACCCAAAGATGGGGGTCCCAAAGCTTCTAAACCTGTAGGAGCCAAACCTCCTAAGTCTGAAGCAGCAAAAGCCCCAAAATCCACCACTGCATTCACTGCAAAAACCACTATGTCTGTCAATCCCCTTTAGCCACCAGTATCTACTAAAGAAAGCATCCCCTCAGTTGATGTGGATTATAAAATTGTGGACCCTGTGGTAGAATTCAACCTATTAGAAGTTCACAATTGGTGTTATGAAAAGTCCCTAGATAAAGATGACATGACTATCTAGGAGACAAATTTACCCAAATATGTAATCCCAGTAACACATCCTAGTCAAGACCTGGTAAGAATGTGCCAAAAGTACTATGTTCCAGTCTAAAGAGAAATTGAGAATGCTGATAGGGAGATTCTTTTTTCTATCACTGCAGACTCCATAAATGAAATGTTGAAACTAAAGTTTGACCCTAGGGCAGTCCCCCTATCAATTGAAGCATTAACTCAACTATATTTGGGATTGGATTTCTCTAAGAGATTTATGATTTTTCAGAATTTTATGCCATCTCATGTGGACATTCCAAAGTTGAATCCTCCCTTTTCCACTTCCAAGTTTCCTGAAGGTTCGAGACATTTAATTTCAATGTTATCTTCCATACTATGTTACTTCACTGATGAGTTCACTGATGAGTCCATCCTTGGTTTTTTATCCACTTTGTCTCCTGGTCAACCTCCTGCTATGATTTTTGACTATGCCAGGTTTATAACTGATTCTATCCATTATCAGTTGACCAAGTTTCCCACTGAAGGGGTATTCAGATATTCTTCATATTTATTTCATTTTTTCTTATTCTCACAAGCTGATCAATTTCCAATAGCATTGTAGAAATTGAATGTAGAGGGCTAGCCTCTATCAGTTGTCTTTTGGACATCACTACTGAGAAAAGAAGGAAGTGAATACATCTACACAGATTTTACAGATTTTTTCATTAGGCCAGCTATGAATTTTCTATAGAAATCAGAACAGCCTAGAGTAAGTGAAGAGATGAAGAGGATATTACAACTATCAGAACAATGCAAAATGGGAGAATCTTTGGAACCAATCTGCTTCCATATAAATTGCCTAAGTTTTTGACTATCAGAGTCTTTGCTTTAGATTATTTGAGATAGGTTTTGAATGTTGATGCCATCAATTTCTTAGCCTCCAAGAAGAAAACTCAATTCAAGCTAAAAAATAAAATTGGCCCTTTTATAGTGAATAATAGGGATGCTGAAAAAGAGATAGCTACAAGATTGCCAGAATATAAATTCCAGGAAAGCTTCTATTGGAATTATGACCCTTAAGGTTTTCTCAACAATATTAGACTCCAGTGTAAACTACCTCCTTTTATACATGAGCTAAACCCTGATATTGAGAAATTTGCAAATCAGATAGAATGGGTAGAAAATACATTGATGGATACAGTCATCAATGCAGAGCCAACACAAAATATGGATACCACACTTGCTATGGTAACTTCAAAACAGCTAGAATCTTCAAACAAAAGAAACAAATATGAAGGAGCCTACACAGCATAAACCACCACAAAGACTTAATTCAAGTTAATCTACAATAAGAGGCTCAAATTCAGTTCCATAGGGAAAGAAAAAGTCATTGATGTTGAGGATACAAATGAGCCTGAGATAAAAAATGATGAGGCCACTGAAATAATAAAAGAAACTCTTGCAGACAGAAAAACATATCAAACAACAGGTGAACATGATGCTCAAATGATTGAATGGCATAAAAACATGGAGGCCTCTTCCTCACACACAGTGGAGGAAAAGTACCTAGACATCAAAGAAAGATATAAGAAAATTAAACAAAAGAATGAAGAAATCAAGAGTGAGATTTATTCTCAATTCTTGAAACAGAAGCTAGGAAATACGAACAGGCTACTTAGTGCCTTTGACTATACAACAAAAAAGATGATCATGTCTTTCCTATAACTAACTACTTCAGCTCCAAAAACAGTGGCTGACTACAAAAAGGTGGAATTTGAAGTAGATACAGAAAATGTGCATGAACTAGATCAAATAGAGTTCCACAGACATAGCTCTGAGATGCTATATTCAACTGTGGTAACAAAGGCTATGAGTGCCACTAAATTGCAGAATACTATTATCAACATGCAAGACCAAATGAAATTGGACAAAGGCTCTTTATATGCAAAATATCTAAGGATCAAGGCCTTAGAAGATTTGATTTTACAAATAGGAGTTGACCCATCAAATGTGCAAGTTGCTGAAGTATTGATCAAGAAGAAAAATGATGATATTTCCGCTTTAAGGAAACAGTTAAAACTTCCTCAAAGTGAGCACCCATAGATTAAGGAGATAATTCAAGAACAGAAAGAAAAAGAGGATATGATGCAGTTGATCATAAATCTAACTACCCAAATCAAAGATATGGAAAGTCAAATGGATATACTTATAAAAGAAAAAGAAATTGTGAAGGAAATTGATACTTCCACTATTCCTACAGTCATACCTATTATTACTGCTGCTGTTCCTTCTACACTGGGAGAAAAGTTAGCACCAAAAGTGCCACTGGCAACTGCAGTGTCAGTGCAATAAGCTACTACCTCCAATACAGAATCTTCAACATCATAGGTACAACATACATATAATGCAGGGCAGATAGTCAAAGCAATGGAGGAAATGTCTCTGAAAAACAATGAAATTAACAGTTTGAAGAAAATGATTCAGAATATGGAAATCTCCAACAAAACAACATTGATCAATGCCAACAATTATGAGCAAAGGGCCAAAAGACTTGAAGAGCAAATCAAAAGCCTTCAAAAAGACTTGAGTTTCACAACACAAATTTATTACATAAGGAATTACCTATGGACCAATATAATTGAGGCTATACATCTTTAGTGGCCATCAATCTAGATCATATATGAACAGAGAGACCTACTTTAAGCAGCTCAAGTTGAAAACCAAAAAATAAAAGAAGAATTGACAGACAAACCAGCACAAGCTTTGACGATTATTAATTTCTTGAATGGAAAAAACATGGCAGAGTTAGAAGAATTGCAGATACAGGATAGGACTGAGACCATTCTACAAATCAAGAAAGTTCTGACAAAAAGAAATTTGATGAATAGTTTGGAGGAAAAGTGTGATGCCATGAATGTTTCAATCACTAAGTTTTTAGCAAAATACACCATGCTGAGACAAGCTGGTATTCCAGATATTCATGTCTTCAATGAAAAGTTGATGAACCAAAAAGAGTATGACAAGAATATAAGGGATTATGCTAAAGAACAGGTCAACAAACCACTGCCACAGGGCTCTCCCATAGGAAAGGTCATTCTCCAATATATTGAAGACTTGTTTTTCCTTCAAAATGAAATCAAACATCTATTTGTCTTCAAACCAAATTTTTCCAAGTATACAAATGCTGATGAGAATTACAGGAAGCTGAGAAATGTGAAGATACCAAGTGTTGAACAATGGCAGGTGTTTACAGATTTGTTGTAGCAGCAAAGAAGCAAAACAATGAAAGAAAGTGTAGGTGAAAAAGCCAATCTGAGAAGGAAACAATAAGACAATTTTTAATTTTGATTTTTTACGGTTGAGAAGTCTCTTTTTATAGTAGTTAAAGGTTAAAATATCAGTTATAAGAGTATCAGGGTGAAAGAACAGAGTCAAAGTGTATCAAAGAGAAAAGCAACAACCAGCTGATTTTGACTGCTTTAATTTCCCTTTTTACAGCAGTAAAATGATAAATGAACAATGTAAAAGAACGTCATGGATGAAGCTCAGTGTTAAAGAGTATAAGTGGAAAGAGTATCAGTGAAGTCATCTTCCAAAAAGGTATTTTTCAATATGCCAACAAGCATGGACAACTATTCAACAAACAATTTTTGTTAGATAAGTTAGTTCTATATTTTCTAGATAAGAGGACAACTTGCTAAAGTTGTTAAGCAGCTGCCCCTCTTAATGTGTAAAGATATTTTATATTTCCTAGAGTTATTCCTAGATCTCTCTAGGATATTTGTAATAAACATTTGTATAAATACTTCAGTTTGTGAAGTGTTTAGGGTGGAATAAAATTGCTAAGAACATTATAGACATTTTGCTGGTACGTTGGAGGCTCACATGTGTTGATTTCAAAGCAGCTGTTTGGACAATAGCCAATTGGATTTCATCATTCTGGATTCATACAATAATTTGAAGAGTAAAGTACTTTCCTGTTGTGATTGTTTCCTTTTCTGAGTTACATACAATTTCATATATCTTGTTCAATATTAATGATTAATTAGGAATATTACTTCAGGACTAGTGTAAAAACTCTCTATCTTAACTACTTATACATTTAAATGTTTTCTGCTGATTTCCAGATTTAGGAATTCTTAATTGCTCCTAGTCCTGTTTGACTCCTGCCTCCTTCCTCTTTTTCCGGATCAAAGGATTCTTCATTGCCCTTTATCCCAAAGCAAGCCATTTCATCAAAACAATCTATCCAAATCTCTGAGGGTTATCTACCTTGCCCTGAATACATTAGCATCCTTTTGGCCTTGCCTTCTAGTTCTGCTTGCTAGAATTTGACTCCATAGCCCAATGGACTAGTAGATCCCTCTTTAATTTGTCTTTAAGTAATATTATTTTCCACCAAACATTTCAAAACCAAAACCAAGTGTTAAATCATAGCTAGCCTAAAATATCAATCCAAAACAAAATTAAATCATAAAAGGAGAGCCCTCTCTAAAATTTAGGAAGGCTAGATCCTAGATTTCCAAAGTAGGTTTGTGGCTACCCCTAGTCTTCTTTGACTAAAAACTTAAATCCCACAACTTAAGAAATTACTAGGGTGATAACATACTGGCGACCATACTGGGGAACTTAACTAATCTCCAGTCTTGAATTTAGTCTTGAAGGAAGATCTTGAATCTATCTTTCCTACTTTAAGATTATTTTTGAAGGTTGTGGGTATTAGAAAACAATCATTATGGCTTCTAGGAAAATCTACTACACCAGGTCGAATACGGATCCTAACCCTACAGATATAGTAGACAACCCAGAACAGATTGGAAAAAAGCAGAAAAAACATCTTGTCAATTTAGAGACTGAAATACCATTGAGAAAAGCTAATTCTTTACCTAAACAGTTAGTAAGCTTAATTGATATAGATTTTGATTTCAAGTTTGAACAATCATTGTTTAAAAATAAATTTGAAACTGATTTAAAAGATGTTGTAATAGATCCTGTTTTCACTTCATTTTTTAATATAAAACAGAAAATTATTTCAGCAAAAATAAAATCAGATAAATTTGAAACTCACAGTCAAGTAGAAAGGATTAATGTTACATGGATTAAAGACATTGATGAAGCTATTAAATTAGCCCATTTATTATCTAACATTAAGCCTCCAGTTTCTCAATTACACACAACAATAATTCCTGCAGCAGATTCAACTCTGTATGTTGTCACCTCATTTTTAGGTACCACTACAAGTTCATCCATCGAAAAATTTAGTCGTAAGTTTCCTTTGCAGCCTAGGATATTATTCCCCTCATTCACTAAGTCCACTACATCCACTAGTTTTATAAGCACTACATCTTTATTTCCAAGTAGCTCCATATATATGCCAGCCTCTTTTCCAAGTTCTTCAAGTACAGATTTCAACATAGTAGCTACCATATTCAGCACTGCTCCTATCATCACTGTTGTACCTCCCAGTTCAGCAAAACTTCAAGCCATGGCTGCTAGGTATGCTCCCATTGTCTTACCCCAAAACCTCCATGATATGCCTCAGGATTACCAAAAAAATGTACCATTATTTGATGGTCTTTCCCAATACACTGCTCAAAAACATGTTACAAAAATGATAGATTAATTTGAAATATATGAAATTGATGAGTCAGATGTTTAGATGAGGTTATTTGCACAAAGTTTGATAGGTGCAGTAAAAAAATGGTTTAAAAATTTAGCTGCTGGTAGTATAGCTAATTTAGCTGCATTTCATAGAACATTTTTAAATAAATGGGAAAATAAAAAGAACCCCTTGCAAATTTTGTCTGAGTTTGATACTTTAAAAATATCTCCTAATGAGTCCGTACAAGATTACTGCACTTGGTATGTTAGGTCCCTATATCACTAGTATAGTCCCTTATTATTGTTAGTGTAAACCCCTTATTGTTATAATTGTACCCTTGTAACCCCCATTTTGTTATTATTGTGCCCTTAAATTATTATTGTTAGGTCGGCTAGGATTACATTGTGGCCCACTAGGATTACATTATGGCCCCATGGACTCCTATATATAGAAAGGAGGTTTTGTGAATTGTATCATCAAGAATTGTTCATTCATGTAATGTATTGGAGGTTTCCCCCTCGAAGTGGCTCATTTCTAAGGCGTGAATATCTCTTTTCTTCTATTTTTGGAGCTGGTTACACAACATTTGGTATCAGAGCTTGGGATTCTAGGGTTTACATTTTGCTCCAAACGAGTCATTGTGGAATTTTGCTATAAATTTTTCTCTACGAAAGTTTCGTAGCGAAATTTTAGGAATGTGGCTTCGAAATCTGAAAGATTTTCTAAAAAATTTCAGGCTTGGTTCACAATATTTTCAGAATATGATTTGTGGAAGTTGGGTCTTTTTCGAGCTCCTAAACGAGTCCTTAAAGGAATTTGCGCTATAAATTTTTCTACGGGGTTCGAATCTGAAATTTTGTAGTGCGAAACTGAAATCTGAGAAAATTTTCAAAAAAAAATTGCAGAGCTTGGTTAGCAATATTTTTGGAGATATGATCTGTGGAAGGTAGTGCTTTTTCAGGCTCCTGAATTTCATCTCAAAGAGGTGATCGTGGGAAAAGTTCAATAACTCTCTCTCTGGGCAGTGGATTTGAGTGCTGTAAAAAGTGGTCACAAGTACACGGACTTTAGTTTCTTGGCTATCAATTTCAGAGACAAAGGACGAAACAGTGACACGTGGAAATTCGTACAAGTTTGCTCTACTGAACCAGTCCATAATTAGGTCATTGTGGGAGATTGGACATAACTTTGTCTTGGAGAATCCAAATCAAGTCAGACCTATGGAATTCAAAAGAGAATTTAGAGGGCTACTTCAGTGCTGAATTTAGATATTGAAGAGCTGCAATCACAGAGATAATACAATTTAAATATTGAGCTCCTCAAAAGAAATTAAAAGGTGTGTATTTTTTTTCCGAATTGGATAAGTCTTGTTTGAAGAATCAAGTTGAATTGATTGCAAGGGAATATTGTAGAATAGATATCAGTATTGGATTATAAAATGGCCCCTAAAAAGAATTCAACACCCACTAAGCCTTTGGAAAGCTCTACTATGACTCATGAAGACGAAGAATTGCCGCTTCTATGACATGCTCCAAAATTACGAAACAAGTCACAATAAATTTCGCTACGCCAGAAAGGAGCAAAAAATGACATGGAAGTTTTGAAGAAAGGCATGGAAAATAAGATGAGGTGGTTTGAGAAAATTGTGGAATCTAAGATAGATGGCATGGAATCTAAGATAGATGGCCAGGCTTCTATTGGCCATATGGATGACATGGAAGCTGAATCGATGAGAAAATGGAAAACATGAAAATTTTCTAAGCAGACATGGAAGGTTTGACAAAGTTTATACAAAAAATGTTTCCTAATGGTGAAAAGATAGTAGAGGAAACTCATGATGAGAACAAAATAAATGCTAATCGTGATTTCATAAACTCTAATATTGGCGGGAAGAACCACCATATTCCAAAAAATGGATATGAGGAAGTTTGATGGAGAGGATCCTGTAACATGGATACTACGGATGGAGCAATATTTTGATCTCAATAATGTGCAAAACACACAAAAGTTACGCATTGCAACTTTACATTTAGAACAAAATACATTTGTGTTGTATCGATGGCTTTGCTCCCGTAAAAAAATTGTCACTTGGTCAATTTTTACGGATGAAATGATAGCACATTATGAGGATACAAAGAGCAACACCTTCTTTAGCTAATTGATAAATCTAAAAAAAAAGGGTTTAGTGGCCGAGCACATTGAGGACTTCCAAAATTGAATATAAGGGTAAATGATATTCCAGAGGAACACATGATTGATTTCTTCATAGGGACTTTAAAGGATAATATCCAACATGAAGTTCATGTTTTGGAACCTGATTCATTGGAGAAGGCATTCAGGTTGGCGAGAAAAATTGAATGTAAAATTATGGCCACAAGGAAGCCTACCACTCCCATATATAAAGGAAGGAAGTGTTGCTACACCTAGATTTCCACAACCTACAAGGTTGACACCACAAAAATTGGAAGAAAAAAGAGAAAAAGGGCTTTGCTACAGTTGTGATAGAAAATACACTAAAGGTCATTAGTGTGCTGAAAAGAAATTATTTTACATAGATTGTAAAGAAGAAGAAGAAAATGAACAAGAAGAGGATATACACCAAGAACCAGCCCTAGAACAGGAAGAAATGTATCCGACCATATCGTGTAATGCACTGGCAGGAATTACCACTCCTCAAACTCTCAAGATAGAAGGACGGATCAAGAAGAAAAAGGTAATACTGTTGATTTATTCAGGTAGCACCCATAATTTTATTCATTGTAAGGTAGCCAAGGAATTAAATTGTTTCCTATACCCAGCACCAGAATGTCAAGTGATGGTTGCGAATGGAGGAACTATAAATTGGCAAAATGCCAGAATATCAAGCCTATACATAGGGGAATATGTGACTGGTCCAGTACTTTTCATTCCTATGAGGAGGTGCGGTGTTGTACTAGGGTACAATGGTTACAATCTTTGGGGATGGTAACTTTTAATTTTAGAACTTTTCTTGAAATTTTCGGAAGGAAAGGAAGTCGAATTACGGGGTATCGCAGGGAAGTCGAGAAAGATAATAAGCTCTAATGTCATGACAAAGCTTCTAAAGAAAGAACAACGAGGCGTAATTGCACAATTATGTTCACTAGAAGTTCCAACATCAAATTCATCTATTTCTCCAGATCTCCAAAAGGTCTTGGACAATCATTCCAAAGTGTTTGAAACTCCCAAAGGAATCCCACCTATTCGTGATCATGATCATGCTATTCATTTGATTCCAGGAAGTGTTCCTCCAAACATTGGGCCTTATAGATATCCTTATGTCCAAAAGAGTGAAATTGAACGTATGATCGCAGAAATGTTAGAGGTTGGTATAATTCAACCTAGTCAAAGTTCTTTCTCTACTCCAGTAGTATTGGTGCACAAGAAGGATGGATCATGGCGCATGTGTCTGGATTATAGGGAGCTCAATAAGCTCACCATTAAAGATAATTTCCATTCTGATTGATGAATTATTGGATGAATTACATGGAGCAATTTATTTTACCAAGTTGGATCTTTGTTCAGGATATCATCAAATTAGAATGAAGACTGAAGATATTCCAAAAACAACATTTCGAACTCATGAGGGTCATTATGAATTTTTGGTCATTCCTTTTGGCCTTACCAATGCACCTTCTACATTTCAAGGGTTGATGAATTCCATTTTAAAACCCTTCCTTAGAAAATTTGTGCTAGTATTTTTTTATGATATACTAATCTACAGTAGGTCTTGGAAGGATCATGTTGAACATGTTGACAGGGTGCTCAAAATATTACAGGAGAAATAATTATATGCAAAAACATCCAAATGTTTCTTTTTAGTACAAGAGGTGGAATATCTAGGTCATATTGTATCTCGTGAAGGTGTTAAGGTACACCCTAACAAAATTAAAGCCATTAAGGAATGGAAAGTCCTCACAACCATAAAGAAGTTGTGAGGATTTCTCGGGTTAACAGGGTATTATTGAAAGTTTCTTAAGAATTATGGGAGAATAGCAACACTACAACAGCATTATTGAAGAAATGGTTTTCATATGGACTCACGAAGCATGAAATACTTTTGAACATCTTAAAGAAACCCAATATGCCTAGCTTTTTCATCTTAGCTACACGAACACAAAAACCTTTGTTGAGATGATGTGAAATGGAATTGGACTTTGTTTTAATGTGAGGAAGGAGAAAATTCCATTGCTTTTGAAGGTCATCCAATCAAAGAAAATGTTAAACCTGTTGTGAGGAAAATGATAGCAATCTTGTGCACTAAAGAAATGGAGACCTTACCTAATGAGAAGACACTTCAAGGTAAAAGCTTATCATGATAGTCTTAAACACTTTTTGGAACAAATACTATCTTTAGAAGAGCAACAAAAATGGGTCACAAAGATGTTGGGTTATGACTTTGAAATTATCTACAAAAAAGGGAAGCTAAATTGTTGCAAATGCACTCTTAAGAAAGGATGAAGAGGTGGAAGCATTGATTTGTGCCATTTCTATTATCCAACCAAATTGGATAACTAAAGCAAGGGATGAATGGAATAAGGACGAAGAAGTGTGGACACTCATTCAAAAGTTGCAGCAAGATCCTAGTACATCTGATACATTTAGTTGGAAAAATGATTCCTTATGGTGCAAAGATCGCTTATATATTTGCAAGAATTCCCAACTAAAACAAAATATTCTTTTGGAATTGCACACTTCTCCTTTAGGAGGACACTCGGGATTTTTAAAAACTTACCACAGAGTGAAGAAAGAATTTTTTTGGGATGGCCTTAAATTTGATATTCAAAAGTTTTTGATGGAATGTTTGGTTTGCCAGCAGAATAAATTTGAGACAATTAAGACCCCGAGACTTCTACAACCTTTATCCATTCCAAGTCAATGTTGGGAGGAGATTTCAATGGATTTTATCACAGGTTTACCTAAGTCCGAAGGAAAGAGTGTCATCATGGTGGTAATTGATAGACTTAACAAGTATGCACACTTTTGTGCATTATCTCATCCATGTAAAGCAAGTACAGTTTATACTACATTTATGGAAACAATTCAAAAGCTACATGGAAACCCAAAAATTATGGTAAGGGATAGAGATCCCATTTTTACTGGAATTTTTTGGAGGGAATTATTTTCTTTTTTGGGTACTCAACTAACTCATAGCTCATCTTATCATCCTCAATCCGATGGTCAAAGTGAGATAGTGAACAAATGATTTGAAGGATATCTTCGTTGTTTTGTATCTGATAAACAAACACAATGCTTCAAGTGGTTACCTCTGGCTGAATGGTGGTATAACACTTCCTTCCATACTGCAGCAAAAATGACCCCATTTATGGCACTTTATGGATATCATCCACCATCCATCACATCATCTTTAAGAGAAAATTTGAAGGTTCAAGCAGTGGAAGATTGCATCGAGCATCAACAAGAAGTTCTCCAAATCTTAAAGGACAACCTGAATTTGGCACAGAATCGAATGAAACAACAGGCAGATCAACATCGTAGCGAGAGAAGTTTTGATGTAGGAGACTGGGTATTTTTATGGCTACAACCATACAAACAAATGTCCCTCAAGCAAGCTAAGAAGGATAATAAATTATCGCCAAAGTACTATGGTCCTTACAAGGTGTTGCAGAAGATTGGTACTATGGCATACAAATTGGAGCTTCCTACTTCTTCACGAGTGCATCTAGTTTTCCATGTTTCATGGGCAAAAGTTATGGTGAAAATCTTCCCGATTCCAAACAATATTTCCAAAACTTGACAGGGAAAGAAAAAAAATAATGTTGGAACTTTGAAGCGGTGTGGAAAAAAGAACTCGACGACTACGAAATCGATCGATTTGAGAGTATCTCCCCGTAAAATGGAAGAAACTTACAGAAAGATTCTACATGGGAGGATGAGGTACTATCTGAGCCGAGAGCTATAAAGCGTTGAGGACAACA
This sequence comes from Pinus albicaulis, assembly GCA_034641835.2. NCBI lineage: Eukaryota > Viridiplantae > Streptophyta > Pinopsida > Pinales > Pinaceae > Pinus > Pinus albicaulis. The sequence goes on from CM076578.1 coordinate 419,721,659, forward strand.
CTTTTTGAAGAGGAAAGGCATGTTGGGTCCCTATATCACTAGTATGGTCATATTGTTGTTGGTGTAAACCCCTTATTTTTTTATTGTTGTGCCTTGTAACCCCCATATTTGTTATTGTTGTTTCCTTAAGTGTTATTGTTCGTTAAACGAGATTACATTGTGGCCCACTAGGATTACATTGTGTCCCCATGGACTCCTATATATAGAAATGAGGTTTTGTAATTTGTATCATACAAGAATTGTTCATTCATGTAATGTATTGGAGGTTGCCCCCTCGAAGTGGCTTATTTATAAGGCGTTGATATCTCTTTTCTTCTCTTTTTGGAGCTGGTTTCACAACAAGGTATAACAGTGTCTATAATTCAATTCCTGCAGATCTTCAGGCTTCCACAACATATTCTGTGCTCAGAATTCCCGATGAATTTGATACGGAATGTAACGCACTCTCGATTGAAGAATGTAAAACATTAGAACAGATGCAATTAGATGTTGTTGGTGTAGAAATAAATATTCTAGGTAAAAAAACCAGACTTAGGAATGAAAGGAGAGTCAGAATCAAAGAAGAAACATCAAATTCAGATGGTAAATTTGATTTTTTTGCTAAAAATTTAGAAAGGGTGGTTGAAAGATTAGAAAATAATGGGATAACCAACCACAAATCAGAAATCCCAACTTTAGAAAAAACAATAATCCTGGAAAAGGTAAAGAAGCTTCTCCAGATCAAAACATTAGGCCCCCATTCCAAGAGAACTATGCTGAAATTTCTCAAAATAATGATGAAGATGAGGATGACATCAACATAGTAATGGGGATAGATGAAGAAAACACTATTTTCCTCACTCAGGAGGATCAAGAACTTTTTGAGCTTCAACAACTCAAAGTAGAATCTAGTGAATCATTTGATTTCAAACAAGGTTATGACTTCGCTATTAACGAAATTCATAGTTAGTATAACCTTAGAAACATAAAAAACAACGAAACTTCTACAAAAAACTCTTCTCAAAATCAAACTAAAAAGAATGTAGAAGCACCAAAAACAAAGATTTTGCAAATTCTCCCCAGAAAGCAATGATTACGATCTCCAAGTCCCAAAAAGATTTAAGGTCAAAAATTGTTGACATAACTAAAGAAGTGGGCCAATCCTCAGTATTTTTAAAAGGCCAACACTACCAGCCCTAAATTCGATAAAATAGTAATTTTGTAATTCCTAATCCTAAGAATCCTATGGGTTCTAAGTGACCAAATCCCAAGAAAGCTATTATTCACAGGAATGTGTGAAAGTTCAAAATCTGAAAAATGCAAAGCGCCCTGAATACATCACAGAACAACGGGAACAACAAAGTCGAAAGAGAACCACAGAAAACAAAAGAACAACTCAAGATAAAAGTACATCTGTTGAAATTCATGAAAAACCCACTCAAATAACTGTCACAAAAGATGAACTAATTCAGATTAGTAAGTCTCAACCATCATTTAATATTCAAACTAAAATAGCTAAGTTAAAAATACCAATTCCTTTAACATAATTGGTAAAAAATGACTTGTATAGACCAACAATTACTGAAACTTTGAATATTAATGATGGTGAAGATGCCATTAATCTAAATGATGATCAGCCTGAATTAATTTTTGGCCCTGATGTAAATGGTAAGCATTCAGATGGATCAGTTCCTCCCTTCTATATCAGTCTTACTATTCACGATCAGATTTTACACAATGCAATGTTAGATTCAGGAGCTTCCCACAATTTAATGCCAAAAGCTATCATGGAAACTATGAATTTAGAAATAACAAGGCCTTATAAAGATTTGTTCTCTTTTGATTCAAGCAAGGTTAAGTGCATAGGATTGATAAAATATTTATGTGTGAATTTGGTTCAGTATCCTGGTAAAAGTATGGTTATGGATATTGTAGTAGCTGACATCCCACCAAAGTATGGTATGCTTCTTTCTCGCTCATGGGGAGCTAAGTTGCAGGTATCTCTACAATTAGACATGAGCTATGCCACTATATCAGTGTTTGGACAACCTAAGAAACTTTATAGAGAAACTTTAATGAAATACATGATTAGCAGTGTTGAGAGATCAATAAATTACCCAATTTACTCAACACCAACTGATCTTGACTCTTTCATTTATGTAACTCTGATAATAATGAGATCCAAACTGAATTAATTGACATAAAGCCTAAACCAAACAATGATAATATTTTTTATGAAGCCCTTTGGCACTTAGACTTTGATGGCTTAGTGAACAAGTCAGGAGCAGGAGCTGGAGTGTGGATCACAAACATTGAGACCAGTCATTCGGAAGGACATGCCTTTAGACTCAATTTCAAATTAACCAACAACATGGTAGAGTATGAGGCACTTATCTTAGGCCTCCAAATCATCAGAAACTTAGGAGGTAAGAGAATTTTAATCATGGGAGATTCGGAATTAGTCATTAAACAAATAAATGTTGAATATTCTGTTCATAATCCTAGATTAGCCAGATATAGAGATGCAACAACTTATTTGGTTGATGATTTACTAGAATGTAAGTTTGCTACTATTCTGTTGATGGGAAAAAAATGTCCGGCCAACAGTAGGGGATCTCCCAGGTAAAAAGTCCCAACTAGACTCTAAACCGTTTGGAATAGGGATCCTGTCCGAGGTGTGGGTCCGGCTACTGCTTGATACTCCTTTTCTTTGGTCTCGACTGGACTTTGCAAACCTAAGGACGCACGCTTATTCAGATGACAAAAAACACATGACTGATGAATTATAATGTTAAACAAACACTATGCATAGCAAGACGAGTTGTAAAGCATGGAGCCGAAGGAGATGCTGTTAGCAGCACGTCATTAGGGTCATGCTTGTAAACGTTGTTCTGACCAAAAAAGAAATAATTCCTTATGGCAGAATACCCTTCACTTCCTTGAATGATCACGACGATAATGTAAATGTTAACAAACAAAGTTATTAGCATTCATTAAAGCATAAACATAGACTTAACACCATTAACACACTTCTAGAAAACTATAATGCATAATGATGTAGACAGAGAGACAGTTTCATTAATCAAAAGATGTTAGAAACTGAAAATTTAATACTAATAGTGTTCACGCATTAATCACCATCAGATCCAACAATGGAGTTTACAAGTGCTTGTATTCATATGAAACATTGTGTGGTCCTTCTATACAATATCAATCCTTTTCAGTCCAAAAGAAAAGTCCAGTTACAAGTTCCCGAAGGAAGTATTTATAGAGAAAAGCTTGCCATTTGGGCTCCCTGACTTTTCGGTTTCTCGATAGTTGGGTTGCCTTGTGACCCAGTCTGTTCTGCGACTTGCGACCTGAGCCACTGTTGCGACCTGCGACTTGACTGGATTTTGCGACTTGCAATCCCCAGTAATCCGCAACCTGCGACCTCGAAGAATCTGCGACCTGCGACCTTGAATGATCTGCGACCTGCGACCTCAAGTAGATCTGCGACATGGGACCTCAAGAAAATCTGTGACTTGCAGCCTTCTTTTGGTGATCTCTAGATTTCATAGCAAGATTCCTTATCCTTGTTTTGAAAAGGACTCTCTTTTATGCTGGGAAACACTCTGTCTCCTCATGCAAACCAACAGCTTCCACCACTATGTCATCAGAGAGAATCGTACAGAGTTTGGAATTCAGACCCAATTGAAGGGAAGTGTTGACTTGGGAAACATGCTTCTTATGTTCTCCGCAACGGAAATTATGATAGGCACTAACGATACTTCTTTCATGTTCAAAAGTTTGCACCGAGACATTAATAAGGGGAAACCCCTTCGAAATGGGGTTTAATCTGAGTGATGATCAAATGATTAATCATGGAGGGGAAAAGTGATTTTGTTAAATATAGGAAGTGATCCTTCGAAAAATAGTTCCAAGCTCTTGAAATGTGCTCATGAGCCTGCATGTTGACATGACAAATGAAGGTGAGGGTGCTCTTAGGTCGCAATATTGTGATTGAAGTGAGATCACGACTCTGGCTGTCTTCTTGAGGAGCGTTCTTGTGACCCCATTGGTCGTGTTACTCACTGGCAATTACTAAGTCACGTATCGTATTAAATGGTCAATTGGCTGGGGTGCTGTACTGTGGCAGCCCGACTTGGAGGGAGAAATGCGACTCCTTAGTGAAGTCGCAAAGTTGCATTATAGTGGGGGTCGCGCTGTTGGCCTGTTGTTGAGTTCGTACGACCCAACGACCTTAGAAAAATGCGACTCACTACTTTTTCATGAAATGTGACCTTACAGAGGTCGCACCGTCGCATTTTCAGGCCAGTCGCATGTTTGACCTACTCCGTCAATTTGCGACCCAGCGACCGGTGGAAAACTACTCTCCTACCTTAATCGATTAGCTTTGAAAGGGGCGACTAGTCTTGGAAAAGCCTGCATGCAGTTACCATATGCCTCTGGCATGCGGCGTAGGTTGCGAAATCTGCTGCTTGGGTGTTGTGCGACCCTGCGACCGGTCACAGCCTCATGTAGGTCGCGAGATCTGCTGTTTGGGTGTTGTGTGACCCTGGGATTGGTCGCAGCTCTTCATTACTGAAAAAGTCATGTGCTAGTATGCATCCCCGCTAACTTGCATTATTTCAAGGAATAAATCATGCACAATGCCTTTCATGCTGAACGCAAGTGCATAAAAGCATTCCAGACAAATTCCCTGACTCCCGCGCATTTTTAAAAAAACATCGCTGCTACACAGCATCTATGGCATCATCTGGAGGCATGCTCATCAGCATTTGGCCATTAGACAACGTTCTTCCCTATTTGTGCTGAGACGACCACCGGGCGTTGCCCTTTATCTTTGTTGGAAAATCGGAATGGAGATATGCCTCTCGCCCCTCCCACGTTGCTCAGGGTCACGCCAAATCTGAATGCGTCTCATGCATGAGTCTCTAGGCACACTTTTACTGCGTGTATTATGTTGACCATATCGCTTTCTTTTTTATAAAATTTCTATACGCAGGTATGCTTGTTGTGTGCCGCGCTTCTCAGTTTCATAAAATGTAATTCGTGGGGCAGCCGAAAAGGTGCGTCATTTTTTGGAGACAGAACTATGCTTATGCGTTGTCATGACTCCTTTACAATGGTTGATGGCTAGCGATTTTCTTATGCCTTGATATAAAAAGAACCCTGGCCTCCAATAGATGAACGCAAATGAGCTTGCATTGTAATTACGTAGATGCATTAGCATTATATATATTGAACGTTTTACATTCATGAGATGTGATGACTGAGCTTGAGATGGGCACAAGAAACACCTTTTATTTCCCTTTAGCCTTGAAGGATTCGATGAGAGGCTTCTTAATATGCGTTTTTTAATGTGAAACAGAAACGTGTTTTCCCCTTCTTGACTAATCCATTGAAAGCTATCCTAGTAGGTCGGGAAAATGGCAACAACCTACAACGCATTTTTCAGAGCCACTCTAACAGGACTGGTATTTGTTCAATGCCATACAGTTATAAGATGATAGTACAACCACCTTCATACAATCCCGAGGGTCAAAGAATTTGCTGCTTGTAAGGTAAAATGAATCTTCATTGCAAGATCGTTTTCATGGATGTAGTAGCTTTTATGATTGCTCATCAGAACCTTCAGGTGGACATCACAGAGGCAATACAACTATTGTTGACAAGTGTCTATGGTGTCACATCCTCTGGTCTATCGGGTGTTATACGAATTGAAGTTCAGGAATTTTTTTGCGACAATGTGAAATGGTACTTCTGAAGTTGCATCTAGATATTCTTTTTCTGGTAGGACTTGGACGTTGGTGTCAAAGCAACCTCTTCGTCAAGTTTCTCCCAAACCTTTGACATATCACAAACTGACTTGGAACACACTGCACAAAAGAACTGTAGGTGTTGTTGCATCTCTTTGAACAGTCCATATGAATAGTGTTCCCACAAGGTAGTACATTGATATCCCTCAGGGACTCGAACAAGAACTCAAAACAAACGGGACGGTCATGGTGCACTGCTCCTTCTACACAAAGATGAAAATCCTTCAACGTAATCAAATCACAATAACCACATTTTAAATAGTGGAAGAAATTATCCCTGACCCCAATTCTACATATACCACATCCATCACAGTGGTATTGCTGTTTTGAGATATCATCATCAAAAAGCTTGCAAGTTTCACCAAATTACTTCCCCACGCAGACCTCACAGTTAATACACACTCGATGAACATCTTGCTCAGTGTCATCAAGTGAACAAATGACCCTTTGGAATTTGTGTTGAGGAACATCATGTCTCTGACAGAATTCTTTGCTTCATCGTGACAGTGTCTACAATCAAAGACCTCACTGCAACATGGCACTCTAATATAGCATCTCCGTTTATAATGTGAGCAAATTTTTCTTTCAATATTAACAAAATTATCATAAAAATGTTTTCTGATGCCTAGTGCCTCCCTGTTTCATTGGGTGATCGATGTGTTTTCCTTTAGTGTCCAGGGACTACATAAGCTCATGTAATCGATTCTGTAATTGTTCCTTTTCTTCATTCAGTTTGGAAATCTCAGCTGTTTGAATGAGGTACCCTTTTCCCTTTGGGCATGACAATGCACATCTGGAAAGGTGTGGCTCAACCTTTATTGACAATTCCCCAACAACTGTGCTCTTGTTATTTTACCCCTAACGTGATGGTGATATTGTTTGGTACACCATATGTAGGGTCGACCTGCATGCAACATTTATAATATTAATTAGTTCAAGTTACCTTTCAGAAGATGATTTCCCCCCTACATAATTTACATGATACTATGAGCTTGAGTGGAGTACCTAAAAAAAATTCCTAATGATCCATGGTGAAAGGGCCTCTAATGTAAATACTTAATACACAAAAGTTTCAATTCGAGTGTATGCATGATGATCCCCTCACACATGGCGCGACTACGGCAAGATTATCTTGTCATGATGGTGAGAGGGCTTACGAGGGATTTGGAACAGGCCACGTGAACATCGCTGACTACAAGCCGGTTCAAAACCCTAATGGCTAGGCGAGTAGAGGGGGACCCGAAATTTTGAATATACCCAAAATTTTGGGTGTTGTTGTAGCGGCTACAACAAATGGTGAACCATTGGTAGAATCCAACATCTCTGTCAACACCCCAACAATAGTTTGAGTCCAAGAAGTGATGCAAGGGAATATTGAACAAGTTTTGAGGGTACCCTTTTATTATTTTGACCTTTTCGGATATGCCCAATCGTTGTGCCTCAACTAGGTCTCATTAATCAAAACGCGTCAAAGTGGAAGTTCACGGATGCCATTGGTTGTTTGATGATGTAGCGAGCAGGGCAGCGGGCCTATTATATTCAGAATTTTTTTAAAATAAGTTTCTGGTGTTGCTCTACTGCTAGTAGGCCTGGACAGTACTCTAGTGGAGTCACTTCAAGAAGTCACAAACATTGCTCCGCTGCCAGCGAGCCTGGTCAGTACCTTGGTGGAGTCGTTGCATTACCTCTCTGCGTAGGAAGCCTTTCTCAATCCTTTACCCTTATTTGTTCATGTGCTTGAAGAACTTATTTTATATGCTCGTGGCACTTATTTTGCATGGGCGGATGAGGGATCCCAACTTATTTTACGGGCAAGAGAGGTTGTTTCTTGTTTGACAGAAACTGAAAGATATCCTGATTTGGGTTTGACCCCATGCCAAGCCTTCACATCCCATCTACCACCCATAGGCGAAACGTGCAAAACAAATCATTAATATGTTCGAGACTATGTTGGGCACAGGGTTCGGGTTACGAGTATAGGCCATTCAAACACGTTAAGGTTCCCCACAAGCAATCGGCTCGTATCTCCCTGGCTAATGAATTTAAACTCATCATGTTGAGAACGCGACTTTGGTGACTTGTTCTGAGAGAAGCTACCTTTTGAGGTAACCACCACAACCTCACGCAAAATATGGAGTTATTGTTTCAGCAATTAAGTAGAAAAGATCATCAGGGTTTCGATACATGCAAAGAGGTAAAATCAATCCATCTGCATTTGAGACCATGCAAAAGAAGGCTATTCTGGGGCATCGAGGATTTCAAGGCTTCGGGTTTAATGAGGGCTCACGTAGTGGTATGCAATGTACAGAAACTTTCATGACTATCTCAACAACTAGTGCAAATGATGCGAAGAAGAATGCGTAGAACACGAAGCAACAGGCGAGGCTTTATGACACAATGCGATGCCATGTGTGAGAAATATCAACTAGTTACAGGTGGAGAAATAAGGCAAAGCACATGCAGTGACTATTTGAATATTATGCAGCATGCATGCAAGAATAAGTGGAAAATTATAATGCATAAAACTGCTGAACGTAAGAAAAGACAACAAGCATAATTCTAAACCGTAAAGCAAAACCTTAGCAAGTAAACTTAATTAATAACTTGACAAACAAAACTTTATTAGCAGATCCTAACTAGCCTAATCCTAAAACACTAGTTTAACCCAAGAGGCGATCAGGTTATGTAAAATCAGCTTTCCAGTGTAGCCACCACATTAGTTCCCGCCCTGCAAGAAAAACAATGTTCGCAATCAGAGCCAGCATAAAAAATCATGCACCAACAGCAAGGCTTACCTGAAGAGCATGTGCAATAACAAGAGGGTCATGGCTACTTACGAGAGAACGTGCCAGAATGGATTGTGCTAGCTGAATTTCACTTTCATCCTGATACATAGAAATATGTATTTGAAACATCAAGTCATTTATCAATGACGCACATCCATCCACGCACAACCTTAGGTCCGACAAAGGCAGGGAAAAGCATTTCCTATTTGCTGGTATATTCATTGGATAGGGTTTGTCAAACCCATCGAGAATCTCATCATGATTTTGAAAATGATCGCTTTGATAGAACCGTAAAAACAGGCATTCGCCAGGCGAATTTGGGCTGCTTATGAATCCATTTGCAGAAACCCTAATTTCGAAAATCCTAGTTTGAAGTTGTTCCCAAGTTTCGCCGAGGATGTGAGAAGCCGAAGGCCGAAATGCCTCACCGTCCTGGACCAAACGTGGGCCTTCGAGTAGGGGGCTTCCAAACTTTGATGGTTTCGTAAGATTCACCAGCGAATGAATGGAATCATTAATTGTGGTGATTCGAAAAATTTCGGTGGGTTTCATATCAAGTTGGCCCAAAGTTTGCGCACTGGAATATTGAAAACCCAATGTGTTAGATTCTTTAGATTTTCCAGGATGGGGTGAATTGACCGGAAGATTTTTAGGTAGTATAGAGGTTTTCCAAACATGACACACTTGTGCCTGCATGCAATTGGTATTGGTAGGACACCAAATTAAAATATTAGAGACAAAATTAGGGAAAATCGGTTGTTGCATACCATCTATTAGGGGACAGAAAGATGTGCTCAGAGAAGCATCAATTGAATGGTAGGCTTGCTCGGATGAGATGATATCCAACGCTGTTATTCTGAGAGGAGTGTGATAAGTGGGAATCGTTATTTCAGGAAACTTAAATCGAGAAACCCTAGTTGGAATTGCTTGAGGGGTCTCGTCAGGATCGGAAGGACCTGGGGTAACAGCTGGCAGAAGCTGAAGTGCTTTGATTTCCTGATGGGTACTTGAATCTTCACAAAATGGATTATCGAATTCTGGCGTCTTCATATGGTCGGCATAGAGATACGAGTGATAGTCCTCGGCAGTATGAGTGAATATGTTTTCAGATAAGTAACTGTCATGGGAGCCATCAATTTGATCAGGTTGGGTATCAGGCACGTTAGGCTCCCCGGACTTAACAATTGGGATGGATCAATAAAAGAGATATCTTGAGGTTTCCAAAACAAGAAATCACCGCTTTGGTTGTTTAAAGATTTCGGATGAAAAAGATCAGATCTAAGAGGTTCATCCACTTTGTAACGTGACTGTGAAACACCACTTGCGTGCTTTTGATTTTCGCCAATACCAGTACAAGAAAATTTTGAATGAATTGAAGAAATTACTGGTGTGGAAGGCTCATGAAATAAATCATAGAACAATGGATGAAATGATTCAGATGCGGGGGTATTAACTGTGCAAGGACTTTCATCTCGCACATCGGTGTTATCCGGAGTGAACAATGGTCTTGCATGCCTAGGACGGTCCAATGAATTTTTAAGGTCAACTTTATCTAGGACAAGAGTCAATTTGTTATTAGAGAGTGAATAAGATTTAGGACTGTGTCTAGGGAAACATTCAGTGGACTCGAGATAAGTCTCATGAATCGGGAGAGATAATGAGCGACTATGGTTTTCAAGCTCTGATTCGACATGGTGCGTGAAAGATTCAGAGGTGGCACAATAGGTTTTATCTTCTTGCACACGTCTATCATTGCTCAGAACTTTAGAGGTCACAACTCCACTACACGGAAATTCAGGAGGAAGAGCAGGAATATCACAAATAGTAACACTCTCCTTGGAGGCTTGAATGTGGTCTGGACTCGAGGAGATAGACAAGGAAACATTAGGGACGAAGTCTGAATAGATGGCAACCTGCGGGTCATCATAGGTAACACTAGGATCAGGCTGGGTTGCTAACTGAAATTGTTTGAGGGAAACGAGAATCACATACCTGAACTGTTCAATTAAAAATTGCCAATCAACATCCTTTTCAGGGAACTCAAAACAATAATGAACAAATCTAATAGAGAATTCATCTAGAGGTTCCTGAGGTTCCATTTTGATGTCATTTAATTTTATTAATACATTTTGAAAATCGTACCTATGAAAAGTTTGTTGTAATTCACTGGCGAGTTGTTCAAACGAATGGATGGAAGCTTCCGGCAATGTGCGGCACCATTGCTTAGCACAACCTTCGAGAGTGAGGGAGAAAAGAAAACAAATCAAACCTTCATTTTCAATTTCGTAGCACTCACCAAAGTCATAGAAATCTAAAAGGTGTTTGGTTATGGACACCCCGTTTTCACCATCGAATTTTAGCTGGGACAAGTGATACATAAGTTCATCGGGGATGAAGCATCGAGGCTCATAAAACTCCAAAAAACACCTCGAGAGAATGATTTGGGGACGAGCCATTACAGATATGAGATTAACTGCAGGCTGTAAGGGCTCAGCTTGTCATCTGGCCCTCCTTCTAGTGCCAATTCTGTTGGCGGGAAAAAAATGTCTGGCCAACAGCAGGGGATCTCCTCGGTAAAAAGTCCCAACTAGACTCTAAATCGTTTGGAATAGGGATCCCGTCTGGGGTGTGGGTCCAGATACTGCTTGATACTCCTTTTCTTTGGTCTCGATCAGACTTTGCAAACCTAATGACGCATGCTTATTCAGATGACACAAAACACATGACTGATGAATTATAATGGTGAAACAACACTATGCATAGTAAGACGTGTTGTAAAGCATGGAGCCGAAGGAGACTCTGTTAGTAGCACGTCATTAGGGTCATGCTTGTAAAAGTTGTTTTGACCACAAAAGAAATAGTTCCTTATGGCAAAATACACTTCACTTACTTGAATGATCACGACGATAATGTAAATGTTAACAAAAAAATTTATTAGCATTCATTAAAGAAGAAACATATACTTAACACCATTAACACACTTCTAGAAAACTATAATGCATAATGATGTAGACAGAGAGACAGTTTCATTAATCAAAAGATGTTAGAAACTGAAAATGTAATACTCATAGTGTTCACGCATTAATCAACATCAGATCCAAAAATGGAGTTTACAAGTGCTTGTATTCATATGAAACATTGTGTGGTCCTTCTATGCAATATCAATCCTTTTCATTCCAAAAGAAAAGTCCAGTTACAAGTTCCCGAATGAAGTATTTATAGAGCAAAGCTTGCCCTTTGGGCTCCCTAACTTTTCGCTTTCCCGACAGTTGGGCTGCCTTGCAACCCAGTCTGTTCTGCGACTTGCGACCTGAGCCACTGTTGCGACCTGCGACTTGACTAGATTTTGCGACTTGCAACCCCCAACAATCCGTGACCTGCGACCTCGAACAATCTGCGACCTGCGACCTCGAACGATCTGCAACCTGCGACCTCAAGCAGATCTGTGACTTGGGACCTCAAGAAAATTTGCGACTTGCGGCCTTCTTTTGGTGATCTTTGGATTTCATAGCAAGATTATTTATCCTTGTTTTGAAAAGGACTCTCTTGCTTGCTGGGAAACACTCTGTCTCCTCATGCAAACCAACAACTTCCACCACTATGTCATCAGAGAGACTGGCTCGGGTAAGATTTCCTCGTGCCTTCTTCAATTATTGTAATGCAGATTGCATTAGGGGAATTTTGAGGTCTAAAATGGGCCTCCTAAGGAAATAATAAAATAATTGCTAAATCAATAAAATAATATTTATGAATTTGAAATTCACTTTTTGCACAACAATCCATGTAACCATGGTTAAATTCAATTCAAAAGTTGTACCAAAATAAAATTAATAAAAAAATTGTATTGATGTGACTATAAATAAGAATGAAATTTTCAAGAAAAAGTCATTATCATTGAAAAAATAATGCATTTGTCCTTTATACTTAAATAAATTAAAATATGAATATAAATATAAATTCATTAATTCTTAATCGTATAATATGTTATTAATTAAATTTTATAATAACATGTAATTAATGTACTATATAAAAATAATATAATAAATGTGATATATTATTTTATGTATGAATTTTATTCAAAAAGTGTGAAATGACATTTATTATGAGTACTTTACTTTGACTTTAAATGTACTTATAGCACTACCATGGTTAACCATGGGTTTTTATCCACCATTGAGAATGAGACAAGTAAGTACCTTTAACTAAAGCAATGTCACCTTAACCATTAGGGATGATGTCATCCCCTAAAATGTGTTTGGTTCTCATAAAGTGAATTTTGATTGTAAATTTTTCTTAGGATGCCCATTTTAGACCTCAAAATTCCTCTAATGGGTATAGCTATGGGCCGAGTTCGGAATGCAGACCCAATTGAAGGGAATTGTTGAGTTGGGCAACATGCTCCTTATGTTCTCCACAACGAAAATTATGATAGGCACTAAAGATAATTCTTTCATGTTCAAAATTTTGCACCGAGACATTAATAAGGGGAAGCCCCTTCGAAAATGGGTTTAATCTGAGCGATGATCAAATGATTAATCATGGTGGGGAAAAGTGATTTTGTTAAATATAGGAAGTGATCCTTCGAACAATAGTTCCCAGCTCTTGAAATGTGCTCACAAGCCTGCATGTTGACATGAAGAATGAAGGTGAGGGCGCTCTTAGGTAGCAATATTGTGATTGAAGTGAGATCGCGACTCTGGCTGCCTTCTTGAGGAGCACTCTTGTGACCCCATTGGTCGTGTTACTCACTAGCAATTACTCAGTCACATATCGTATTAAATGGGCAATTGGCTGGGGTGCTGTACTGTGGCAGCCCGACTTGGAGGGAGAAATGCGACTCCTTAGTGAAGTCGCCAAGTCGCATTATAGTGGGGGTCGCGCTGTTGGCCCATTGTTGAGTTTGTGCGACCCAGCGACCTGAGAAAAATGCGACTCATTGCTTTTTCATGAAATGCGACCTTACAGAGGTCGCACGGTCGCATTTTCACGCCAGTCGCATGTTTGACCTGCTCCGTCAGTTTGCGACCCAGCGACCGGTGGAAAAATACTCTCCTACCTGAATCGATCAGCTTTGAAAGGGGCGAATAGTCTTGGAAAAGCCTGCGTGTAGTTACCATATGCCTCTGGCATGCGACGTAGGTTGCGAAATCTACTGCTTGGGTGTTGTGCGACCCCGCGACCAGTCGCAACCTCATGTAGGTCGCAAGATCTGCTATTTGGGTGTTGTGCGACCCTGCGACTGGTCACAGCTCTTCATTACCAAAAAAGTCATGTGCTAGTATGCACTCCTACTAACTTGCGTTATTTCGAGGAATAAATCATGCACAATGCCTTTCTTGCTGAACGCAGGTGCATAAAAGATTTCCAGATGAAGTACCTGACTCCCACACATTTTAAAAAAAACATCGCTCCTACACAACATCTATGGCATCATGTTGAGGCACGCTCATCAGTATTTTTCCATTAGACAATGTTCTTCCCTATTTGTGCTGAGACAGCCACCGGGCGTTGCCCTTTATCTTCGTTGGAAAATCAGAATGGAGATATGCCTCTCGCCCCTTCCGCGTTGCTCAGGGTCACGCCAAATTTGAATGCGTCTCATGAATGAGTCTCCAGGCACACTTTTAATGCATGTATTATGTTGACCATATCACTTTCTTTTTTATAACATTTCTATACGTAGGTATGCTTTTTGTGTGCTTCGATTCTCAGTTTCATAAAATGTAATTCGTGGGGCAGCCGAAAAGGCGCGCCATTTTTTGGAGACAGACCTACGCTTATGCGTTTTCATGACTCCTTTACAATGGTTGACGACTAGCGATTTTCTTATGCTTTGATATAAAACGAACCCTGGCCTCCAACAGATGAACACAAATGAGCTTGCATTGTAATTACGTAGATGCATCGGCGTTGTATATATTGAACGTTTTACATTCATGAGACGTGACGACTGAGCTTGAGATGGCCACAAGAAACGCCTTTTATTTCCCTTTAGCCTTGATGGATTCGGTGAGAGGCTTCTTAATATGCGTTTTTTAATGTCAAACATAAATGTGTTTTCTCCTTCTTGAATAATCCATTGAAAGCTATCCTAGCAGGTCGAGAAAATGGAAACAACTTGCAACGCATTTTTTAGAGCCACTCTAACAGGACTGGTATTTGTTCACTTCCATACAATTATAAGATGATAGTACAACAAGCTTCATACAATCTCGAGGGTCAAAGAATTTTCTTCTTGTAAGGTAAAATGAATCTTCATTGCAAGATCGTTTTCATGGCTGTAGCAGCTTTTACGATTGCTCATCAGAAACTTCAGGTAGACATCACAGAGGAAATACAACTATTGTTGACAAGTGTCTGTGGTGTGACATCCTCTGGTCTGCCGGGTGTTCTACAAATTGCAGTTCAGGAATTTTTGTGCGACAATGTGAAATGGTACTTTTGAAGTTGCATCTAGATCTTCTTGTTCTGGTAGGACTCAGACGTTGGTGTCAAAGAAACCTCTTCATAAATTTTCTCCCAAACCTTTGACATATCACAAAATGACTTGGAACACATTGGAAAAAATAACTGTAGGTTCTGTTGCATCTCTTTGAACAGTCCATATGAATAGTGTGCCCACAAGGCAGTACATTAATATCCCTCGGGGACTCAAACAAGAACTCAAAACAAACGGGACAGTCGTGGTGCACTGCTCCTTCTACACAAAGATGAAAATCCTTCAACGCAATTGAATCACAACAACCACATTTGAAACAATGGAAGAAATTATCCCTGCCCCGAATTCTACATATACCACATCCATCACAGTGGTATTGCTGTTTTGAGATATCATCATCAAAAATCTTGCAAGTTTCACCAAAGTACTTCCCCACGTAGACCCTACAGTTAATACGCACTTGATGAATATCTTGCTCAGTGTCATCAAGTGAAAAAATGACCCTTTGGACTTTGTGTCAAAAAACATCAGGTCTCTGACAGAATTCTTTGCTTCATCATGACAGTGTCTACAATCAAATACCTCACTACAACATGGCACTCTAATACTGCATCTCTGTTTATAATGTGAGCAAATTTTTCTTTAAATATTAACGACATTATCATAAAAATGTTTTCTGATGTACAGTGTCTTCCTGTTTCATTAGGTGATCGACGTGTTTTCCTTTAGTCTCCAGGGACTGCATAAGCTCTTGTAACCGATTCTGTAACTGATCCTTTTCTTCATTCAGCTTGGAAATCTCAGTTGTTTGAATTAGGTACCCTTTTCCCTTTGGGCATGACAATGCACATCCTAAAAGGTGTGGCTCAACCGTGATTGACAATTAACCAACAACTATGCTCTTGTTATTTTACCCCTAACGCGATGGTGATATTGTTTGGTACACCATCCGTAGGGTTGACCTGCATGCAACACTTATAATATTAATTAGTTCAAGTTACCTTTCAGAAGACGATTTCCCCCCTACATAATTTACATGAGACTATGAGCTTGAGTGGAGTACCTAAACAAAATTCCTAATGATCCATAGTGAAAGGGCCTCTAATGTACATAATTAATACAAAAAAAGTTCCAATTCGAGTGTATGCATGATGATCCCCTCACATATGGCACGATTGCGGAAAGAGTATCTTGTCATGATGGTGAGAGGGCTTACGAGGGATTTGGAACAGGCCACGTGAACGTCGATGACTACAAGCCGGTTCAAAACCCTAATGGCTAGGCGAGTAGAGGGGGACCCGAAATTTTGAATATACCCAAAATTTTGGGTGCTGTTGTAGCAGCTACAACAAATGGCGAACCACTGGTAGAATCCAGCATCTCTGTCAACACCCCAACAATAGTCTGAGTCCAAGAAGTGATGCAAGGGAATATTGAACAAGTTCTGAGGGTACCCTTTTATTATTTTGACCTTTTCAGATATGCCCAATCCTTGTGCCTCAACTAGGTCTCGTTAATCAAAACGCGTCAAAGTGGAATTTCACGGATGCCATTGGTTGTTTGATGATGTAGCAAGCAGGGTAGCGGGCCTATTATATTCAAAAAATTTTAAAAATAAGTTTCTGGTGTTGCTCCGTTGCCAGCAGGCCTGGACAGTACCCCAGTGAAGTCACTTCAAGAAGTCACAAACGTTGCTCCACTGTCAGCGAGCCTGGTCAATACCCCGATGGAGTCGTTGCATTACCTCTTTGCACAGGAAGCCTTTCTCAATCCTTTACCCATATTTGTTCATGTGCTTGAAGAACTTATTTTATATGCTCGTGGCACTTATTTTGCATGGGTGGATGAGGGATCCGACTTATTTTACGGGCAAGAGAGGTTGTTTCTTGTTTGACAGAAACTAAAGGATATCCTGATTGGGTTTGCCCCCATGCCAAGCCTTCACATCCCATCTACCACCCATAGGCGAAACATGCAAAACAAATCATTAATATGTTCGAGACTATGCTGGGCACAGGGTTCGGGTTACGAGTATAGGCCATTCAAACACATTAAGGTTCCCCAAAAGAAACTGGCTCGTATCTCCCTGGCTAATGAATTTAAACTCATCATGTTGAGAATGCGACTTTGGTGACTTGTTCTAAGAGAAGATGCCTTTTGAGGTAACCACAACAACCTCACGCAAACTATGGAGTTATTGTTTCAACAATTAAGTAGAAAATATCATCAGGGTTTCGATACATGCAAAGAGGTAAAATCAATCCATCTGGATTTGAGACCATGCAAAAGAAGGCTAGTCTGGGGCATCGAGGATTTCAAGGCTTCGGGTTTAATGAGGGCTCACGTAGTGGTATGCAATGTACAGAAACTTTCACGACTATCTCAACAACTAGTGCAACTGATGCGAAGAAGAATGCGTAGAATGCGAAGCAAGAGGCGAGGCTTTATGATGCAATGAAATGCCATGTGTGAGAAAGATCAACTAGTTACAGGTGGAGAAATAATGCAAAGCACATGCAGTGATTATCTAAATATTATGCAGCATGCATGCAAGAATAAATGGAAAATTATAATGCATAAAACTACTGAACGTAAGAAAAGACAACAAGCATAATTCTAAACCATAAAGAAAACCTTAGCAAGTAAACTTAATTAATAACTTGACAAACAAAACTTTATTAGCAGATCGTAGCTAGCCTAATTCCTAAAACCCTAATTTAACCCAAGAAGCGGTCAGGTTATGTAAAATCAGCTTTCCAGTGCAACCACTGCATTAGATCCCACCCTGCAAGAACAACAATGTTCGCAATCAAAGCCAACATAAAAAATCATGCACCAACAACAAGGCTTACCTGAAGAGCATGTGCAATAGCAAGAGGGTTATGGCTACTTACCAGAGAACGTGCCAGAATGGATTGTGCTAGCCAAATTTCACTTTCATCCTGATACATAGAAATATGTATTTGAAACATAAAGTCATTTATCATTGATGCACATCCATCCACGCACAACCTTAGGTCTGACGGAGGTGGGGAAAAGCATTGCCTATTTTCTGGTATATTCATTGGATAGGGTTCGTCAAACCCACCGGGAATCTCATCATGATTTTGAAAATGATCGCTTTGATAGAACCAGAAAAATAGGCATTCGCCAAGCGAATTTGGGCTGCTTGTGAATTCATTTGCAGAAACCCTAATTTCAAAAATCCTAGTTTGAAGTTGTTCCCAGGTTTCACCGAGGATGTGAGAAGCTGAAGGCCGAAATGCCTCACCGTCCTGGACCAAACCTGGGCCTTCAAGCGGGGCGCTTCCAAACTTTGATGGTTTCGTAAGATTAACCGACGAATGTATGCGATCATTAATTGTGGTGATTGGAAAAATGTCGGTGGGTTTCATATCAAGTTGGTCCAAAGTTTGCGCACTAGAAGATTGAAAATCCAATGTGTTAGATTCTTTAGATTTCCCATGATGGGGTGAAATGACAGGAAGATTTTCAGGCAGTATAGAGGTTTGCCAAACATGACACGCTTGTGCCTGCATGCAACTGGTACTGGGTGGACAACAACTTAAAATATTAGAGACAAAATTAGGGCAAATCAGTTGTTGCATACCAGCTGTCAGGGGACAGAAAGATGTGCTCAGAGAAGCATCACTTGAATGGTAGGCTTGCCCGGATGAGCTGATATCCGACGTGGTTATTCTGAGAGGAGTGTGATAAGTGGGAATCGTTATTTCAGGAAATTAAATTGAGAAACCCTAGTTGGAGTTTCTTGAGGGGTCTCGTCAAGATCAGAAGGACTTGGGGTAACAGCGGGCAGAAGCTGAAGTGCTTCGATTTCCTGATGGGTACTTGAATCTTCACAAAACAGATTATCAAATTTTGGCGTCTTCATATGGTTGGTAGAGAGATACGAGTGACAGTCCTCAGCAGTATGAGTGAATATGTTTTTAGATATGTAACTGTCATGGGAGCCATCAATTTGATCAGGTTGGGTATCAGGCACGTTAGGCTCCCCGGACTTAACAATTGGGATGGATCAATAAAAGAGATATCTTGAGGTTGCCAAAACAAGAAATCACCGCTTTGGTTGTTTAAATATTTCGGATGAAAAAGATCAGATCTAAGAGGTTTATCCACTTTGTAACATGACTGTGAAACACCACCCGCGTGCTTTTGATTTTCGCCAATACCAGTACAAGAAATTTTTGAATGAATTGAAGAAATTACTAGTGCGGAAGGCTCATGAAATAAATCATAGAACAATGGATGAAATGATTCAGATGCGGGGGTATCAACCGTGCAAGGAATTTCATCTCGCACATCAGTGTTATCCAGAGTGAACAATGGTCTTGCATGCCTAGGACGGTCCAATGACTTTTTAAGGTCAACTTTATCCGGGACAAGAATCAATTTGTTATTAGCGAGTGAATAAGATTTAGGACTATGTCTAGGGAAACATTCAGTGGACTCGAGATAGGTCTCATGAATCGGGAGAGATAATGAGCGACTATGCTTTTCAAGCTCTGATTCGACATGGTGCGTGAAAGATTCAGAGGTGGCACAACATGTTTTATCTTCTTGCACATGTCTATCATTACTCAAAACTTTCTAGGTCACAATTCCACTACACGGAAATTCAGGAGGAAGAGCGGGAATATCACAAACAGTAATACTCTCCTTGGAGGCCTGAATGTGGTCTGGACTTGGGGAGATGGACAAGGAAACATTAGGGACGAAGTCTGAACAGCTGGAAACCTGCGGGTCGTCATAGGAAACACTAGGATTAGGCTGGGTTGCTAATTGAAATTGTTCGAGGGAAACGAGAATCACATACCTGAATTGTTCACTTAAAAATTTCCAATCAACATCCTTTTCAGGGAACTCAGAACAATAATGAACAAATCTGATAGAGAATTCATCTAGAGGTTCTTGAGGTTCCATTCTGATGTCATTTAACTTTATTAATACATTTTGAAAATCATACCTCTTGAAAAGCTTGTTGTAATTCACTGGCAAGTTGTTCAAACGAATGGATGAGAGCTTCCGGCAATGTGTGACACCATTGCTTAGCACGACCTTCAAGAGTGAGGGAGAAAAGCAAACAAATCAAACCTTCATTGTCAATTTCGTAGCACTCACCAAAGTCACAAAAATCTAAAAGGTATTTGGTTATGGACACTCCATTTTCACCATCGAATTTTAGTTGGGACAAGTGATACATAAGTTCATCGGGGATGAAGCATCGAGGATCATAAAACTCTGACAAACACCTTGGGAGAATGATTTGGGGATGAGCCATTACAGATATGAGATTAACTGCAGGCTCTAAGGGCTCAGCTTGTCATCTGGCCCTCCTTCTAGCACTAATTCTGTTGATGGGAAAAAAATGTCCAGCCAACAGTAGGGGATCTCCCTGGTAAAAAGTCCCAACTAGACTCTAAACCGTTTGGAATACTGATCCCATCCGGGGTGTGGGTCCGGCTACCACTTGATACTCCTTTTCTTTGGTCTCGATCGGACTTTGCAAACCTAATGACGCACACTTATTCAGATGACACAAAACACATGACTGATGAATTATAATGGTAAAACAACACTATGCGTAGCAAGACGAGTTGTAAAGCATGGAGCCAAAGGAGACTCTGTTAGCAGCATGTCATTAGGGTCATGCTTGTAAAATATGTTTTGACCGAAAAAGACATAATTCCTTATGGCAGAATACCCTTCACTTCCTTGAATGATCATGGCGATAATGTAAATGTTAACAAACAAAGTTATTAGCATTCATTAAAGCAGAAACATAGACTTAACACCATTAACACACTTCTAGAAAACTATAATTCATAATGATGTAGACAGAGAGACAGTTTCATTAATCAAAATATGTTAGAAACTGAAAAATGTAATACTCATAGTGTTCACGCATTAATCAACATCAGAGCCAAAAATGGAGTTTACAAGTGCTTGGATTCATATCCAACATTGTGTGGTCCTTATATACAATATCAATCCTTTTCAGTCCAAAAGAAAAGTCCAGATACAAGTTACCGAAGGAAGTATTTATAGAACAAAGCTTGCCCTTTGGGCTCCCTGAATTTTCACTTTCCCGACAGTTGGGCTGCCTTACGACCCAATCTGTTCTGCGACTTGCAACCTGATCCACTGTTGTGACCTGCGACCTGAATGGATTTTGCGACTTGCGACCCCCAGCAATCCGCGAACTGCGACCTCGAACAATCTGCGACCTAAGACCTCGAACGATCTGCGACCTGTGACCTCAAGCAGATCTGTGACTTGGGACCTCAAGCAAATCTACGACTTGCGGCCTTCTTTTGGTGATCTCTGGATTTCATAGCAAGATTTCTTATCCTTTTTTTGAAAAGGACTCTCTTGCTTGCTGGGAAACACTTTGTCTCCTCATGCAAACCAACAGCTTCCACCACTATGTCATCAGAAACACTGTCTCGGGTAAGCTTTCCTCGTGCCTTCTTCAATTACTGTAGTGCAGATTGGTATAGCTATGGGCCGAGTTCAGAATGCAGACCCAATTGAAGGGAAGTGTTGACTTGGGCAACATGCTCCTTATGTTCTCCACAATGGAAATTATGATAGGCACTAACAATACTTCTTTCATGTTCAAAAGTTTGCACCGAGACATTAATAAGGGGAAGCCCCTTCGAAATGGGGTTTAATCTAAGCAATGACCAAATGATTAATCATGGAGGGGAAAATTGATTTTGTTAAATATAGGAAGTGATCCTTTGAACAATAGTTCCTAGCTCTTGAAATGTGCTCACGAGCTTGCATGTTGACATGATGAATGAAGGTGAGGGCGCTCTTAGGTCGCAATATTGTGATTGAAGTGAGATCGTGACTCTGGCTGCCTTCTTGAGGAGCGCTCTTGTGACCCCATTGGTCGTGTTACTCAATAGAAATTACTCAGTCGTGTATCGTATTAAATGGGCAGTTGGCTGGGGTGCTGTACTGTGGCAGCCTGACTTGGAGGGAAAAATGCGAGTCCTTAGTGAAGTCGCAAAGTCGCATTATAGTGGGGGTCATGCTGTTGGTCTGTTGTTGAGTTCGTGCAACCCAACGACCTGAGAAAAATGTGGCTCACTGCTTTTTCATGAAATGCGACCTTAAAGAGGTTGCACAGTCGCATTTTCAGGCCAATCGCATGTTTGACCCGCTCCATTAGTTTGCGACCTAGCGACTGCTGGAGAACTACTCTCCTGCCTGAATCGATCAGCTTTGAAAGGGGTGACTAGTCTTGGAAAAGCCTACGTGCAGTTACCATATGCCTCTGGCATGCGACGTAGGTTCCAAAATCTATTTCTTGGGTGTTGTGCAACCTCGCGACTAGTCGCAGCCTCCTGTAGGTCACGAGATCTACTGTTTGGGTGTTGTGCGACCCTGCGACTGGTCGCAGCTCTTTATTACCGAAAAAGTCATGTGCTCGTATGCACTTCCGCTAACTTGCGTTATTTCAAGGAATAAATCATGCACAATGCATTTCATGCTGAACGCAGGTGCATAAAATCTTTCCAGACGAATTCCCTGACTCCCACGCGTTTTAAAAAAAACATCGCTGCTACACAGCATCTATGGAATCATACGGAGGCACGCTCATCAGAATTTGGCCATTAGACAACGTTCTTCCCTATTTGTGCTCAGACGGCCACCGACGTTGCCCTTTATCTTCGTTGGAAAATCAGAATGGAGATATGCCTCTCGGCCCTTCCGCGTTGCTCAGGGTCACGCCAAATCTAAATGCGTCCCATGCATGAGTATCTATGCACACTTTTACTGCGTTTATTATGTTGACCATATCGCTTTCTTTTTTATAACATTTCTATACGTAGGTACGCTTGTTGTGTGCCGCGCTTCTCAGTTTCATAAAATGTAATTCGTGGGGCAGCCGAAAAGGCACACCATTTGTTGGAGACAGATCTATGCTTATGCGTTGTCATGACTCCTTTACAATGGTTGACGGCTAGCGATTTTCTTATGCCTTGATATAAAAAGAACCCTGACCTCCAACAGATGAATGCAAATGAGCTTGCATTGTAATTACATAGATGCATCGGCGTTGTATATATTGAGCGTTTTAGATTCATGAGACATGATGATTGAGCTTGAGATGGCCACAAGAAACGCCTTTTATTTCCCTTTAGCCTTGAAGGATTCGATGAGAGGCTTCTTAATATGCATTTTTTAATGTAAAAAAGAAATGTGTTTTCTCCTTGTTGACTAATCCATTGAAAGCTATCCTAGAAGGTCGGGCAAATGGCAACAACCTACAATGCATTTTTCACAGCTACTCTAAAAGGACTGGTGTTTGTTCACTGCCATACAATTATAAGATGATAGTACAACCACCTTCATAGAATCCTGAGGGTCAAAGAATTTGCTGCTTGCAAGGTAAAATGAATCTTCATTGCAAGATCGTTTTCATGGCTGCAGTAGCTTTTACGATTGCTCATCAGAAACTTCAAGTAGACATCACAGAGGCAATACAACTATTGTTGACAAGTGTCTGTGGTATGACATCCTCTGGTCTGTCAGGTGTTATACGAATTGAAGTTCAGGAATTTTTGTGCAATAATGTGAAATGGTACTTCTAAAGTTGCATCTAGATCTTCTTGTTCTGGTAGGACTCAGACGTTGGTGTCAAAGCAACCTCTTCTTCAAATTTCTCCCAAACCTTTGACATATCACAAACTGAATTGGAACACACTAGAAAATAGAACTATAGGTGCTGTTGCATCTCTTTCAACAGTCCATATGAATAGTGTGCCCACAAGGTAGTACATTAATATCCCTCGAGGACTCGAACAAGAACTCAAAACAAACGGGACAGTCGTGGTGCACTGCTCCTTCTACAAAAAGATGACAATCCTTCAATGTAATCGAATTGCAAAAACCACATTTGAAACACTGGGATAAATTATACCTGCCCCCAATTCTACATATACCACATCCATCACAGTGGTGTTGCTGTTTTGAGATATCATCATCAAAAAGCTTGCAAGTTTCACCAAAGTACTTCCCCACGCAGACCCCACAGTTAATACGAACTTGATGAACATCTTGCTCAATGTCATCAAGTGAAAAAATGACCCTTTGGACTTTGTGTTGAGGAACATTAGGTCTCTGACAAAATTCTTGGCTTCATCGTGACAGTGTCTACAATCAAAGACCTCACTGCAACATGGCATTCTAATACGGCATCTCCGTTTATAATGTGAGAAAATTTTTCTTTCAATATTAACGACATTATCATAAAAATGTTTTCTGATGCCCAGTGTCTCCTTCTTTCATTGGGTGATCGACGTGTTTTCATTTAGTCTCCAGGGACTGCATAAGCTCTTTTAACCGATTCTGTAACTGATCCTTTTCTTCATTCAGCTTGGAAATCTCAGCTGTTTGAATTAGGTACCCTTTTCCCTTTGGGCATGATAATGCACATCCAGAAAGGTGTGGCTCAACCGTGATTGACAATTCCCCAACAACTGTGCTCTTGTTATTTTACCCTTACGCGATGGTGATATTGTTTGGTACACCATCCGTAGGGTCGACCTGCATGCAAAATTTATAATATTAATTAGTTCAAGTTACCTTTCAGAAGATGATTTCCCCCCTACATAATTTACATGAGACTATGAGATTGAGTGGAGTACCTAAACAAAATGCCTAATGATCCATGGTGAAAGGGCCTCTAATGTACATACTTAATACACAAAATGTTCCAATTCGAGCGTATGCATGATGATCCCCTCACACATTGCACCACTGCGGCAAGAGTATCTTGTCATGATGGTGAGAGGGCTTACGAGGGATTTTGAACAGGCCACGTGAACGTCGTTGACTACAAGCCGATTCAAAACCCTAATGGCTAGGCTAGTAGAGGGGGACCCGAAATTTTGAATATACCCAAAATTTTGGGTGTTGTTGTAGCGGCTACATCAAATGGCGAACCACTGTTAGAATCCAACATCTCTGTCAAAACCCCAACAATAGTCTGAGTCCAAGAAGTGATGCAAGGGAATATTGAACAAGTTCTGAGGGTACCCTTGTATTCTTTTGACCTTTTCGGATATGCCCAATCCTTGTGCCTCTGCTAGGTCTCGTTAATCACAACGCGTCAAAGTGGAATTTCATAGATTCCATTGGTTGTTTGATGATGTAACGAGGAGGGAATCGGGCCTATTATATTCAGAATTTTTAAAAAATAAGTTTCTGGTGTTGCTCCGCTGTTAGCAGACCTGGACAATACCCCAGCGGAGTCACTTCAAGAAGTCACAAACATTGCTTCGCTGCCAGCGAGCCTGGTCAGTACCCTAGCGGAGTCATTGCATTACCTCTTTGCACAAGAAGCCTTTCTCAATCCTTTACTCGTATTTGTTCATGTGTTTGAAGCACTTATTTTATGCTTGTGGCACTTATTTTGCATGGGCAGATGAGGGATCCCGACTTATTTTACGGGCAAGAGAGGTTGCTTCTTGTTTGACAGAAACTGAAAGATATCCTGATTTGGGTTTTCCCCCATGCCAAGCCTTCACATCCCATCTACCACCCATAGGCGAAACGTGCAAAACAAATCATTAATATGTTCGAGACTATGCTGGGCACAGGGTTCGGGTTATGAGTATAGGCCATTCAAACACGTTAAGGTTCCCCACAAGAAATCGGATCGTATCTCCCTGGCTAATGGATTTAAACTCATCATGTTGAGAACGTGACATCGATGAATTATTTTGAGAGAAGCTGCCTTTTGAGGTAACCACAACAACCTCACGCAAACTATGGAGTTATTATTTCAGCAATTAAGTAGAAAAGATCATCAGGGTTTTGATACATGCAAAGAGGTAAAATCAATCCATCTGGATTTGAGACCATGCAAAAGAAGGCTACTTACTAGAGAACGTGCCAGAATGGATTGTGCTAGCCAAATTTCACTTTCATCCTGATACATAGAAATATGTATTTGAAACATAAAGTCATTTATCAATGATGCACATCCATCCATGCACAACCTCAGGTCAGACAAAGGCGGGGAAATGCATTGCCTATTTTCCAGTATATTCTTTGGATAGGGTTCATCAAACCCACCGGGAATCTCATCATGATTTTGAAAATGATCGCTTTGATAGAATCATAAAAATAGGCATTCGCTAGGCGAATTTGGGCTGCTTGTGAATCCATTTGCAAAAACCCTAATTTCAAAAATCCTAGTTTGAAGTTGTTCCCAGGTTTCGCCGAGGATGTGAGAAGCCGAAGGCCGAAATGCCTCACCGTCCTAGACCAAACCTGGGCCTTCAAGCGGGGGGCTTCCAAACTTTGATGGTTTCATAAAATTAACCGACGAATGTATGTGATCATTAATTGTGGTGATTGGAAAAATTTCGGTGGGTTTCATATCAAGTTGGCCCAAAGTTTGCACACTAGAAGATTGAAAATCCAATGTGTCAGATTCTTTAGATTTCCTAGGATGGGGTGAATTGACCGGAAGATTTTCAGGCAGTATAGAGGTTTGCCAAACATGACACGCTTGTGCCTGCATGCAACTGGTACTGGTTGGGCAACAACTTAAAATATTAGAGACAAAATTAGGCAAATCGGTTGTTGCATACCAGCTGTCAGGGTACAAAAATATGTGCTCAGAGAAGCATCACTTGAATGGTAGGCTTGCTCGGATGAGCTGATATCCGACGCGGTTATTCTTAGAGGAGTGTGATAAGTGGGAATCATTATTTCAGGAACCCTAAATCGAGAAACCCTAGTTGGAGTTTCTTGAGGGATCTCGTCAGGATCAGAAGGACTTGGGGTAATAGCCGACAGAAGCTGAAGTGCTTCAATTTCCTGATGGGTACTTGAATCTTCACAAAAAGGATTATCGAATTCTAGCATATTCATATGTTCGGTAGAGAGATACAAGTGACAGTCCTCAACGGTATGAGTGAATATTTTTTCAGATAAGTAACTGTCATGGGAGCCATCAATTTGATCAGGTTGGGTATCGAGCATGTTAGGCTCCCCGGGAGTTAACAATTGGGATGGATCAATAAAAGAGATATCTTGAGGTTGCCAAAACAGGAAATCACCACTTTGGTTGTTTAAATATTTCGGATGAAAAAGATCAGATCTAAGAGGTTCATCCACTTTGTAACGTGACTGTGAAAAACCACCCGCGTGCTTTTGATTGTTGCCAATACTAGTACAAGAAAATTTTGAATGACTTGAAGAAATTACTGGTGCGACAGGCTCATGAAATAAATCATAGAAAAATGGATGAAATGATTCAGATGCGGGGGTATCAACCGTGCAAGGACTTTCATCTCACACATCGGTGTTATCCAGAGTGAACAATGGTCTTGCATTCCTAGGACGGTCCAATGACTTTGTAAGGTCAACTTTATCCGGGACAAGAGCCAATTTGTTATTAGCATGTGAATAAGATTTAGGACTGTGTATAGGGAAACATTTAGTGGACTCGAGATAGGTCTCATGAACTAGGAGAGATAATGAGCGATTATGCTTTTCAAGCTCTGATTCGACATGGTGCGTGAAAGATTCAGAGGTGGCACAACAGGTTTTATCTTCTTGCACACATCTATCATTGCTCAGAACTTTCAAGGTCACAACTCCAGTACACGGCAATTCAGGAGGAAGAGCAGGAATATCACAAAAAATAATACTCTCCTTGGAGGCCTGAATGTGGTCTGGACTCGGGGAGATGGACAAGGAAACATTAGGGACGAAGTCTGAACAGCTGGAAACCTGTGGGTCGTGATAGGGAACACTAGGATCAGGGTGTGTTACTAATTGAAATTGTTCGAGGGAAACGAGAATCACATACCTGAACTGTTCACTTAAAAATTTCCAATCAACATCCTTTTCAGGGAACTCAAAACAATAATGAACAAATCTGATAGAGAATTCATCTAGAGGTTCCTGAGTTTCCATTCTCATGTCATTTAACTTTATTAATACATTTTGAAAATCGTACCTGTGAAAAGCTTGTTGTAATTCACTAGCGAGTTGTTCAAACGAATGGATGGAAGCTTCCGGCAATGTGTGGCACCATTGCTTAGCACGACCTTCGAGAGTGAGGGAGAAAAGCAAAAAAATAAAACCTTCATTGTCAATTTCGTAGCACTCACCAAATTCACAGAAATCTAAAAGGTGTTTGGTTATGGACACTCCATTTTCACCATCGAATTTTAGTTGGGACAAGTGATACATAAGTTCATCGGGGATGAAGCATCGGGGCTCATAAAACTCCGACAAACACCTCGGGAGAATAATTTGGGGTGAGCCATTACAGATATGAGATTAACTGCAAGCTCTAAGGGCTCAGCTTTTCATCTATCCTTCCTTCTGGCGCTAATTCTGTTGACGGGAAAAAAATGTCCGGCCAACAATAGGGAATCTCCCTGGTAAAAAGTCCCAACTAGACTCTAAACCATTTGGAATAGGGATCTCGTCTGGGGTGTGGGTCTGGCTACCGCTTGATACTCATTTTCTTTGGTCTCGATCGAACTTTGAAAACCTAAGAACACACGCTTATTCAGATGAAACAAAACACATGACTGATGAATTATAATGGTAAAACAACACTTTGTGTAGCAAGACGAGTTGTAAAGCATGGAGCCAAAGGAGATGCTGTTAGGAGCACGTCATTAGGGTCATGCTTGTAAAATTTGTTCTGACCACAAAAGAAATAATTCCTTATGGCAGAATACCCTTCACTTCCTTGAATGATCACGACGATATTGTAAATGTTAACAAAAAAAGTTATTAGCATTCATTAAAGAAGAAACATAGACTTAACATCATTAACACACTTCTAGAAACTATAATGCATAATGATGTAGATAAAGAGACAGTTTCATTAATCAAAAGATGTTAGAAATTGAAAATGTAATACTCATAGTGTTCACGCATTAATCAACATCAGATCCAACAATGGAGTTTACAAGTGCTTGTATTCATATGCAACATTGTATGGTCCTTTTATACAATATCAATCCTTTTCAGTCCAAAAGAAAAGTCTAGTTACAAGTTCCCGAAGGAAGTATTTATAGAGAAAAGCTTGCCCTTTAGGCTCCCTGACTTTTCGCTTTCCCAATAGTTGGGCTGCCTTGCGACCCAGTCTGTTATGCGACTTGCGACCCGAGCCACTGTTGCGACCTGCGACCTGACTGGATTTTGCGACTTGCGACCCCTAGCAATCCGCGACCTGCGACCTAGAACAATCTGCGACCTACGACCTCGAACGATCTGCGACCTGTGACCTCAAGCAGATCTGCGACTTGGGACCTCAAGAAAATCTACGACTTGCGACCTTATTTTGGTGATCTCTGGATTTCATAGCAAGATTCCTTATCCTTGTTTTGAAAAGGACTCTCTTGCTTGCTGGGAAGCACTCTGTCTCCTCATGCAAACCAACAGATTCCACCACTATGTCATCAGAAACACTGGCTCGGGTAAGCTTTCCTTGTGCCTTCTTCAAATAATGTAATGCAGATTGGTATAGCTATGGGCCAAGTTTGGAATGCAGACCCAATTGAAGGGAAGTGTTGACTTGGGCAACATGATCCTTATGTTCTCCACAATGGAAATTATGATAGGCACTAACGATACTTCTTTCATGTTCAAAAGTTTGCACTGAGACATTAATAACGGGAAGCCCCTTCGAAATGGGGTTTAATATGAGCGATGATCAAATGATTAATCATGGAGGGGAAAAGTGATTTTTTAAAATATAGGAAGTGATCCTTCGAACAATAGTTTCTAGCTCTTGAAATGTGCTCACGAGCCTGCATGTTGACATGACGAATGAAGGTGAGGGTGCTCTTAGGTCGCAATATTGTGATTGAAGTGAGATCGTGACTCTGGCTACCTTCTTGAGGAGCGCTCTTGTGACCCCATTGGTTTTTTTACTCACTAGAAATTACTCAGTCACGTATCGTATTAAATGGGAAGTTGGTTGGGGTGCTGTACTGTGGCAACCCGACTTGGAGGGAGAAATGCGACTCCTTAGTGAAGTCGCAAAGTCGCATTATAGTGGGGGTTGCGCTGTTGGCCCATTGTTGAGTTTGTGTGACCAAGCGACCTGAGAAAAATGCGACTCACTGCTTTTTCATGAAATGTGACCTTACAGAGGTCGCACGGTCGCATTTTCAGGCCAATTGCATTTTTGACCTGCTCCGTCAGTTTGCGACCCAACGACCGGTGGAAAACTACTCTCCTACCTAAATCGATCAGCTTTGAAAGGGGCGACTAGTCTTGGAAAAGCCTGCGTGCAGTTACCATATGCCTCTGGCATGCGGCATAGGTTGCGAAATCTGCTGCTTGGGTGTTGTGTGACCCCGCGACCGGTCGCAGCCTCATGTAGGTCGCGAGATCTGCTGTTTGGGTGTTGTGCGACCCTGTGACTGGTCGCATCTCTTCATTACCAAAAAAGTCATGTGCTTGTATGAACCCCCGCTAACTTGCGTTATTTTGAGGAATAAATCATGCACAATGCCTTTCATTCTAAACGCAGGTGCATAAAAGCTTTCCAGACGAAGTCCCTGACTCCCGCGCTTTTTAAAAAAAAATCGTTGCTACACAACATCTATGGCATCATCTGGAGGCACACTCATCAGCATTTGGCCATTAGATAGCATTCTTCCCTATTTTTGCTGAGACAGCCACCAGGCATTTCCCTTTATCTTCACTAGAAAATCGGAATGGAGATATGCCTCTCGCCCCTTCCGCGTTGCTTAGGGTCACGCCAAATTTGAATGCGTCTCATGCATGAGTCTCCAGGCACACTTTTACTACATGTATTATGTTGACCATATCCTTTATTTTTTATAACATTTCTATACGCAGGTACACTTGTTGTGTGCCGCGCTTATCGGTTTCATAAAATGTAATTCGTAGGGCAGCCGAAAAGGCGTGCCATTTGTTGGAGAAAGACCTACGCATATGCGTTGTCATGACTCCTTTACAATGGTTGATGGCTAGCGATTTTCTTATGCCTTGATATAAAACAAACCCTGGCCTCCAACAAATGAACGCAAATGAGCTTGCATTGTAATTACGTAGATGCATTGGCGTTGTATATATTGAACATTTTAGATTCATGAGACGTGATGACTGAGCTTGAGATGGGCACAAGAAACGCCTTTCATTTCCCTTTAGCCTTGAAGGATTCGATGAGAGGCTTCTTAACATGTGTTTTTTAATGTCAAACAGAAATGTGTTTTCTCCTTCTTGACTAATCCATTGAAAGCTATCCTAGCAGGTCGGGAAAATGGCAACAACCCGCAACGCATTTTTCAGAGCCACTCTAACAGGACTGGTATTTTTTCACTGCCATACAATTATAAGATGATAATACAACCACCTTCATACAAGCCCGAGGGTCAAAGAATTTTCTACTTGTAAGGTAAAATGAATCTTCAATGCAAGATCGTTTTCATGGCTGCAACAACTTTTACGATTGCTCATCAGAACCTTCAGGTAGACATCACAGAGGAAATACAACTATTGTTGACAAGTGTCTGTGGTGTGACATCCTCTGGTCTGCCGATTGTTATATGAATTGCAGTTCAGGCATTTTTGTGCGACAGTGTGAAATGGTACTTCTGAAGTTGCATCTAGATCTTCTTGTTCTGGTAGGACTCAGATGTTGGTGTCAAAGCAACCTCTTCGTCAAGTTTCTCCCAAACCTTTGACATATCACAAATTGACTTGGAACACACTGGACAAAAGAACTGTAGGTGCTGTTGCATCTCTTTGAATAGTCCATATGAATAGTGTGCCCACAAGGTAGTACATTAATATCCCTCGGGGACTCGAACAAAAACTCAAAGCAAACGGGACAGTCGTGGTGCACTGCTCCTTCTACAAAAAGATGAGAATCCTTCAACGTAATCGAATTGCAACAACCACATTTGAAACAGTGGAAGAAATTATCCTTGCCCCGAATTATACATATACCACATCCATCACAGTGGTTGTTTTTTTGAGATATCATCATCAAAAAGCTTGCAAGTTTCACCAAAGTACTTCCCCATGCAGACCCCACAGTTAATACACACTTGATGAACATCTTGCTCAGTGTCATCAAGTGAAAAAATGACCCTTTGGACTTTGTGTCGAGGAACATCAGGTCTTTGACATAATTCTTTGCTTCATCGTGACAGTGTCTACAATCAAAGACCTCACTGCGACATGGCACTCTAATACAACATTTCCGTTTATAATGTGAGAAAATTTTTCTTTCAATATTAATGACATTATCATAATTTTTTTTCTGATGCCTAGTACCTCCCTGTTTCATTGGGTGATCTAAGTGTTTTCCTTTAGTCTCCAGGGACTGCATAAGCTCTTGTAACTGATTCTGTAACTGATCCTTTTCTTCATTCAGCTTGGAAATCTCAGCTGTTTGAATCAGGTACCCTTTTCCCTTTGGGCATGACAATGCACATCCAGAAAGGTGTGGCTCAACCGTGATTGACAATTCCCCAAAAATTGTGCTCTTGTTATTTTACCCCTAACGCGATGGTGATATTGTTTGGTACACCATCTGTAGGGTCGACCTGCATGCAACATTTATAATATTAATTAGTTCAAGTTACCTTTCAGAAGACGATTTCTCCCCTACATAATTTACATGAGACTATGAGCTTGAGTGGAGTACCTAAACAAAATTCCTAATGATCCATGGTGAAAGGGCCTCTAATGTACATACTTAATACACAAAAAGTTTCAATTTGAGCGTATGCATGAAGATCCCCTCACACATGGCGCGACTGCGACAAGAGTATCTTGTCATGATGGTGAGAGGGCTTACGAGGGATTTGGAACAGGCGACGTGAACGTCACTGACTAAAAGCCAGTTCAAAACCCTAATGGCTAGGCGAGTAGAGGGGGACCCAAAATTTTGAATATACCCAAAATTTTGGGTGTTGTTGTAGCGGCTACAACATATTCCTAGAAATCAAAATTTGCAAGCACATTGCCTAGCAACTTTTGCTAGCACATGTAATTTACCTTTTCAACCAACACATAGATATACTACTGAAGTTAAATATAGACCCATTGTCCCAGACAATGTCAAATACTGGCAAATTTCCTCTGAAGATGAACAGATTTACCATTTTTTGAATAATGAGGATGAATTTAAAAATTGTAAGATAGACACAGTTGGTAATTTAGATTCAGAAGTTAATTGTGAAATAAATAATATAGATGTACATAAACTTACCAAACCCACTCTATTTACTAAATATGACATAGATAACTTAGAGAAGGTAGATATAGAGGAAATAATTGAATATGAAATTGAGATGTTAGATTTAAAAGATAAATTCTTACCTAAGGGTTTAACTCCTTTGGAGGACTTGTTTGATTCCAATGATGTGCCCAAAAAGCCTAAAATGGAACCAGTCAAGTCTGACATTGAAGAATGTAACATTGGGACAGAAACCAAACCAAAAATGATCAAATTGTCAAAATCTTTACCCCCTTAAGAAAAATAAAAATACATTGAACTTTTAAAGGAATATCAAGATGTGTTTGCATAGAGTTATGAAGGTTTAAAATCATATGACACAAACATAATTCAACACGAGATTCCGATAAAATATGATCATAAACCATTTAGACAAAAATTGAGGAGGATTAATCCTGTATTATTACCTTTGATTGAAAAAGAAGTTAAACGCATGTATGATGCCCAAATCATTGCACCAATCAAATATTCTGATTGGGTTTCTAAGTTAGTACCTACAAGAAAGAAGAATAGTGAAATTAGATTATGTGTAGATTTTAGGAATCTTAATAAAGTGTCTTTGAAGGATAATTACCCTTTACCCAAACTGGACCATATTTTACAAAGGGTAGTTGGTTCTTCCAGGATTTATTTATTGGATGGTTTCTCAGGATATAATCAGATACTTGTTCAAAAAGAAGACCAAGCTAAAATTGCTTTTACCACTCCATGGGGCACTTTCATGTATGTGAAAATTCCTTTTGGCTTGATGAATGCTGGGGCTACCTTTCTGAGGGCTATGGACATAGATTTTGCTAAGTAAATACATGAATTCTTGGTTATATATGTAGATGATATTACCGTTTTTTATAAAAAAAATAATGAACATTTGGATCATCTGAGACAAGTTTTCATTAAGTGTAGAAAATTTGGTATATCCTTAAACCCAAAGAAGACTCTTTTTGGACTAGAGGAAGGAAAATTACTTGGACACATAATTTCAAAGGAGGGTATTAGGATAGATCCTGCAAGAATAGAAGCCATACTAAACATTCACCCACCTAGGAACATCAAAGAGTTACAAGCATTTTTAGGTAAAATTAACATTTTAAGAAGATTTATTTCTAACTTAGTAGAAATCATCAAAGAACTGAATAACATGTTAAAAAAGGACTCTATTTTAAAATGGAGAGTTGAAGCAAAATATTCATTCGAATCCATTAAACATGCTTTAACAAAAACACCAGTCCTAATCAGTCCAGAATTCAAGAAAGATTTTATAATCTTTTCATTCACCTCAGAACATACCATAGCTACAGTTCTATTGCAGAAAAATGACCAAGGTTTTGAACAACCTATAGCATTTTTCAGTAAAACTCTTAGAGATGCACCTTTTAAATACAACATAATGGGAAAATAAGCTTTAGCCTTTGTTAAAGCCTTAAAAGATTTCAGAGTGTACATTCTTTATTCCCACATCATTGCCTATGTCCCTAATGCTGTAGTCAAAGATATTCTTACACAGGATGGGCCAGATGGAAGAAGAAGAAAGTGGATTGCCACTATCCTTGAATATGATATTGAGATTAAACCAAATAAGCTCATAAAAGAACAAGGGTTAGCTAGATTGATGGCTGAATCCAATTGTAATGCATTAGATATAAATTTCATTGGACAAGTTGATGACCAGGAAGAGATGACGACTCCATCGATCAGTGAAGCCTTCCTAGACTCACCATGGTACTGAGATACTATCTTTGTAATTACAAATTTACAAGCTCCTCCTAGATTAAGTAGAACTAAAGCTAGATTTATTAAACTTAAAGCAATGACATATTTTATTCTAGATAATGTGCTTTTTTGGAAAGAACATAGTGGGATTTTACTTAACTGTTTATTGAAATCAGAAGCTGACAAAATTCTTAAGAAATTTCATGCAGGTGACTGTGGGGGACACTTATATTGGAAAAGTATAGCAGATAAGATCCTTAGGGCTGGTTTCTACTGGCCTACGTTATTTGCTGATGTGAAAAAATTTGTTACCTCATGTCACAAATGTCAGATTTTTGAAGTTAAAAATAAATTGTTACCTTTACCCCTGAAACCTATTTCTACTGAAATGCCATTTCAACAATGGGGTTTGGAATTAATTGGAGAAATTCACCTTCCATCCTCTAGCTAGCATAAGTGGATTTTGACTACCACAGATTACTTTACCAAGTGGATTGAAGCCATTCCAACCAGACAAACCACTGACTTAGTCATTATATCCTTCATAGAAAAGAACCTTTTATCTAGATTTGGATGCCCACAGAAAATCATTACTGATAATGCAGCTGCATTTAAATACAAGAAAATGATTTCCTTTTGCCACAAGTACCATATTACCCTGGGCCACTCTACTGCTTATTACCCTCAAGGTAATGGCCTAGCTGAATCATCTAATAAAATCCTTGTGAACATCATTAAAAAAATACTTGAATAAAACAAGAAAAATTGGAATAAAAAGTTAGTCTATGCCTTATGGGTAGATAGACTTACTATCGAGAAGTCAATTGGAACATCTCCTTACCAGATTGTATATGGGATGGATGCAGTTTTCCCATCATATTTAGGTGTTCCAGTAATGAAAATTATCCAAGAATCACAAGTAGAACTCAATGATATACAGAGAAGGATAAATCAAGCTATTCATCTGCAACAGACAAGGGAGAAGTATATGAAAAATCTCAAGTTATTCAGGAAAAGATCAAGAAAATCTTTGATAAAAGAACTAAAGAATATGACTTTTCCATTGGAGATAGAGTGTTAAAATGGGATTCCAGGAGAGAAGAAAAAGGCAAGCATGGAAATTTTGATTTTCTATGGAAAGGGCCTTATGAAATTTATGGGTACAGAGGTAACAATGCATTTTTCATCAGAAATTTGGATGGAACAGACATCCCAGAAGGACTAGTGAATGGTAGAATGCTATTCTTCCGAGTTAACTAATAGTTAGTCCTAGTTTCCTTTTACATCATTGTAAATATCCATTGCAGTTTGTAGAATGGATTGGATGTTTTCTTTCCATAGTTGAAGCTCGGAGTGAAGGCCCTAAGCTTTGAAGAGTAAAATGTCATAAGTATGAGTTTTTGTAGAAAAAAGAAGACAGTTACAAGATCATCATGGTTAAAATGGAAGGCTATTAGTCTTAGAGTTCTTAACATTTCACTAGGAAATGCCATCCCATGTGAAGCCGCTGTTAGGGTACTATAAGTATAGGATTCATAATTTGGAATTGATTTATGTCAGTCTTGTAAATATGTACATTTTTTTTTTTGCAATTTGTTTTTCCATATTTTGTAAAAAAATAAAAAATCAAAAAATCAAAAAGAGGGTAAAAGTCCTAAAAGAAAGATCAAAGCACTTAGAAAAAATGATATACCCCAAAGAAAAAAGAAATAAAACATGAAAGTGTGCAAGTCCAAATGCCACTACTTTTTAATTTCAGATGATTATGGCAGAGTGTCAATAAATGCCATAATCCATGATGAGTTGAACTGTTCAATCTTGACTTGTCATGTTTCAATTTACATGTTGTAGATAGTGAATAAAGATTAGTCAGACTGTTTAATCCTAACTAATTAGTAGATAGGTAGAGAATAATGAGGAGTTCATCGGTTTAAACTGAGCCCTCGGATGAAATAAGGTAGATTTGCGTAGTTTTTATTTCTTTCAAAAGAATAGAATGTTTCAAGGTTGCTAGCTAAAATGCACCTAAAAAAAGGAAGAAAGAATGTTAGATTAAAGTTGGGTAGGTAGAAAAAGGTGGGAAAATCATTGTAATATTTTTTACCAGGAAAAAATCACTAATTTCCCCTACCCTATAGTTATTCTACATTCTAAACTTCCAGTCAAAGAGGCTCAGAGCATTTCTATGACTTCTGTTGGGACCGGACCCAAGGCTCAATGACTGTTAAGTTAAAAGTGTTGAATTCCTATATTAATCCCTAATTATCATCATTTACCCTACATTCATCCATTACACTTCAAATTTCATAAGTAAAGACCTTTTTTACTTAATGAAAAATAAAATCCCTGTTTGATTAATCTCCTTCATCCATAAAAACATAAAAACCCTCCAAAAATATTATATTCTAGGTTAAAGTGGTCAAATTATAAATGATAAATCTTTGCTTTTATATTATCACTTTACTTAGTCATATAATTATATTTTGGTGTTTTTTATTGTCCTTGGTCATATTAACTTCTAATTTATTTATTAAATCCCTATAAACAAACTTTATCCTATTATTATAGCCCCTTTTATCTAATTATCCCCGAAAACTCACTATTATAAGCTTTTTTGCCAAAGTTAATTATCCACATGTTTAAATAAAAAACCCCAATTATATCCCCTTTGGCATAAAACTAACATTATGTAAATAATCCCACCCCATATGGTTATTGGACCCCTCCATGGTCTAAAACTATATAATAAAAATGTAAATATGATTTTCGGGCAAATCTTATGTCTTTAGAAACTAAAATCAACCCCCAAACCTATGCAATAGCCTCACACTATGCATAGCTTAATCTATGCTTAGAGCCATATAACTCGCCTCACGCGCATTTTTGACCATATATATAAACTCTATTTGTATATATAACATACACATTAAACCCCTTTCGAAAACATGTATCGACCCCGTCTAAACATTAAACCTTTTGATTAAACTTTGGTTAAAATACAATTATACAAAGGTTTTATTATATTACATCCGCCATAGCATAAGCCGCCCAGTCCCACCTTACCTTTTCCCCGCAGCTTTCATTTTAATCCCAACCGTTCGTTCCCGTGCTCTAGATCCGATGGCTTTGGTGTCATATCGCGCGCATAAACCAATCACTCACCCAAACAGAAATTGAGCGTGAAATTGGTGGTTTTATGATTTCCGCCTTCAATAATGTGTCGCGTTCTTATTGCATCACGTTCATTTTTCCAAAAACAACTTACCACTCCATTCCAACGCGAAAACCATTTCCCGTCGATGATTTGACCAACATTTATGACATTTGATAAATATTTATGTATAAATATTAAAACCTTTGTAATGAATCTTATTATTATATTGGCATCTCGATTGTTTAAAAAGCTCTGCTAAGCCCCTTTTAGCTTCCCGAGCCTGATTTTAAACCTCTGTGTGTCGATTTTGTGCCTGAAAGTTTCGATTTCGTAGCTGAAAACCGTCTTTGAAGACCATTAACACCTTCTCGGCTCCAGCAACTCAATATAAGCTCAAGTTCAACCACGAAAGCATTTCAAAGCCCGTCCAACTATAGAAATACCTATAGTTAAGGTATTCTTCGACTATTCAAGCTTGCAAATCCAAAATTGAAGTCCTTAGGACTAAGATAAATCTGAATTAAGAGAAATTATTCATATAAATTTGCCCTAAAACACTCAAAATCAGGGCAAACTCTCGCAAAATTTCCCTAGAAACTGATTGTCTCAAAAGCCTTCTTAAGTCGAATGCTCAGTTTTTAATTCCTATAATTCACTTCCACGGCTTGAAAAAAAATCTTTAAACCTATAGATTGTCTAAAAAGTCTCTTTAGCAGCCCTATTTATTCAGAAAACCTGTGTTTTCTGTCTTAAACCTATTGAATAGATGTCAGATCCCTAATTGCACAAGAATTGCTCAAATTCCCTCTGTTTAAGAAAAAATAACTATTGCAAACTGTGTAATCTTGTTTTAGTTATTTCAAAATGACAAAGAAACAAATCACACCCAAAGCTGGGGGTCCCAAAGCTTCTAAACATGTAGGAGCCAAACCTCTTAAGTTTGAAGAAACAAAAGCCCCAAAATCCACCCTTGCACTCATTGCAAAAACTACGGTGTATGTCAATCCCCTTCATCCACTAGTATCTACTGAAGAAATCATCCCCTTGGTTGATGTGGATTATAAAATTGTGTACCCTATGGTAGAATTCAACCTATGAGAAGTTCACAATTGGTGTTATGAAAAGTCCCTAGATAAATCTGACATGCCTATCTGGGAGACAAATTTACCCAAATATGTAATCCCAGTAACACACCCTGGTCAAGACTTGGTAAGAATGTGCCAAAAGTACTATGTTCCAGACCAAAGAGCAATTGTGAATGATGATAGGGAGATTCTTTTTTCTATCACTGCAGAGTCCATAAATGAAATGTTGCAACTATAGTTTGACCCTAGGGCAGTCCCCCTATCCGTTGAAGCATTAACTCAGCTATATTTGGGATTGGATTTCCCTAAGAGATTTATGATTTTTCAGAATTTTATGCCAGCTCATGTGGACATTCCAAAGTTGAATCCTCCCTATTCCACTTCCAATTTTCCTGAAGGTTCCAGACATGTAATTTCAATGTTATCTTTCATACTAGGTTACTTCACTGATGAGTTCACTGATGAGTCCATCCTTGGTTTTTTATCCACTTTGTCTCCTGGTCAACCTCCTGCTATGATTTTTGACTATGCCAGGTTTATAACTGATTATATCCATTATCAGTTGACCAAGTTGCCCACTGAAGGGGTATTCAGATATTCTTCATATTTATTTCATTTTTTCTTATTCTCACAAGCTGATCAGTTTCCAATAGCATTACAGAAATTGAATGTAGAGGGCCAGCCTCTATCAGTTGTCTTTTGGACATCACTATTGAGAAAAGAAGGAAGCGAATACATCTACACAGATTTTACAAATTTGTTCATTAGGCTAGCTATGAATTTTCTATAGAAATAAAAACAACCTAGAGTAAGTGAAGAGATGAAGAGGATGTTACAACTATCAGAAAATGCAAAATGGGAGATTGGTACTTATATGAGAAATACGCTGAATTGAGAATCTTTAGAGCCAATCTTCTTCCATACAAATTTCCTAAGTTTTTGACTATCAGAGTCTTTGCTTTAGAGTATTTGAGACAGGTTTTGAATGCTGAAGCCATTAATTTCTTGGCATCCAAGAAGAAAACTCAATTTCAAACTGAAAAATCAAATTGGCCCTTTTATAGTGAATAATAGGGATGCTGAAAAACAGATAGCTACAAGATTGTCAGAATATAAATTCCAGGAAAGATTCTATTGGAATTATGACCCTCAAGGTTTTCTCAGCAATATTAGACTCAAGTGTAAACTACCTCCTTTTATACATGAGCCAAAGCCTGATATTGAGAAATTTTCAAATCAGATAGAATGGCTAGAAAATACATTGATGGATACAGTCATTAATGCAGATCCAACACAAAATATGGATACCACATTTGCTATGGTAACTTCAAAACAGCTAGAATCTTCAAAAAAAAGAAATAGAGATGAAGGAGCCTACACAACAGAAACCACCACAGAGACTAAATTCAAGTTAATCTACAATAAGAGGCTCAAATTCAGTTCCATAGGGAAAGAAAAAGTCATTGATGTTGAGGATACAAATGAGCTTGAGATAAACAATGATGAGGCCACTGAAATAATAAAAGAAACTCTTGCAGACATACAAACAAATAAAACAGCAGGTGAACAGGATGATCAAATGATTGAAAGGCATAAAAACATGGAGGCCTCTTCCTCACACACAGTGGAGGAAAAAGACCAAGACATAAAATAAAGATATAAGCAAATTAAACAAAAAAATCAAGAAATCAAGAGTGAGATTTATTCTCAATTCTTGAAACAGAAGCCAGGAAATCAGAACAGGCTACTTAGTGCCTTTGACTATACAACAACAAGATGATCATGTCTTTCCTACAACCAACTACTTCAGCTCCAAAAACAGTGGCTGACTACAAAAAGGTGGAATTTGAAGTAGATACGGAAAATGTGCATGAACTGGATCAATTAGAGTTCCACAGACATAGCTCTGAGATGCTATATTCAACTGTGGTAACAAAGGCTATGAGTGCCACTAAATTACAGAATACTATTATCAACATGCAAGACCAAATGAAATTGGACAAAGGCTCTAAGGATCAAGGCCTTAGAATATTTGATTTTACAAATAGGAGTTGACCCATCAAATGTGCAAGCTGCTAAAGTATTGATCAAGAAGAAAAATGATGATATTGCTGCTTTAAGGAAACAGTTAAAACTTCGTCAAAGTGAGCACCCACAAAGTAAGGAGATACTTCAAGAACAGAAAGAAAAAGAGGATATGATGCAGTTGATCATAAAGCTAACTGCCCAAATCAAAGAAATGGAAATTCAAATGGATATACTTATAAAAGAAAAAGAAAATGTGAAGGAAACTGATACTTCCACCATTCCTACAGTCATACCTATTATTACTATTGATGTTCCTTCTACACTGGGAGAAAAGTTAGCACCAAAAGTGCCACTCGCAACTGCAGTGTCAGTGCAATCAGCTACTACCTCCAATACAGAATCTTCAACATCACAGGTACAACATACAAATAATGCAGGGGAGATAGTCAAAGCAATGGAGGAAATGTCTCTGAAAAACAATGAAATTAACAGTTTGAAGAAAATGATTTAGAATATGGAAGTCTCCAACAAAACAACATTGATCAATGCCAGCAATTATGAGCAAAGGGCCAAAAGACTTGAAGAGAAAATCAAAAGCCTTCAAAAAGACTTGAGTTTCACTGCACAAATTTCTTATATAAGGAATTACCTATGGACCAATATAATTGAGGCTATACATCTTCAGTGGCCATCAATCCAGATCATATATGAACAGAGAGACCTACTTCAAGCAGCTCAAGTTGAAATCCAAAAAACAAAGGAAGAATTGGCAGACAAACCAACACAAGCTTTGAAGGTTATTACTTTCTTGAATGGAAAAAACATGGCAGAGTTAGAAGAATTGTAGATACAGGATAAGATTGAGACCATTCTACAAATCAAGAAAGTTATGACAAAAAGAAATTTGATGAATAGTCTGGAGGAAAAGTGTGATGCCATGAATGTTTCAATCACTAAGTGTTTAACAAAATACACCATGCTGAGACAAGCTGGTATTCTAGATATTCATGTCTTCAATGAAAAGTTGATGAACCAAAAAGAGTATGACAAGAATATAAGGGATTATGCTAAAGAACAGGTCAACAAGCCACTGCCATATGGCTCTCCCATAGGAAAGGTCATTCTCCAATATAGTGAAGACTTGTTTTTCCTTCAAAATGAAATCAAACATCTGTTTGTCTTCAAACCAAATTTTGCTAAGTATATAGATGCTGATGAGAATTACATGAAGCTGAGAAATGTGAAGATACCAAGTGTTGAACAATGGCAGGTGTTTACAGATTTGTTGTAGTAGCAAAGAAGCAAAACAATGAAAGAAAGTGTAGGTGAAGGAGCCAATCTGAGAAGGAAACAATAAGAAAGTTTTTGATTCTGATTTTTTACTGTTGAGAAGTCTCTTTTAATAGCAGTTAAAGGTTAAAATATCAGTTAAAAGAGTATCAGGGTGAAAGAAAAGAGTCAAAGTGTATCAGAGAGACAAGCAACAACCAGCTGAATTTGACTACTGTAATTTCCCTTTTTACAACAGTAAAATGATAAATGAACAACGTAAAAGAATGTCATGTATGAAGCTCAGTGTTAAAGAGTATAAGTGGAAAGAGTATCAGTGAAGTCATCTTCCAAAAAGATATTTTTCAATATGCCAACAAGCATGGACAACTATTCAACAAACAGTTTTTGTTAGATAAGTTAGTTCTATATTTTCTAGATAAGAGGAAAACTTGCTAAAGTTGTTAAGCAGCTATCCCTCTTAATGTGTAAAGATATTTTATATTTCCTAGAGTTATTCCTAGATCTCTCTAGGATATTTGTAATAAAAATTTGTATAAATACTTCAGTTTGTGAAGTGTTTAGGGTGGAATAAAATTGCTAAGAATATTATAGACATTTTGTTGGTACGTTGGAGGCTCACATGTGTTGATTTCAAAGCAACAGTCTGGACAATAGCCAATTGGACTTCATGATTCAGGATTCATGGGATAATTTGAAGAGTAAAGTACTTTCTTGCTGTCATAGTTTTCTTTTCTGAGATACATACAATTTCATATATGTTGTTCAATCTTAATGATTAATTAGGAATATTACTTCAGGACTAGTGTAAAAACTCCCTGTCTTAACTACTTAATTATTTAAATGTTTTTTGCTGATTTCCGGATTTAGGAATTCTTAATTGCTCCTAGTCCCGTTTGACTCTTGCCTCCTTCCTATTTTTCTAGATGAAAGGATCCTTCATTGCCCTTTTTCCCGAAGCAAGCCATTTCATCAAAACAATCTATCAAAATCTCTGAGGGTTATCTACCTTGCCCTGAATACATTAGCATCCTTTTGGCAGTGCCTTCTAGTTCTGCTTGCTAGACTTTGACTCCATAGCCCAATGGACTAGTAGATCTCTCTTTAATTTTTATTTAAGTAATATTATTTTCAACCAAACATTTCAAAACCAAAACCAAGTGTTTATTCATAGCTAGCCTAAAATATTAATCCAAAACAAAATTAAATCATAAAGAGAGAGCCCTCTCTGAAATTTAGTAAGGCTAGATCCTAGATTTCCAAAGTAGGTTTGTGGTTACCCCTAGTCTTCTTTGACTAAAAACTTAAATCCCACAACTTAAGAAATTACTAGGGTAATAACAACTGATATTTGACATTTATATGCAGTTATATTACAATTGTATATTTTTGACGAACAAAGGATAGTGACACTGCAAAGTTATAAACACATGCAATAATATACAAAATTAGTTATGTTTTATGATCCTTGCATGGGATAAAATTTATTAATATAAAAAATAATAAAATCGTGCTTTTGACATTATACGTACTCTTAGAAGATTCAAATGGTCATTCAATTTCAACTCTGACAAATGGTCATCCACGGTGAAGCAACGCCGTAGTGAAGACCCGTATGAAGATGGCACCCTCACACCCATTATAACTTCCTTTTCCAAATAAACATCATATTTTTTTTAAATCCATGGGACATCACCTTCTTTGAAATACTATGAATTAGAGGGAGCAACGCCTGCCTCTGATCTTGTACTTTCTAATCGTCTTGGCCAATGTTTCTTTTTAGTTTTTGAAGTAATAAGATCTTTCTTAATAGACAATGTGCCACTTTGTTTCGATGATATGTGCCTCCATAAAGAAGATGAAACATTTTTAAATATATGCATGGGATCTAATAAGTGGGAAATATTAATATGCTCCCAATATGGGAGGTTATAAAAGATAGATTTCCTTTTCATCCCAATGGGAAATTTCTCAACATAGGTGTCTAATAATTCTGGATCATCGAACATAGGCTCCCCATTTGAATCGAACATTTCTATGAACTCCTTCTCCTTCTCTCTCTCATATGCTTTAAGCCATTCAGTTGGTGTCGTTATTGGAGGCCTTTGGGTTCTCTCTTATTTACCATTGAAAGTGGATGCTGCTCTTCTGTAAGGGTGTTCTTCTGGGAGGAATACCTTGGAGCATTCATACACTAGATTTCGTAGGTCGTTGGACCATCTAGCTTTCAGAGAAGGTCCACAACATTTACATCCAAAATACCCTTTTGTTACAAGACCTGTGAGATTATTGTATACAATATATATGCATGACATGATAAATAATATCATGAAGATCGATACAATTAAAACGAATTAAATAACTAATATGTG
Source organism: Pinus albicaulis (assembly GCA_034641835.2). Taxonomy (NCBI): domain Eukaryota; kingdom Viridiplantae; phylum Streptophyta; class Pinopsida; order Pinales; family Pinaceae; genus Pinus; species Pinus albicaulis. The sequence goes on from CM076578.1 coordinate 419,766,616, forward strand.
AAAGAATATTGTTACGTATATAAAAAAATCAATAAACATGTAATTTACCAGAGAAAAATCCTAAGCCTTAATAAACATGTGTCATGTAAGCACATATGCCATACAACATAATACTCCTATCTTCTGTGAAGGGTCTTTATACATCATATACATTTATCCCATCCCATGATTCCTTCAATTCATCTACGAGTGGTAGTAAGTAGACATCCATATTCTTCACTTGTCTTCTACCAGGGACTATGAGAGCCAACATAAGATGTTCATTCTTCAGGGAAAACCATGGATGGTTATTGTTATTGATCACTACTGCAGGCCAAACATTATAGTTGGTGTTTAGGAGGGAATATGGGTTGACGCCATCCATGGCTATGTTGAGTCGTAGACTTCGTACTTCATCCTTGAATTTTTCGGGCCATGTCTCCTCTATATGCTTCATGGATATTGAATTTGTTGGGATTTGCATAACTCCCAACTCACTTATGTGTGAGACATGCCATCCCTGCAAAATAGCTAATTCTTTGCAACGAAAGATCCATGTGCCTCAATATCTTAAAAGGAGGACCACGTGATTTACCCTTCTTTTTTGATTTACCATACCTGCCATGCCCACATTTCAGACATATCTCTTTGTCTGCATATTATCCTTTATAAAGAATACAATCATTTGGACATGCATGATATGATATGTACTTAACACCCAACATTTTCAACAATTTCTTTGCCTCTTCGCAACTACCGGGCAAGACATTATCACTTAGAAGAACCTTATATTTTAATAGCCTGTAGTTGGTGATCATGGACAATATTAAATGTACATTAATGCCGAATATTGTCATAAAATTATTAATGTTCATAAAATTGACCATTTGTAATGTTCATTATGTGATTATATTTCTCAAAATATAAGGGAGAACTTTATGGTCACTTACCTCAAAATTTCCGATATACATGCATTCGACAAACCAAACTTTTCTTTCGAGTTATATAGTAACATTGTTGTCCCCAAATGGGTAGACTTTCACTGACCACTAGGTCCAAAGAGAGGGGTGGTGGAAGCAAATTTAAGGCTTTCGAAAAAGATATCAACGATATGAGCATCATCCCCCAGCTGATCATCATTCTGGAATGCATCTAACAACATTGTCTCCATGGCAGTCTTATCCCTTAAGTAATCATCCATACCAACCTCTATTTGATTGCCTCCACTGCCATCTTGTGAAGAACTAATATTGTCGTAGTCATTCCTAATTGGTGAATATGGATGTAGTGGGAATTGAATAGGTGGTTGATTCAACCATTCTTGGTATCATTCCTCTCAAATTTTTTTCTCTTAATTCAACCTTCTCTCAATTTGACATTGTCGTGGGGTGCAATGGAAGATGGTAGGTAGGTCGCTCATCATCACTAGAATCCTAATAATTTCAAAAAATATATTTGTACATGATTAGTACAAAATCTATGATATCAATTAGTAAGCACGTCGACAATGCATGATTAACTGGTTTGGTGTTGAAATAATTGCATTAATATACCAAATAATTATTATTACCATCATTGTCCTAGGATTGTGGCTAGAAGATGCAATGTTATAATTGGCAGGGTGAAGCAGTTGTCCATTTTCATCTACCAAATGCGCCTTGGGGTATGTTACTCATAATAAGAGCTTTAGATGTTTTGGAGTTGTTTGAATATTTTATGCATCTGAACTCGACTATGAATCTGCATGAACCTGCAAATTTGTATACATTAATTTTATTAAGCTGATTGACATGGATAAAAAACATAAATTCAATTAGATAATGAAAATATAAATAAAATCTCAAGTAAATATTACGTCTCGAGATGAATAGGGAGAACTCCGTAATGGACTTTGAGAAATTTTATGGAACGAGCCGGATTTTGAAGAATTTTCCATTCAACATAATTATGGCATTTTCTCTCTGCATTTGAGAAAAATCAAAAATAAATTTTGGTGTAGACACCTAAAAGTAATTTTGGTGCCTTAAAAATGGACTTAATGTTATCAATGCTAATGTACAGTTAACTGCACCTGTGCGTTTTAGTTACTGCACACCAGTGTTGTGTTATTAATTGATGCACCGGTGCCGAATAACCACAAATAAAAAAACACAATATTTTTTTTTATGTGAAAAAAAACGGTAAATTGAAAAATGGACGGAAAATTATTTTCGAAAATCTAATTTCATAAAACAATTCTTTAAATAGTAAAAAAATTTCATTATTTCATTATTTTTGCAAAAATTTTCAGGGAGAGATTTGCACGAGAGAAATAACTGGATTAGGAGAGCACGAGAGCACTATGGAGCAGTGAAATACTTTTGAACATAACTATTCAGACAATCAAAATTCCAAACCTCTGGTGATTCAAACCCTGTAACATAGAATTTCAAACCATATGGTGATTAAATTTTACTGTAATAATCGTTTTTTTTACATTTTCTATTTGATTTAATATATGGTATGTAAAAAATTTAAATTTTACTGTTCATTTTCAGAAAAAAAAAGAAAAAAAGAAAAAAAAATAAAAAAAAATAAAAATCCATTCTTACACTAAACCCTTGATTCTTTTTGTTTCTTCCCTTGCTTCTTTATGTTTCTGTGACTTCAGAATTAGGGATTTTAATTTTAGATTTATAGGGTGTGTATTACTATATATATATAGGCCTATGTCATCTAACCCACAAGCCGACTTGTAGAGTCGGATCCCAATCCATGTCGGCCCTTGCATGAAATTTTAAAAAATAGATTTTTTTAAATCGGTGCACCCTGTGTAAAATAGCGCACCGGTGCACTATTTTATCACGACGCACCGTGCACGTACTATTTGATAAAAAAAATTTAAAAACACATATTTTTTTTTAATCCGTGCATTCTGTGTAAAATAGCACACTTGTGTGTTATTTCATTATAGCGCACCGTGCATGTACTGTTTGACAAATTTTTATTTTATTTCATGTCTGTGTTAATCGGTGCACTGGTTAACATATAATGCATCGGGTCTCCTTTTTGACAGAGAGCACTGTACGATGGTCCCCTATTTTCTCGGCGTGTTTATAAGAACATGCCACACCACCCCCTCCATGACATTATATGGTACAAAAACTAACACTAGAGGATTTTTATTATTTGTCTGTGTTAATCGGTGCACTGGTTAACATATAACGGACCGGTTCTCCTTGTTGACAGAGAGCACCGTACGATGTTTCTACTATTTTGGTTGTGTATTTATAAGAACATGTTGCACTGACGTCGGTGCGTACTGCTTGAAAGGTACACCATTTTCTTGAATTTTTTTTTACCTGAAATTTTTGTGATTTATTTATAAAATATATTAATGAATGGTATGGTACAGGTTTCATATTGATAAATAAATGGCTGACAAGATATCAAGCAACAAAAATACTGATAGCACATCGAGAAACAAAAAATAAGCAATTTCTTTGTAAATTATTTACAAAAATTATTATTTTTGAACTATATGTAAGTTTAAATAATATGTATTGTTTACTGTGTATCATGCAGAGCCACAAAATGACGAAGCTTGATAATATTATTTCTGATCTAGGACCATAAGAGCGTAAAATCTTGATGGAAAAAATGCAGAAGGATGAATCAGGTGAATGAAAAAACTATCAATCCAATATGAGTTTCTTTTTTTTTTTAAATTTTTATTAATAATCTACTTAAAAATATTAGATAACATGTTTCAAAAAATCTATTAATTCACATATGTTTAATGTTTTACAGGGACCAAAAACTTAGAAAAGGAATGTTGTTCTAAGAAAATAAAAAAAATAGAACATGCAAATGAAAATGAATTTCTCCTTAGCTCATCTGGAGTGGTGTTGGAGATTAACGAAAGGGGGAAATTTTTTTACAAAACTTTGAGGGATCTAGTGGATCAAATGTATAGATGTTCTTTCCACTTACAATACAAAAATCAATCCAATGATTCCAAGAACCAAATTTTATCTAAACTACAGGATGAGTTTGTAGAGAATTGTCAATAAGACATGTCAGAATTTTAATAAGAAAAACGTACAAAAAATAAGGAATGAAAAAGTAATATTCCTTTAAATGTTTTTCTAGAATTATATATATATATATATATATTACTAAAAATAAATCATTTATAAATATCACTTTTGTTATATTTACTTTTCATATATCAATATAAAAACTAAATAGTTTATTGTCATGTTACATTTTCAGGGAGATTATGAAAATCTCAAAGGATAAAGGAGTTGATATCAGAAATATGCTAATAGGAATGTCCAAAAAGGTGTACAAGGAGATGGTCAAAGAAATGGACATAATTGCATCGTACGAGGAGCCTATCAACAACAACGTGCTTCAAATGTAATATGTAATCATTGAATGTTTCGATTAGGTACAATAAATAAACAATTTAGCATTAAATATTAATTTTCAAGTATTTCCTTGTAGAAAAGAAAAGAAAATGGAACCCATTCAACACATAAACCAGGACGACAAGGAATAAAAGGGTTGATATCTAAGTTTGTGAGTAATTGTTACTTCCTTGTAACAACTTAACTAGATTTCATTTTTGTATATTTTAAGTTGTTTTACAACAATCATCATTGAATGTCTTCAAACAGGTGCTAACATACAAAGAAGAACCATCAGATGAATTAATTGACATTGGGTTAAATATGGGTTGTCAGTATATGTTGGCATATCATAAATTAATTATGGAATTTTTAAGCATCTATCGATCTTGTTTTACTTAGCTACGTCTATAATTAATAGAATTATTATTATTATTATTATTATTAAATATATGATTTGTTATGGGGTATAAAACTTGCAGGAAACAAAGTATGGAACTACGCCAACAAATGAAATGTGAAATATGGCATGAAATTTGGTTTTGAAAGAATGTGTATAGTTCGTGAGTCCATTCTTGCTATGGTATATCATTTATTTTCAATTTACATTAATGTATATTATTTAATATTGCAATATTCATTATTCTCACCAATGTATATATACTCATTAAAATTTATTTTGATGCTTGTAGATGGAAGGTGAAGAAGAAGAAAACAATGAACACCATGAACAAAAAATTCCTCAAAATAACCCAAGTCATGGAAGTAGCTCGAACAGTGACAACAGTTCAAGCTAAGAATGATGATCAATATGTTTGGATATCAAAGCAAGGCGTTGCATTTTTTGAAATATTTGTTTGTGAAATCATACATTTTTTTTTAATGTAATGGACATAGTGTCCCAATTGAAAGACAAAGGGAAACCAATAACTGTCCCATTTTGTATGACAAAGAGTGTCTTATATATATATATATATATATATATATATATATATATATATATATATATATATATATATATATATATATATATATATATATATATATTAATTTTCTCTATTGCGTTCTCCATTTTCACAGTGAAATGTAACACCACTGATTAAATATATGGATGATTAAACATTATAATGAAGAAATGCGAAATATGATGATATGATATAACAAATTAATCCAAACATCACATTCAAATGCACTAATAAAAATTTAATTGATATGAATACTGTTATAAGATATGTGTCGACTTTTGATGAATAATGAATTTTAAAAAATCACAATAATATCACTGTCACAGGTCAATGTCTCTAAAAAATACAAAATGAACACCGATGCATGTTAGTTATTGTACACCGGTGCGTTTGTATGATAATGTGCACTGGTGCATTTGAACCAATGGGCACCGCACAAATACCAATACCAATTAGAACGCTCGGTGCATTTGTGTGATATTGCGCACCAGTGCGTTTATGTGAGACTACTCACCAGTGCATTTCTATGACCTATGAGCACCACACAAATACCAATACCAATTAGAACACTCAGTGTGTTTGTGTGATACTGTGCACCGGTGCATTTTTATAATACTACGCACCGGTGCGTTGATATGACCTATGGGCACCACATAAATACCAATACCAATTAGAAACACCGTCTTAGTTGCTAAACGCTTTGAGGCGTCCTAAATTTGTTTTCTGTCTCAGTGCTTGGTAGGTTTATAGTACTAGTGTGTTCACTGTAAAATTCACCGGTGCATTGACACTTGATTAGTGCACCGATGAGAAAAAAATCCGTAACAACCTCCGACTGCCCAGTTTTTTTTTAGTTGTGTTGAAACTCCATTAGAAGCTCCGCCAAAACCTCCATTACCGAAAACAGATGTTGTAGCAATTTTTTTCTTTTTACAAATTTGGCCAATTTTATAACACTAAAAACCTCTGTTATAACCTCCGCTAGAGGGTCTTTTCCTTGTAGTGACACATATGATAGGGTTCCAGTTTCACCACAATGGACCAATTCTTGAAATCTTCAACTCTAGTGTGTTGTTGCTACACACTGACATTATTGATTTGATGTTGTTTGCCTTGCAATCAACCTCATGCATTTGTGCTAGATAGTACAATAGTTCTTATACATCACAAGCATAATATGAGTCTTATGAGTTTCATTATAAGAATCTTAAATCAACTCAAGCATACCTTCATCAACAGATTTATTTAAGAAGCTAACCATAAATTTTTTAAATCAATTCAAGTCACAACTTTAATAGATAATTTTTTCAACTATAATTAATACTTATCTTTGGTCACTCTTTGCTTCATTGAATTTGCAAACACTAAATGGCATGTACACCCAATAGTTCCATGTAGTATTTAGTTTTTTATTTACCAAATGAACTCTTACGTAGTCCAGTTCTAAGAATTATAGTAATCCATAGCATGTCTCCACCTATTGTGCACTACAGGAATCTGGAGCAAATCTCCACCTATTGTGCATTAATGAGTCAAATTATCCACACATTATCTAACTAGCTCCTTCTTTAAATTCCGTTCACAGGAATCCAAATCATGTCTCCACCTATTAAGAATGACAAGAATATAGAGCATGTATCCACCTACGAATATAGTACTCCACATAGTATTTTTGTACATATCCCCATTGACTTCCTTATGCTCAAATCATAGTGAGCATGGGCATATTTCTTATCCCGTCAGTTACTCACCTATCTAGGTCTAGGCAACCCCTCATGTTGGGAATTCTACCTATCCTAAGGCTTTCTTGTATGGTCCCCCATCAACTACTCACTTATCTAGGCTCAGGTAAACACCAGTCTCAAAAGTCTACTTGTCCCAAGGCTCTCATGTATGGGGTAGTGTTGGCGAAAAATAAGGTCTCGCGGGCAAGACCCAGGTTCACAGGGTTGTGGCCAACAAGGGTCCGGTGTAGTCTAGTAACACGCCGGCATTTTCACCCTGCTCAGGAAGAACAGAGCGTCTCACCCGAGGCGTGCCGCGACCACATGGGAAAGGGGAAGAAATCACAGACGAGGAATAAACCCGCAACCACAGAAAGAAAGAGAATCCATTACATATACCAGAATATTCATGCAAGATCACCAATCACGTATACAGACAGTCGCAACTTAAAAATTTTAAAGCAGTGTAAACACATCATAACCCATAACCCAAAACATAGAGACAGCAATCCTTCTTTATATTATTCTTCAGCCGAGTACATGATTACATAGCTTCTTTCTCTGATAAGTCATAAATCAGATACAGATGGATCTAAGAACAGAGAATACAAAACATAGAGAGTAGAGACCAATGGAGAGAACAAGTCTGATTCCTCCGCGGCTGCTTCCGCGTTCAATCATCCCGCAACCGCAACCGATCAACCAACCTCTCTTCTTCAGCCGGGTGATTGCCTTTTATTCACCCGCTCGTCGCGACTGGCGGCTTCTCTGCGTCTTTGCTCTGGATTTTCCCGACTTCTCTTCTGATGTCTGCATGTTCTACTTCCTGTTTGCTGCTGTATCTCTTTCATCTGTACTTCTCTCTGTTCCATCTTAAGTTATCAAGTGCTTCCGCACCGCCTTGGTAGCTCCGCAACTCCTGGTCGCGCGGTGCGGTCGCGTTAGCTATGTGTATTCCCTCCACAACTCAAAAAGAGTCCAAGTTCAAAATTCAAAACTTAAACAAAAACAAGGGCCCCAACAGGTAGTCATTAGAGTCTTACATGCCAGTATCCATCTAGCATGCTCTAATGAAATGTGCATGGAGTTTTATGGCCAAGTAATCATCTGACATACTCCATCGTACTACTCATGGATTCTCATAGTAAAGGTATTGGTTATGACTTGGTCCCATGAGATAAAAAAGTGCCACAAGCCACAATGCATTCCTGATAATTTTCTTCTCGAGCTCCTAGATCCATCATGAAACAAATGTCACAACATTTAGTTTTCCATGATATATACTCAAAAATTTCAAACCAGAAATTTTGATTACCTAATCCTTGCTTCACCCATAAGCCTAATCTCATAGGCATGAGATATATATTCATGCCATTGGGCTCCTTTGCAAGTGTTGTTGATCTATCACACCATTCCAACACTTTTCCTACAACCTAATATTTCAATCATCCAACGCTTGTTAGTGTTCATATATCTTTATATATACAATTGCATAAATTCACAACATCCTAAAGTGACTTCTAAATTGTTACATCCATAAAAATCCTATCACTCCAACTAAATTAAAATGCATTGATTCAATGACGTTGTTATTGCACCATACATGTGCATCATATTTATTCCAAGCATTCATAATGCAATTAAACATTCATTCCAACAGACTAATAAGTCATAACCGAGAAAAGCATATCCCTAAATACATTAGCATTTTAATTCTACTTTTCACTTAGCTAGAATTGCAAAATCCATTGCAATATTCCATACCAAAGGCTCCTTGCCTTCACCATACTACTTGTTGATATCCATGCAAGCATGCATTAATTTGAAACAACAATTTTCAAATTTAGCTAAAGGAATTTTGACTTATTTTTTTCCTATACCTCTTTTTATCTTGGCTTACCACTTTCCTTATTTACTTCGTTGTCATTATCAATGCTTTTAGCTGAAGCCTTTTGAAGGGTCCAACTAGTTGATAACACCCATATTGTTGCAATCCTTAAATGATCTCAGCCTCACACATTAGTCATAAGTTCATTAACTCAAATATTCATAGATTTCAATGAAAACCTTATGAAGGTATCTTCATTTGCATTCAATTCTTGCATGACACATCCATGCTAAGCATATGCTATCAATTTACAGTATTTATCATTTTCATTCATGCTCACAAAAAACATAAGGAGCATAAACATAACATAGTAATAATGCTAATGATCAGCAATGGGTCATTCCTTCCCACTTTCCCAATGGTATTCTATAAAACACATAATCCATTAAACAAATTCACTATGTTACTCAAAACATGGTAAATAAAAATTCCATTTTCATATGATTTATACAATCATAATATTGTTAAATATTAATTACTTATCTTACTACTATGACGGTTCTCAACTAATAGATTTTCAGACTGATTAGCATTCTCATACCTTCATTTCACTCTCCCATCTTTCTCATGTTCATAAAAGATAATATACACATATATGTATATCAGCCATGCACAATTTTCTAGTTATGAGTACTCCCTTTCTCATGCTATTTTCATAATTGTCATGTCACTGTCCATTAAGTTCATATGGACCCAACCAATTTATCTAGTTGTTCTATCATCTTATTTTACCTTCCAGTACCATTTATCTTATGTACGAGGCTTAATTAAGGTCTTATAGTTCCAGTTGGGTTTTATTCAACTATTACCTAGAGATCCTCTTCTTTCCTTCCCACACCCAACAAACCAACCAAGACCAAACCACAAAGGAAATAATAAAGAAGAAACAAAGAACAATGAAAATATCAAAAAACAATACATGATAACAACATAAGGTAGCATGGCCAAGGTCGTAGTCAATAGCCAAAATAACAATGAAAATATGAAGCCAACAATAATAAAAAAACATGTAAAACATTGCCATCATTCATTAGCCCACAACAACTCAATCCCTTGAGTTATAGTGTTTGGTGTATCCTTCACCACTCTATATATATGCACAAAATTTTAGAAAGAGTTTTTTCCAAGGTTTATAGCAGTTACCTCAAAATTCCAACATCCCTTGAAATAATTCAATATTAAGGGAAATTTCAGTATCTTAAAGAGATTGAGGGGATTCTCCCACCTCTCCTTTTGTATTTCAAATTGTTGGTTCATGTGTTTGAGGCTCACATGAACTATTCTTCTTATTATTTCACCATCCATTAGGATAGTCTCTTCTTAGGTGTTCCTCTTCATAATGCCAACATGAAATTGAATTTCTTTTCTCTTCAACCTCACGAGGTTTCTCTTTGAATTTGTCAGCACGACTTTCCTCTTTTTCCTTAGAGGATGATGCTTATTGCAACAACTCTTGGATGTATGAAAGGTGTTTTAGTAGCATTGTATTCAACCTTGCATGCTATTTTTAGTTTCTAATGAGCCTTTTATTTTACCGTGTAGCTTTCCAACTCAACTTTTAAGCTCCTGAATTTTTATACTCTATACGATAACTTTCCCTCTTGTTTGTGACTTGGTCCATGCTACGTTGAACCCTACCGCTATCCATGCTTTTATTTCTTGTTAAAAATGGATATTATGTGTTTTTTCACACATATAGTTGTTAGATGCATCGACATAAACAAATTAACTTGTCACCTTTCCATGTGAACACCAAACATGTTGATTTGAAGCATGTTGATCTGTTATTGTTCACACATCTAGAATGCATGTCAGCCACCTATTATAGGAATCCAAAGTGCATATTAGTATGTTTATATTCATATCATCACCAATTTTGAAATCAATGTTTTACCAAGACTAGTATCCAAAACAACTACAAGTCAATTAGGAAAAAATCTAGCATATCATAAACTACCATTCCTATCCCTTCGCAGTTATGATATCATCATTGATATGCATACAAATCATAGTATTTAATCAACACATAATCATCAATCATAGTTATACAACTAGCACCCACTTTCACACAACAAAAAATGACTAGAAAACATTGCACTCTATAACAGAGTTCCAAAATTTTATCCTCAAAGGTCCAATGTAGAACCTTCACTCTTTCATTTCATTTTTCTTGAGCCCATCCAATCCAAGTGTTGAATCTTGGATGCTCTAATACTGCTCTATAACACTCCATCCCACCCCTTGGACTTCCTAAGCCTAGCGAGAGGTGTTACCTTCCATTAACCCAACCTCCATGGTCTCAATATGAAGATGGGGTTACAAAATTCATCATCACCCAAAGTGTGAAAAACTCACTTTGGAATACACCATCACATCCAAATCAATGATATATTTTTGGTGATATTAAATTTATCTCAATTTTTCCTCTTTGTTGGAAGTTATGAAAATTTCAAATTTAGAGCCTGCAAACCTTGCCACATTAGCAAGGATTAGCCATGTGGCACTGCTTCCTCATATGAACCCCATTGTGGCACCCACCATGTCATAGCACCTTAGCACCACCATTCCTCATGCCATTTCTTTCGAATGGCACTCCATTCAACCTTTGTGGTGCGCCATACTTTTTTCACGTCATTTGACAGGATGACTACTATCTCACGACTTCTGTCTACCCATCACCAGTAGTAGAAATGCACCGCTTGAATATCATATATCCAATGAAAATGATACAGATAATTATATTCATCAAGAAGCTATTCATGGGTTAAAACTCAATAAGTTTTGCACCTAATGTAATCTAAAACTATCGCTCTTGCTAGTTTAGAAGTATCAGAACATGTTGAGTGATAGTATTGGCATTAATGTACACACATGATTGAGCCCGATACACATTACAATAATTGGATCTAGTGAATGATAGATGTTAGATCACATCAGGTTGTAATGTACTATTTAACCCATATGTAGGTTCAAACCCGATATAAATGGCATCCATCATATTATGATAATATTGGTCATCAAATATTGTCGAATTGTTTGGTTACAGTTAACTAGAGTGAAATTGTATACCACATAGCATACCCACTCTAGATGGTACCACAAACCACCACTGCATGTAATTTATGCCACGTAATCATTGGCATCCATGTCACCCACTACCATAATCTCTTGTTGAAGGCACGATGAGTTTACGATGATGTCAACTAGCCAAGTGGCACCCTCTAGTGGTGCCATGTGTCATTAAAAAATGACTACTTGGTCATAAAAAAAGGGGATATACCTACCTTCCACATGTCATGTTGATAATGTGCAACATCAACAACCCTTCCACATCACAGGTACACATCTTCAGTTCCCAGTGTGGCCTTTACCACCAAAACTTAAAACATGTGTCCCATTAGGTCTTGGACCTGCATGTGAATCAACATTTTCCTTTTCAGCGATAGAGGGGAATCGCCTATCTAGCCCTCATAAATAGTGCCAACACACTGATGAAGGGGTGAACCTTCGTCTTTACTCCATGGTGCATGAAAATTCCTGGTGGTATGTGATGGGAATTTTCCCATCTCGCTCCCTCTATTGACCATGCCCAATTTTCCTTGAAGTACCTTAGAAACCTTAGCGTGACACTACATGAATATCCACGACAGTCAATGGGAACTTCCCCACTCCATGCTCTTATCAGTCCACGAATTTTACTAGTGATACCATGTTTCCCATCATGCAAAAGCACATCTCTGTTCCATGGGACGTAATTATATTCAGAAACTAAGAGACATTCTTGAGCCTTCATGTCTCTAACTCTTGCAAGTATTAATAGTGTTCATCCATCTCAAGGGAAACTCATCGTTCAACAACAACTAGACTTAGATTCATAAGGACCCCAATGGCTTACAAAGTCATTTTAGGTTACCAACAATCTCTGCACCATTGATATAACAGGGATAAATCCTTTATTCCCATGTCAATGCTCTAGGTTTTAAACATAGCCATAAGAAGGAAATAAACTATCAACATGTCTACAATAGGCACTATCAGATTCATTGATATATCATACCACATACATATCAACCATATACTTCCACCAGTTTATACATAACAATTATCCATGATATTCATTCATATCAAAATAAAATCACACATAGTGTCAGTCAATTGAACTTAATAACAATCATACGCATTAGGTAAGTAAAAATGGATTCAAGACATTATCAACAGTCACATGGATATGTAAATTCCTCTCAAACCTTGATAGCCATCACACATGCATCTGATTGAAAGTAACCATGAATAAAAACATTACTCCATAGGAAATATAGATACATTCATTGTTATAACCCATAGAAATACCATTCAAAATTCATAATTCAACAAAATTACAAGTATATACACTTATCTGTAGAGCTTAAAGACTGAAAACTGAGGAAGGGACTTCAAATCTCCACCCAATTATAGACCAAATACAATGTAACATTTCTTGCAGTTGACCACCCCTATGCCTGATTCAGAGTCTGAGGAGGTAATTTATTCAGAGTTCTCTCACCAACAACCAATCAAAAAATGGTAAGAAGCATAGTCCATTTCTCAGGTGCTTTATCAAAATCCCCCTAGCTATAATACCACAATGTCTCTATGTTTGTTAGAAAATCAAGCAAAAGGGTTCACCCAAGGATCATTGAGTTTCAACTAAATTCTAGGAGAAGGAATACATATATGGATTTTTATCATCTGGATTAGTATTGAAAGAGTAAAGAGTCTACAAATAGGAGATTTATCAACTTACTAAGAAAGTACCTAAGTGGTTTATCAACTTACTTCAACAAGCAACTTAGGGATTTATCATACTGTTGACGGTGTTGGCCCTACCAACATTCGGGGGATCTCCCCGATATGAAGTCCCAACTAGAACTCACACTGTTTGGAGTAGGAGTCCCAACAGTGGGGTGTTAATGATCTGCCTTAGTTTGAAAAACACATAGAGTGGTGCACGGTGTCTTTGGTGAGAACACGTGTGTGACCCTGTAGAAATTCAAGTGCGATGCATGAAGATTCCAACACACAAAGAGAAAAGGAAGTGCACCCCATAGAAGTCTATAATAGTACCCAACGTGGAAGGAACACACAAGCAGAATGACATTACATGAACTAGCATGCGGAATAGTCCAAAAGTTAAGGCTACATGTTAATACATTAATACACATCCAACAAGATTCATACAAATGAAAAAGAAATAGTTCATAAGAATATGCGTAAGTTAAATAAAATACATCACAAATACAACAAGAGTAGTACTAATATATTCACAATATATGCATGAAAGTGCGTGAGATATGAGTTTTATTAAAAGTGAAATTTATAATCATACATACACCATTGACGAACCACTTGTTAATTTTTTAAACTAGAGTCAAATTACAATTTTGATAGTTTAGATGGTTAATATTATAATTGTATTAGATTCCTTTTCTCAAGAGGACCAAAATCAACCTATAGATCACCCCAATCCATTAACCAGAAGTTAAGTTATGAATTATTTTATTTATTAATGAAATGAAATGGAATGCGTTGGCCTCAACACATGTGGATCTGGTCAAAGCCCCAAGAGGTCCCTCACAAAAGCTATAAATAGAAGTGACCTCAAGTTCATTCTCACACATTTTCTCATGAGATTTTCTTCTTGCACTTTTTTTTGTGGATCATATTTTCTGTTTTGGCTAGCACAGGTTTGACGGGAGAGGCTTGCGCAGGGTTCAGGATCACAAGAGAGAGGCTCACTCTAATCTGGGTATTTTGGGCCATAACTGCAGGCACAGTGCTGCAGATTTCGGGCTAGGGCCGCGGGAAGAACGTGTTAAGGTAGCGGCTAAGCTTCTATAGCTGCAGGATGAGAGTGTCAAGGTCGCGACTAGTGTTTCTGGGCTAGATCGGGCTTATTAGGACCAAGGCCACAAGCATAGAATGTCTAGGTCGTAGCAAGGGAAGCTTTAGCCACAAGTTGAATGTGTTGAGGTCACGGCTAAGGGATTTTCTAAGAAAATCTGAGTTGGGTCACATTTAGTTTCTTGCATAGTGCCTTCATGCTTATGTCGTTCAGTCACAGTTGCTTCAAATCAGTCTTTGACAACATCCTAGATTCAGATCTAGGACTAGGCAATTGATATCACTCGGTTTTACTGATCTATTAGATTCATGCTCTTGATGTTTTAGATCTACAGATCTGTAAATATAATCTATTCGTTTCTGCTACATATATGTATTGGGCTCATTGTACTCTTTGTTGAAAACTTTTTATGATGATCTATTGAAGAAGAATATTTGAAAGGGTTTCCCCCATAATGGGGTTTTTCCCTGGTCTTGGACCAATAATCTGTCTCTTATGGTTGTGTTATTGTCTTCTTTGTCACTGGATGCATTTTTCTATCTTCAATTATAGTTTATGATTATTTGCACTGCTTATAATTGGATGCATTGTTTGTGAAGAAGTAATTTGGGCTAAAGTAACTAACACAACATAAAACATTATGAAAAATTAACACGGCATGAGAGCTAAGGTGAAGGACAAGCCAAAAAGAAGACAAGCAGTGAAGCCCTCATTATCAAAAAGCATATCTACAAGACAAAGTCAAGTTGTCTTCCTTTACCTTCAAGGAGCATGAGAAATTGGGTGATGCATCAAACTTTGTTGCATGGAAAGTCAGATTGGAGATCAAAGATAACAAAAATGGTGTGTTGGAATACATTCAAGGAAGGATGCTCAAGCCTCCAGAAAATGCCTCCGCTTCTATCAAGAACAGATATAAGAAAGGTGAGTACAAAGTAAAGAAAATTATAGCTGATTATTTAAAAGATCATTTATTTGCATATGTTGGGAATTTAATAAATTCTACAGAAATGTATGATAAGATAGTCCTCATGTATGAAATCAACAATCTAAATGAGATCATCACTTTGAAATATCAACTCAAGGAAATGAAGATGAACAAAGGTGAAAATGTTCAGTCATACATTATGAGGATCTCTCTTCTTAGAGATCAACTACAGAGGGTTGGAGAGAATGTACCTGATAGAGAGATGGTTGTCGTGACTCTTAGAGGTCTCCCTTCTGTTTGGGAAACATTCATTACTATAATCAACAAAAACAAGGTTCTCTCGTCATTTGATGAAATTGTTGGAAATATTACTCAAGAATAATCAAGGATGATAGCAAGAGGAATAATTCAGAAGAATGATGATCCGGGTCCATGAGCTACCAGATGTAACCATGATATTTTACTTCTGTGATGTTGTTAGAATTTCACTTAAAAAGAGCATAAAATAACACATCTACATGATGTAAAGAAGAGGAAACAAGACAACCATAAAAAACATAAGAACACGAGACGCTGATAACCGAGTTCACCTAGTGTGGGCTACATCTCCGGGCCCAGTGTCAAAATGGGGTAGGCTGCTTCATATAGTGCTAGAAATGGGAAGATGTACATGGATGATGTTCTCTGTCATACAAGGATGTGCCCTCAACAAGAGTGGCTTGTATCTCCATGAGACGTTTCACTACATAAACTCTCACTCACAATGGACCTCCTATCAGCATAACATAATCTCACATGAAGCAAAACAAATATCTCGCAACATGCATCAAGCAAGGATCTAGAAATCATAATACATCTCACAACAAAAAGAGGCACATGATCAAACTGCATATACCTCAACCCATGAATTTGGTTGAAGAAGCGGATGCTAAACTATTGAATCTGGCTACACCATCAAACTCATGGCATCGAAGGGCATAGAATCGACTGTCCACACTTGAGAATCTGACATCGTCACTCCAATCTAGAAAATGGATGAAAAATGGGAAGCTTTGTTGCTAAAATGAACATTTCCATTGGATTCCCATCGCCGATATGTGTAAAATCAACATAAAATTTGTCGAATTATGACTCCTGCAACTTCGAGGCCTCAAGGAATATTTTGATTCCCTCAAGATTCCCTAAGATTATGTTCTTCCAGGAATATACAAATATGCTGCACAGATGGCTATTCTAACTTTACCATCACGTTCCCTTCGAAATTTTGGTTAAAATGATTGTAAACTTAATATCATTCTGAAAAAATGATAACATACCTCCCCATGGAATCTTTCAGGCATCAAGGAATAATCTTTGCAAAAGATTCTCTACCTCGAAAAATGTGACCACACATGGTTCCACCTTGCTGCTTTGCTAGTCCACCCTCTGCAATAAAACTCGAAATTAATGTTGCCTACGTTTGCTTGGCGCTCTCCTGTCCGTGGGTCGAATGGAAAAATTGGGTTTATGTATGCATGCGTTGGTGGACTTCACAACATCTCATAGTTTTACATGGTGATAAAGAAGGCAAGTTGTTGAGGGGAGGTTAGGGGATCAAATCCTGCCTCCCTCAAAATTTCGTGCATACATAGATATTTTTGGCCACCGTTTGAATTTGGTTTGGCCGCGTTTTTTTTAATATCATAATTGTTGGTTTGAAACATTAATTATGGTGTTGTTTGGTTGTTTTGGGACCACCGTTTATGGGGCCGCTCGTTGGGGGTCGGCCCACATGGGCCGAGTAGGTTCAACTCTCATCGACTCCACTCTTTATACATAGCGTGACTTGTTTGGGTGGGCGAGGGCCACAACTCACGGCCTCGACCCAACCCATATTCCAATGTTATATTGTGGGTTTTGTGGGGTTCAACAGGGGTCATAGCTTGCTGACCCAAATATGATTATTTATTTATTTATTGTAATATGGGTTAGATGACGGTGGCGGGGGTCATGGCTCTCCACCCATATTTTTAATATATATTTATTATTTTTTTAAACAATAATGGTTTTTTTTATATTTTCCTTATTGGGAAAATTAAAGAGGCCACAATTTTTCCCATTTTCAGTAGCTAAGTTCCCTGCCGGTTGACGGTGAATTTGTGGGACACTTAAACCTAGCCCACTACCCAACTTTGACCAAAAATTTTACTTGCTCTAACTTCTCCATATGGGCTCAAATTGGAGATCTGTTCGTACCGTTGGAATCAAGGCGATGAGCAATTCAATATGAACCTCATTCGAGACCAATCCGACCACTTTGAATTTTGACCATTTATGAGCCCTCGTGATCTCCTGCGGGTGTCTACAGCCACCCGAATCAAATGAAGAGGGAGATCCAGATGCATATATCACCCATAACAAAAGGAATATGTAAAAAGGATGCCCTTCAAGAATACCTCCTTCTCAAATCTCAAAACAAAGGAATGAAAGACCCGATATCCCACATTGAATGCTTTAACTACCACAATAAAGGTCATTATGCACGTGATTGTATCGAGAAGAGAAGGAGACCACAATAAAACACCAAAATAAAAAAAAAATGATAAAAGAAGAAGAGACAATAAAAGGGAAAAACTTGACAAAATATATATATATATATTGAAAATGTGAAGCTGGGTTACACTTTTTGCCCTTTTTTGAGAAAAAAATTTCATTTTTTCCGGCTCTTCAACTTTCTGCAAACTATAACAATTTTTCTGTGTAGAATTTCATTTTGCGATAAAAATAATAGTTGTGAGAAATTTTCTTAGCTTTCTATTACTTATTTTTTGAATTTTTTTAATGCAGATTTGATATGCCAACTTAGCGTTTCTTTGAGTGTGTGTTTCTTAACAATCAAAATATTCATAAGAAGTCATGTTATGATGCAATGTTGTATTCATTGAAAATTTGTGTTTTTGAAAAAAAAAAATGTGTTACAAAAATCTAGACATAGTCTACTTTGTTTTCGTCATATTTACAAAGCTAATGGATGCATATCATAATTACTAGAATTTTTTGAACTGGTCCAATACGAAAAACTGCGTATTTTGGATATGTTTCGCGTCGCAAGAAATTTCTTAACATATAAGTTATAAATTAAAAATCTAAAAGCTACCCATTAGAGACGACGGACCAATGTAATGCCCCATAATTTTTTCAATTTTTTTTACAATGTTTTTTGGGAGATACAAAATTTTGATTTCACTGAATCACAATGACCCTCAGAAATTATTTGCACCCATTTTATTAGAAAAATAATTAAAATTAATAAAAATTTATGAAATTCCATAAAAGTTATATTTCCTGAAAGTAGATTCAATTTTGAAAATGCTTGTCTTGGTTCCGACAGTTAATTAACAACCTTTCATGGAGTTTAATCAGTCCAAAGTTGCAGAACCGTTTTCAGAGCCTGGTTTTTGCGTAATTGGTGACGCGTTAGTTCGGCTGAACTTTTAGTCCAAGTTCGGCCGAACTATGTTTTCTGCTTAAGGCTCGTTAAATCTAACGTCGTAATAGTTCGGCCGAACTTTTGATCAGAAGTTCGGCCGAACTATTGTATAACTCTCCGTCGGCCGGAAAATTTTGCGGAGCCCCCTACTAAAACACATTTCGCGTCAATATAAATTGCCGCGAAATGATTCACAATTTTCGCACATTTCGCACACTTCATCTCATTTTACAAAGATTTTGGTTTGGGTTCAAAAACTTTTCTTCAAATTTTGGGTTTAAGAACATTTCTTGGAAGCAAATTGATTTTTTGGAAGATATTTCTTGGAGGTTTCTTCAAAGTTTGGGTTTAAGAACATTTCTTGGAAGCAAATTGATTTTTTGGAAGACATTTCTTGGAGGTATGTACGTGTTTTGAGTTGAAGTAAATATTTTGAGCTTCATTTCATTTTTATAAAACATTTTTCTTTCGAATTTTTTAAAGTGTGTGTTTTGGATTGGAGTATGTATTTTTTACAAAAAATTTACACTGAATTTTTTTAAATTAAATCTTTTGTGATATTTTTTGTAATTGAGTTATTGTCTAATTTTTTGAAGGAATTTTTTTGAACTTCATACCCTATTATCATGGGAAATCGAAGAACTTGTGCGAGAAAATATGATCGAAAAAGAGACCCTGAGGCACGTAGAGAAGAAATGAGACAATCTCGCAAAAGAAAGTTAGAAGCCCTCTCAAATATTGAAGAGGAAAATCAACCTCAAGCAGAAATTGAAGCAGGTATGTAAATGTAAATATTATGATCTATTGATATATTTTTAAAATTTTCCCAATGTAAAATGTGAAGCTTAATTTTTATTTGATGAACTAGTTTGAAAAATATTTTGTTTAATGTAAACAAACAAAGATATTCCTCAAAATATTGAAGAAGAAAATCAACCTCAAGCAGAAATTGAAGCAGGTATGTAAATGTAAATATTATGATCTATTGATATATTTAAAATTTTCCTAATGTAAAATGTGAAGCTTAATTTTTATTTGATGAACTAGTTTGAAAATATTTTGTTTAATGTAAACAGACAGAGATACTCCTCAAAATATTGAAGAAGAAAATCAACCTCAAGAAGAAATTGAAGCAGGTATGTAAATGTAAATATTATGATCTATTGATATATTTAAAATTTTCCTAATATTTATCGACATAGTTATTAATTTAGTGATTTATTGAATATGTACTATTTTTTCGAATATGTACAGATGAAATCACTATCGATAATGAGATGTTAGAAAATTTTGACACTCACACATATGGAGATAAAAAATCTGACCATGTTATACGATATCGTGTCAACTGCATTTTTGAAGAGTATTTCTTAAATGAGCAAGTGACAGTTCATGCTCAAATGTTGAAAGGTCTCCTATCATTAAGAAAATTAAAATAAGCGACGACACTATTGGGTATTCGAAAATCAACCAAAGATAAAAAAATGAATGAAGAGGTGATAAAAAATATGAGTTGTGCGATAAAGTCAATTAAGAGATATAGAGATAAAGATGTTTCAAATATACATAGAGGAATACAGATGGCAATAGTTTCACCAAGTACTCAAGAGATTCGTTTGATAACATCTATGGCACGAGCACTGGGAACCTCACGAAAAACTCTTCACAAACATCGAAAATTTTGACTACAAATAGATGTAAATGATGAACTCGCTTGTTGGAGAGCTATTTGTAGGCAACCATACAAAGATAGACTTGGAGAAAATGTTAAAAAAATAATATATGAATATTGGAAGAACAATTCGCGTGTTTCACCGACTGCAAGACATGTGATGCGAAGAAGAATAGCACGAAATCAATACAAAGAACATGAAAAACATCTCTTGGAAACCACTCAAATAGAGTTATTCAACAAGTTCAAAGAAGAGAATCGTCAAATTCAAGTTTCACTCAGTGCTTTTGCTCAACAAAAACCATGGTATGTAAAACCTATCACCGTACGCGACACTTGTTGTTGCCGTTATCATGTGGAATTTGAGTTATATTATGACACATTCCTTGATTTCGGTAGAACATTATGGAAGGATTCACCTCCTCCTTCCACTATTTGTGAATTCATATCTCAAATTCTATGTGAAAGAGAAAGCGATGAACTATTTTACAAAAAAAATGTGTTGGTGGTAAAAAATGCGATGATTGTGGAAATTTGACTAAATTTCAAAACAAATATCGTATTGATATAAATGATCAATCATTGTCCAACATGAAAGTGAAATGGAAGAGAAATGAATATATCGATACATCGATTCAAGGTGCAAATAGTGTTAAAAGAATCGAATTACGAGAAGACGAAATTTGTCTGATAGACTTTTTGAGAAAGTTTGAGGCAGAAATTTACAAATACACCAAGCATTCCCATAGAGCTCGATGGCAAGACTTGCAATTCAAAAAATATCGTGAAGTTTTTCCACCAGGGACCATTTTTTCAGTGATTGATTTTGCAGAAAAATACACATTTGTTCCACAAAAAGAAATTCAGAGTGAATACTATCATTCTGACCAAGTCTCCATGCTCGTCCATATTCTATATAGACATGCTGAACAAAATGTCGATCATATAGAAAGCACGAGTGAAAATCGACATATAATTAAAGAATATCACTTTTATATCAGTGACAATCGTACACATGATACATGTTTTGTACAACATTGTTTTGGAAGAATTTATGATTCATTGAAAGACCGTGGAATAACATTTAATGAAAATTGGATATGGTCAGATGGATGCGCAGGTCAATTCAAATCTGCACGATCATTCTTTTGGTTGTGTTGTCTTCATAAGAAAACATGCATTAAACATTTTTGGAATTTATTTGAGACTGGCCATGGAAAAGGAGAACATGACGGTGCAGGAGCATGCATAAAACGAGTACTTCGAAGATATCAAATGAACCACTCTGCACGCCGACTTTTGAACGCTGAAGAAGTTGTTCAATGGTGCATCGCTGCTCTAAGCCATGAGAAAAACCCATCAAGAGAAGTGTGAAGGTACATTCAATTTAATTTATATTGGAAATCTAATTTTAAACATTGTACATTTATCATGCAATGATTATTTTTAATTGTATTTTGATATCATATTTACAAATTCTTTTTCTAATTTTTCATATAAAGGTTTTTCTGGCATATTGGAATCGGAGACGTAGATAGATCAATTGGAAATGACGTTGAAACAATAAAAGGGACTTGAAAATTGCATTCAATTCAAACAAAGTTGTCCACAAATGTGTTTGCATTGGATAAAAGAAAATATTCTTGTATTTGTGATGTTTGCATAGACAACACAAAATCCAATGACGTTTGTGAAAACAAAATGTATGTGAATGATTGGAAACATACAGAGCTAAATACAAAGGGAAAAATGTCTGTTGCAATGTTTGAAGAAATGAAATCAGAGGAAACTACAATATCATCTGATGGTGATCGAGTTTCTGATCTTGTTAGAGAAGTTAACATTTGAATTACTTTCTAATGATTTAAAGATCTAGAAATAAATTTAAATATGCATAATTAAATGTTAAATTTATTTTATTGTGCAGGAGATGTTTTTGCTGTAATTGCACCTATTGACAACGATGAAAATGTGAAGTATTATTTGATGCGTTGCACCGAACGAAAAATGAAATTATTACAAGACTTTAATGATCACGGATTTCAGTATGACAGAGGGTCTATTATACTGAAAGGTTATTTTTTCAAACAAACTCATCAAAGTGGAGACTTTGTTTACTTTGAAGACTATGAACCCGATTCCATAAGTTGTCAATATAGTCACTTGGTGTGTGCAGCACGCATAAAGTTGATAGAAGTTCAATTAAAGAAAAAATCAAAAATTAAGAAATGGAAAATGTCAAAATCCGATCATGAACGGATTATTGAGGATGGAATTCCATTAGAATTTTTTTGAGTGAAGTGTCCAACAATTTATTATCTTTAGATTAAATATGTTTTAGAACTTCCAGTACTCAACTAAAAATTGAGCTGCTTATGTTATTTGTGGTTTGCACATGTTACAAATTGTTTGGGTACAAGCACGTGCTCTAGTATCAACTAAAAGTAGTTTTTCTATACATGTGCATTGATGAAAAATGTTATATGTATTGGATATATATATATATTCTAGAATGAAATTAATTGTTCTTGTATATTAATTGTTCTTGTATATGTTTTCCGACCGTATGGTACAAATTATTTCACTTTATTTTGTAAGGTCAGATTCGGTCCCCATATGGCCTAGCCTCCAAGGGACGAGATAACAAGTGGTTGTCCCCACTTGCCTGAATCTCAGCTTTTAAGTACAATTTTACTGTTTATGGCAAACATCTTACATGATGTCCTATCCAAGGATAGATTCTCTTTGTTTCAAGTTTCCGGTAAAAGTTTTCACCGAATGACCTACTAGGATATTATAAATACTAGCTTTGTAAGATCATTTGGCATTCGGAAAAATTCGAAAGTCTTAGACTGTCAATCAATTTAAAGTATCATTCACCCTAGGGAAGTTGGAGAAAGTCTTTGTAAGATCCCTCTCGGCGCTTGATAGATCCGTAGTTAAGATGGATCTAGGTTGGTTTCAGTTGTGTGCAACCAAGGAAAAACTATCGATAAACCATTTTAAATATGCTAAATATGTTTGAGATTTATCAATTCATTTTAATTTTAAATTTTCTTAGTTACCTCAATTTGTTGAGATGATAAATATTGTAGAATAACTTTAATAATGGAAAATGATCAAATAAAATTTTTGAATGTGAAGTGACAATGTAATAATATTGAATGATAGAATGTGAATAATTAGAATGTAATCACTTACAAATAGCATTTATTGTGATCAATCTTAAACTATTTTCTTCTTCTATTCTTATTGTCACCCTTATTAGTTTTGTCATATTTCCGTATCGATTATATTAAAAAGAAAGTAAAAATCATAAATCATAAACCATTTAAATATTTAGCTCGAACTCTTGTAGTAAACACCATACCTCAAGTCTCTCTTGCTCTCCAATATTATTAGGTTTAATTATTATAACACAAAATCGTTCTACATTGTCAATAATTTTTTGCGCTTACACTGAAATCAATGAACACTATTAATCCAATGACTTTACAAGTAATGTACCATCATACATGCAATTATATCAAATCAGAAATCAACATATACAATGAAATCAATGGGGATTGTCTTGTTACAAGTAACATAATTTCAATTTACCACATGTGCAAATGTAGGTTGAAACCATCCAAAACTTTAAGTTTTAAAACCCTTTTGATTATATATTGTGCAATATTAAAACATTAAACATTTAAAGTTCATTAAATATCACATGCAAAATGTAGATTGAAACCATCCAAAACTTGAGTTTTAAAAACTTCACATGCCATGCCAATTATAATTCAACTATCCAACAAAAACATTTAACATTAAATATCACATGCCAAATGTAGTTCAGATGACAACGTTACTTCACATTCACATGCTAAAAGTACTAAAACCATCCAAAAATTAAATAAAACAAATTATATAATAACAATGTAATAAAATATGTCCAAAAATTGTAAATCTCACAAGTATCAAACTGTATCAAGTCTAACAAATTTTAAAACCATCTAAATTTTGAAATCAAATCTACTGTAAATCATGTCCATCAAATGGAGGATCTAGCGTCTTCCCTACTAGGGTCTCAGTCTGCGCCCTATCCCGTGAATAGGAAACCTACATACACAATGCACATGTATTTGAACATTAAAATTTGAAGTTTTAAAAATGAATGAGAATATATATATCTAGAACTTCATGTAAAAAACAAAATATAACAAAAAAATCATGCAATACCTCGTAAGGTTCCCTCTCCATTTGATGAACAGGTTCTCCCATAGAAACATCTGCAGTGGTAAACTGTACAATATACATGTACAGTTAAATGTAAATATATATATATATATATATATATATATATATAATTTATATAAATTAAAAACTTTCAAATGAAAATGCACGTGTACATATATAAAATTATTTTCAATAATATTAAAAAAAGGAACTAAAGACAACTTGTTCAAATGCTGTGGATGTTCCTATCTCCGTCGCTAGAGTCCCCGGATTAAAGAAATCTTCTATAGGAACCTAAATTCAAAATTTTTTAAATAACTCAAAATATAGATCTCTCTCTCTCTCTCTCTCTCTCTCTCTATATATATATATATATATATATATATCTCAATTTTTAATGGAACTTTTTGAGGTAGAATATATATATATATATATATATAACTTTTAAACATAAATTTTAAACTTGTGAAAAATTGTCCATACTTGTGGCTCATCTCCCAATGAAGTAGAAGGTACATCTCCTAAGGAAGAAGAAGGTACCGCCATCCCAAAAACATCAGACGGAATCGGTACCTGTTAAAACATTTTATCAAATTATATATATACATACATGTACACGTGTGGCAACAATTATTTATTTTAGAGTCACTTAAAAAACACTAACATACATGTGCCAACATATCATGATGGTCAGACCCATCTGCATCGTTTGAACCGGAGGTCCCGAATGTAATATTAACATTTTCATCACGCATCATGCCTGAGAACTGCAAATGGTGTTTTAACATATAATCATACATTTTTTTTAGATTAATTTACACATACAAATAAATGTATACATGTACATACACATGTATTTATTACAAATTGTACACATGTATATGTAAAAATAATTTCAAACCCTAAGGTCACTAACACATACCATTTCGGTGCCCTCTTCCTCATGAAAAATTAGGTCTTGCAGACCATTGCGACAATTTATTGCATATGTTCGGAGATCTTCAACATTCATGTTATAAATCTCCTCATCTGTATGATAAACAAAATTGGCACATGCATTTTCATGTGCTCTTTGTCGATTTAAACAAAGATCGAATCCACTCAATCCGCTATGAACATTGTCGATCATAACATCTCTTGCTTCTCGACTTATTTGAGAAGTCACATCCATCTCTGATCGCAGAGTTTCGACTCGAAACGGTCGACTCACCAATGGCGGCTCAGGGCGAGGCAACTCCACATCTCGCTTAGCGCCCTTACGTTGATATAATCGACCTCTCCCCGGGCCAAAAAGTTTTGAAGGAAGGTCATTGTAGTCGGGTTTCATATCCAAAAAAAATTCTGCATAAAACATCTGTGCAAAATAAACAGGAACCTCATCGTTCCATGGAAGCCTTCCAAAGGCCGCAAGATGTCGATCATACAAATAACCAGCTTTGTCTGGGTGCTTGAAATAA
The DNA here is from genome assembly GCA_034641835.2 of Pinus albicaulis. Classification (NCBI taxonomy): domain Eukaryota; kingdom Viridiplantae; phylum Streptophyta; class Pinopsida; order Pinales; family Pinaceae; genus Pinus; species Pinus albicaulis. The sequence continues at coordinate 419,793,188 of CM076578.1, forward strand.
TGCACCTTCAACATTTTTATTTTTGGCCCTTCCTTATAATTAAACATTGACTTGGCCTCTTCTCTTGTAACTTTTTGTTTTATGTCCTACCATTTATCGGGACCTATCACTGTTTCTTTTCTCTTTCTCATAAGTTCTACAAACAAATCAGCCATTGGCCCCAAATTTCTGTACACATTTACCATTTCACCCAATGAATGTGTAACTATTTCAAGGCTTTTTCTACTCTCAGCAGGTAGAGACAAAGCCATGAGATCTATTTCCAATTTTGCATGAAGGCTTTCACACCTTTGTAAGGTGCATTCCGCCATGTTGGTTTCCCATGGTATATCAGTAATCTCAGCCGAATAAGTTGTGCTAGGTTGACAGCCTTCTTCTTGAATGTAGTGAGCTGCCATGCGTCTATTTTGACCACTAGCTCGAACATTTTTGGCCTCTGCATCAATATATATAAAATTTCGTATATTAGGCAAAACACGTGTAAAAAAAGTTGTACAAATTTAATGAAAAAATATTGAAATTGATGGAAACCTTGATGTTTTTGGTTAACATATTCTCCAACATGACCCTGCTGAGAACCAGCCCCAGAATGAAGTTGCTGAGAACCAGACCCACAATGACCCTGTTGAGAACCAACAGCGGTTGATTGGCCTTCGGGGGAATAAATATCACCCCCTTCCCGCAACCTACTACCACTCATACCTCGATCGGTTGAACCTTGGCCACGCTCCATGGATGGAGTTGAAACCCTTCTCCTCTTACCTCCTAAAAATTAAAATATGAAACTTATTAACAACTAATTTAACTCACAAAGTTAATAAAAAAATAAATTCCATATGTACACACATGTATGGAGATTTAAGATTATATTTAAATACCGTGAACATTCCCCGATCCCTGAACCTCCATATGGGATTCGGCTGATCTTCGTTGTTCATCCTCCATGATATATATCTATTGGTCGACATTTACACAAAATATATTTCAAAAAATCAATTTGTAATTTAGTGTACACAAATTATGTAGAACACAACTTTCAAAGCAATAATTGATCATGTGTTCAAAACTAAATTTAATCGAAAAAGATATTATAAAAATGATAAGTACACCAAATTGCGCTTTACATGGTGGGAACACACTTGGTATAAAATTTACTACTTATACACTTTAGTTTGTGGGAGAAATGACACATGTACATAGTTTACCTTAAAGTTGTTGTGTTTTACGGATATTAAAATGAAGAACTTCTATTTAAATCCATTCCAGAGATTGACTGTAGGGGAATTTACTAGATATGTCACCTTTCATAAAATATGAGATCCAGAGGCTACCTGGCCCTTTACAGACTCTGCCTATAGAACTTGTAGAAGTAAACACTAGAGGCATTAAAAATATCAAAGAATGTTTTCATGCTCAGACATGGGAATGTGTCTCTTTCCCTATGCAAAAAAATAGTTCAAGGTAGTTAATCTTCATAGACATGTCATCAAGAAAGTCAATGTGATCATCCCCAACTTACTTTTTATGAAATTAGGCTTGGAATCTCATTTTAGAGCTCAAATTTTTAGGAAGGATTTAAGTATCCACCTTTCAAGAATCACTAGAAGAGGTTGATAAAGAATATAGGAAGACAAAAAACTAACCAGTGGTGTACTAAATCGATTTCTTGGGAGGTAGATTGGCATATGGACTTTTGGTAGCTAGAACTTTTCCAAATAAGTGAATGTATTTGAAAACCAAACCTCTATTTTATTTTGGTTTAGACAAGGTCTAGAATTTGAAAAGTGAATTCCCTCTTTCTTCCTCTTACATGTCCAATGATCGGAATCTGGATTGAGGGAAAAAAATTTCCTAAATAAAAATTTTGCATTTTATTTGTACACATGAGTTTTTAAAATCTAATTAACTCGTAAATTTCTCACAAAATACACTTAAATCTTGACACAAACCCCTTCCCACTAGAGGAATAAGGTCCAAATTTTTGATGAAAATGTGCTATGAAAGTAAAGGGTTAAAGGCAACCATGTACAAGGCATAGTTGAGCCAAATGTTGTTGAGGAAGGGCCTAATTATTTGGGTCTTGGTTATGGAAAACATGGAGAATGCTCCAAAGCCAAGGAGGCACATGAAGCTATTCCAAGAAGGAATTTTATTTCGTGTTCATTACCTCAAGCTTGTGAAGTTTGTGTTCATGATGAATGGAAAAGTTTGACACCCACATTACAAGAAGATGTTAATAAACATGCAGCTAATGAGAATGTAAAAGAAGAGGATGTTGAAAGCTCTATCTAGTCATTGAATTCATTGCTAGTATTCAAAGGAGAGCCACTAACTCATCAAATTCACCTCCTCAAGAAGGCGAAAATGGTGAATGTTCAAGGTATAAATTTTCCTTTAATCAAATTGCTTTTGATTATGATAAACATGGTAAATATTCACATAAGATATATAAAATAACTTGCACATGTTCCTTTTGTGGTTTGAATAATCATAATGTTTATAGATGTTGGAAGAAGATATCCATACACATTGAAACTTTCTAAATAAATGAGGCAAAAATTCAAAGGCCCATTGGACAAGGAAAATGATGTTGAAAATAAGATGCAATTGTTTATTACTCATTGCCATAAGAAAGGTCACCTTGTGGACAAGTGTTGGACTTTGTATCCAACAAGTCATCCACAACATTTGAAGGTGGTGGAAAGCGATAATGACAAGAATGGAAAAGAGGATTCCATAATCAATGAGGGTCAAGATGATTCACATGATGAAGTGCAGCTAAAAGATGCGCCATTGAAATGGTTTGCTAACAGATGGTTAGATTTCTTATCTAATTAAGGCCTTGCATGTATTTTGATGTTTCATGAATTTCTTTGAAAATTCAAAGTATGGTGCATGTTGCATGAAGCAAGATGTTGAAAGTAGAGTTGCGTTGACATACTTAAATGCAACAAATATGGAAATTTGTACCCGAGCTCTATTATTTGACTTGAGAGTCAGTTGTTTGAAGAGGCATGTTTTGTCGATTTGTGTTTGGTTGATGGTTTTGTACACCAATATGTAAGAGTACATGGAGATATTCACATGATGTGAATTTTTTTTCTTTGAAGGAGAAAAATGATATGTCAGCGAGCTATGTTTCTTGCATGATGTTTTTTTCAGTTTGATGGTTTTGTTTGTGACAAGACGTCACAAGATTTTGGGAAGGTCCACTCTTGAGCGAGAGCCTCATGATTACAACCTAATCATGAGAATCAAATGGGAGTGCATCCTTATTTTGAAAACAAATAGGATTCTGAGCTACCTATGACTCGAACCATTATTTTTAAATTTGAAATATCATGGTGTGTTGTTTCAATCCCTGAATCCACAATCCTAACATAAATTGTTTTATTCTTTTTTTGCAGGATTTACTTGGTTATATTAAAAGTCAGTTGAATTTAAAATTCTTGGCTTAGTGGCATGAACCAAAAATATTGTACATATTAAATTCAAGGAATTTCGCTCTCCCAATCATTTCTAAATCACCCATATCACCAAGAAAACATGTTTTAAAAGAACATACTTTGTTATGGGAAAGACCTTCGATTTCAAATATTATAAGAAGGTTTTTGATATGGTTGAGAGAATGTGGAAAATAGAATCCATAAACAAATTATTTTTCAAAAAGTATTACTTTCAAAGTATCAACAAGGAACATGTACAAGGGTGTTCAATGAATTAACGCTATTTATTTAAATTCCATGATGTATATATTACTCATAATTTTAAAAAATTATTAAATAATGATCTAGATTGGATAATTATATTATTTGTCATATATTTTGATGCTTATAGAGTTAAAAAACTTAAAGAATCAACTTGTAGGGTCATTTTAATGGTGGGTGGAGAATTGGGGTCTAAAACCTTTTGGAGTCATTTTGAGGCATTAAATGACATTTATGGGGGTCAAACGATTATCCCTTGTGCCGAAATCTTGACCATTATTCTACACTTAAAGACATATCCAATGGTGCAAGAAAAACATCAAACAAAGTCCATTCAAAATTTATGCCTTTAGTAAGTTGAACTATCATGTTGACCACCATGGTATGAGAGAATGACATCTTAGCCCCATTACTCATGCATGGCAAGCTAGCTACATGTGGAATTTTAACAAGACTCTAAAAGGTCTAAAATCACAAACCTCGTTAATGGTTGACAGAGTCAAATATTACACCTAGTTGGCTATCACACTAGGTTAAATACTTGGCCACTAGGAGGAATAAGAGTTCCATTTTGTGTTATTGTATTTTGTTCCATAGTTGAAAATACAACTAGGAGTGTGAAGTTAGAGAGAAAATGTATGAAGTTAAGTTTTTATAGCAACCTTACACGCTAAAAGTCTTAGCTAACTCTAGAGAGATTACCTCTTTCTTTGTACTCACATATTTTCCATACCAGAAAAGAGAGAGTAGAGCATGTTTACATTTTAGTGATGTTTTTCTCCCATAAGGATTTCCTAGGGAAAAAGGAGTCTAGAGCATCATTACTTTTTAGGGTTTCTTGTCTCCCATATAAGGATTTCCTAGGAAAATAATTGTGTTGATTGTCTAGAGATATTTATGTGTGTTTCATTATGTTCTCTATTTCTTACGTTGTGTTTCATTATGTTTTATATTTCTTACATTTCTTACATTTCACATAAGATATATAAAAGAACTTGCACATGTTCCTTTTTTGGTTTGAATAATCATAATGTTTATAAATGTTGGAAGAAGATATCCATGCACATTGAAACTTTCTAAATAAATGAGGCAAAAATTCAAAGGCCCATTGGACAGGAAAAATGATGTTGAAAATAACATGCAATTGTTTATTACTCATTGCCATAAGAAAGGTCACCTTGTGGACAAGTGTTGGACTTTGTATCCAACAAGTCATCCACAACATTTGAAGAAGGTGGAAAGAGATAACGACAAGAATGGAAAAGAGGATTCCATAATCGATGAGGGTCAAGATGATTCACATGATGAAGTGCAGCTAAAAGAAGCACCATTGAAATGGTTTGCTAACAGATGGTTAAATTTCTTATCCTATTAAGGCCTTGCATGTATTTTGATGTTTCATGAATTTCTTTGCATTTACTCAAAGTATGGTGCATGTTGCATGAAGCAAGATGTTGAAAGTAGAGTTATGTTGACACACTTAAATGCAACAAATATGGAAATTTGTACATGAGCTCTATTATTTTACTTGAGAGTCAGTTGTTTGAAGAGGCATGTTTTGTCGACTTGTGTTTGGTTGATGGTTTTGTATGTCACCAATATGTAAGAGTACATGGAGATATTCACATGATGTGAATTTTTTTTTCTTTGAAGGAGAAAAATGATATGTCAGCGAGCTATGTTTCTTGCATGATGTGTTTTCAGTTTGATGGTTTTGTTTGTGACAAGACGTCACAAGATTTTGGGAAGGTCCACTCTTGAGCGAGAGCCTCATGATTACAACCTAATCATGAGAATAAAATGGGAGTGCATCCTTATTTTGAAAACAAATAGGATTCTGATCTACCTAGGACTCGAACCATTATTTTTAAATTTGAAATATCATGGTGTGTTGTTTCAATCCCTGAATCCACAATCCTAAAATAAATTGTTTTATTATTTTTTTGCAGGATTTAGTTGGTTATATTAAAAGTCAGTTGAATTTAAAATTCTTGGCTTAGTGGCATGAAATCTTGACCATTATTCTACACTTAAAGACATATCCAATGGTGCAAGAAAAACATCAAACGAAGTTCATTCAAAATTTATGCCTTTAGTAAGTTGACCTATCATGTTGACCACCATGGTACGAGATAATGACATTTTAGCCCCATTACTCATGCATGGCAATATAGCTACATGTGGAATTTTAACAATACTCTAAAATGTCTAAAATCGCAAACCTCGTTAATGGTTGACAGAGTCAAATCTTACACCTAGTTGGCTATCACGCTAGGTTAAATACTTGGCCACTAGGAGGAATAAGAGTTCCATTTTGTGTTATTGTATTTTGTTCCATAGTTGAAAATACAACTAGGAGTGTGAAGTTAGAGAGAAAAAATGTATGAAGTTAAGTTTTTATAGCAACCTTACACGCTAAAAGTCTTAGCTAACTCTAGAGAGATTACCTCTTTCTTTGTACTCACATATTTTCCATACCAGAAAAGAGAGAGTAGAGCATGTTTAATTTTAGTGTTGTTTTTCTCCCATAAGGATTTCCTAGGGAAAAAGGAGTCTAGAGCATCATTACTTTTTACGGTTGCTTGTCTCCCATATAAGGATTTCCTAGGAAATAATTGTGTTGATTGTCTAGAGATATGTATGTGTGTGTTTCATTATGTTCTCTATTTCTTACGCTGTGTTTCATTATGTTTTATATTTCTTACATTTCTACCCGAGCCTATTTTTCTTTCCAATCAAGGCTTATAAAATAACATGAGAAGCAACATGAGACTTGGAACAATCATTTTCATTATCTATATGGAAGGCAAGAAGGATTATATCCTCTTAAGCTTAAGCTTATGTAGTTTGTCAATTTTTATCATATATTTTTTGGTAAGGGTAAATGTTTTTTTAATCTATAGTACAAGTCATGAGTTCCCCAATTTTACCTCATGTAAAGCATGATTCTAGGATTACTACAATTTGTACTTGGTTTTTTATTGTGATGATGCCCTGTCTCAATCACTTGGTTCAAGAGAAAGATTATATGGATACTCATGTCAAAATCAGCATTCCTAGTTATTGGACCCAGGGTTGACTGGATCATGAAAACGAATAAATATACTACTATTCAACCATGGCAGGGACTTGTTGCTCTGCAGATCGTCTTGTTAAATTATATCTCTTTAACCAAATTTTGTTGTCTTCCGTATTAATTCATATTAAAGCAAATAAACTTTAGGCCCAAATTTCATGTTAATGTTAAAAAGTGTCACACAACCAGTATTGCATGTTTTCCATCTATCGTGGTACATTTTTTCCATGTTCCATTGTTCACCGTGGTCTTATGTTTTCCCCCCCTCCCTGGTTCAGAAGGGCTGGGAGCACCATTAAATGAAAAGAAATGTAGTCGGTGACATGGAAGCCTAATCTATAACAACAAACAGATTAAATGCACACATATACGAAAGTGAGGGGTAATTGATGTTAGTGCTCCCTAAAATGGGGCTACTTGTACCTTCTACTACAGCTTCTGAATCACCCTTGGTATGGGGACATCAATCCTTACGATACCCATCACATCACTCATTGGTAGCAGTCGAAATTTTGAAGGGAGACATTCATAGGTCAGAAACACCTCACTCAACGAGCGGCAGAATTAGTTAAAAAAAGTACTTTCTGTTGGGAAATGCCAAAGCTAGGTAGTATGAATATGAATAGAAAATACTTGATATATGTCCATGGCATTGAATGTCATTATTCTCACTAGTTTTCTATATGAAAAAAATACCATCCCATTACAATACCCAGAAACTTTCGAGGGGAAAGAAACTTATTGGTTAATAATGTGTGTATGCCTCCATAAGAAGGCGGAGCAAACACAGTATGTCCAGTGGATGATCCAACGCATAATATTGTAGATGTTACTGCATGAGGTAAGGCAACATGCTCCTGTCATGGCTACTATGTTTGTAAAAATGTTCCTCTTTTTCAACCAACTTTAAGGGATGGCTTCTGTAAATGCCATGCCCACTTCACAGGCTTCAAAGGAGGGGCTTACGGGTACAAGTGTTAGTATTTGAAGCGGTGTATGGGAGTTTGATATGGATGAATTTTATTAGGGCAATGTGTTGGCCATAGCCATTCCGAAATGGAAATTTGGATTTCACTCTAGGACCCCATGAAAAATTGCAAAAATAACTTTGACATCTGATACATCTTTTATCCTTCTAAATATGTTTCAACCTTGAATATGAATATACATATTTTTTTATACTATGATACTTCATTTATACTCCGTTGTCTAAATTGTATTATTGGTGTAATGTAATCATCACCATCCCAGTAGGACATTCAACAAGCACTTATTATTTGTTTTATTTTATTTTCCTTGGGAGTTTCAACAAGCCCCTATTATTAGCTTATTATTTGTTTTATTTTAATTGACTTGGGAGTTTCAACAAGTGCCTATTATTTGTTTTGTTTTGTTGGGAGATTTCATGGGATATGTAACTTAAGTCTTACTCAAATCTTGAACGTGTCATTCGTATTCGCCACTTGTATTCAACAAGTTATGTGAGCTACTTAAATTTTCAATGTATCATAATTTTTCTTCTTTATATATTACATTAGATCATAATTTTTCTCATTTATATATCAGCTACTTAAATTTTCAATGTATCATAATTTTTCTTATTTATATATTAGCATTAGATCATAATTTTTCTCATTTATATATCAACATTAGATCATAATTTTTCTCATTTATATATCAACATTAGATCAGATCAGGTTGTAGCACTCAAATCGATGTGTTTTATTTATATATTTTCTGTAAGGTAATCTAGATCAATCACAATCATTGTATCCTTAATATTTTCTTCTATGTCTAGCTAAACTAACATGTTCTTCTAGTTTCTAGATTATTAGTTTATAGATTATGAGACCTTTGTAGTGGAAAACTATATATATATTCATATTTTTCAGATGCATATCTATTTTCTTCTACTTACCATTTTAAAGTTTTCTAGTTACTATTTTTAAGTATAACTACTTTTTTTGGTAAAGAATGAAAGATTTCTTTTTCTGCTTTTACTGTTGGAAGTACAAAACATGGAAAGTTTTTTTTTTTTTTTTTAAAGAATAGTAAGATTTCAATGTTCTAGACCAATATGTCACTGCATTGATTTAATTGAAATAGCGGTAGCTATGTGGGATTATAGCCCATACATGCCATTGAAATGGCATGCATTCAATTGAAATGGTAGTAGCTATGTGGGATTATAGCCAATACATGCATCCAAACATCATGTACCCATAAACCTAAGTAGGATTATAGCCCATACATGCATCAAAATATCATGTACCCATAAAACTATAAAATTATGTAATTGTTGAAATTTCTAATGCATTTCCCATTTGTGTTTATTTAGTGTAATTCATTTAAAGTCTTCTTCCAGTAAGATTGGAAAACCTTAAACAATGTGCTAATTATTCCTATTGTCCAATTGGAAAACCTTAAACAATGTGCTAATTATTCCTATTGTCCAAAGCAATCTGCCAGTCTTGTAAAATTCTACACTGTAACCTTAAACAATGTGCTAATTAGTCCTATTGTCCAAAGCAATCTATCAGTCTTTTAAAATTCTACACTGTAATATTGGACCATTTCTGGATGCCTATTGCCCAAAGCAATCTTCCAATCTTGTAAAATTGTTGTACACTCTAATTTTGAACCATTTCCGGATTGCGGATAACCCTTTATAGATTATGAATAACCTGGGAACGAGGTTCTTAACATTCAGCATTTTCAAGAAAACACGAGGTTCTTAACATTCAAAATTTCCAAGAAAAAACAAAAGAACTTGTTAGCCCCCCTATGAAATTCTTGACAAGCAAGCTGGGGGCTAGATTGTCCTGGAGCCTCCAAGGAATGCCTTTCCCCTGAAAATCCATCCCCCTTGGAGTCTCTGTGTGCTGCGCCCAATTCTAATCCTCTCTGATGATCCATTCTTCAAAGGGCATATTTTACCCCTGCAAATACCCTCATTTTACCCTCCCCTTTCCTTTGTCAAAATCCCTTTTCTTCCTTTTATCCCCACCATCACCCTCTTAAATTCTCCAAAATCCCCTTAAACCCCCCCATCACCCTTTATTTCCCTAATTCTCCACCTCGCCTCCCTATCGTTCCTTTCCTTGGGCCTAAAAATGCTTTAAAATGTGCAAAAATCATATTTCGGGCCCTGGCCCCTTTGGCCTTAGCCCCGCGCTCCTTTTTCTCTCCATGTAGCCTGGCGCCGTGACCAAAGCTTTTCCCCTGCGGAGGCTCTTCTCCATCCGTAGAATCAAACCATGGAGCCCCCGCAGTTGACTCCTCGGGATATGGGACAACCCGATCGAACGGCTGTTATTGACTACGGGGGGTCACTCCAAATTTCCGTGCCCGTACACCTTGGCCCCCCCGTAGTTCATCTCCGCCGTCCAAATTAATGTATGATCCGACGGTGCGGAGATCGTTCGAAACAGTGGCCCCCACCTCGCCTTCGCGTTTCAAAACCGGTGGTTTCATTCCGCACCACCCATCCATAGCCGGCGGTATTTCCCGTGGACCCAACGATTCCATACGCTGGGTGACGTGTGTCCGAGCGTACTATTTTGAAAACCGCCCATTTTGCGCATTATATCCCGGACGAAAGCCAGGCAGCGGAATTCACCTCGGCCGTCAGATCTTGGAGCCCTCATCCAATGACGCTCATTCATCGAACCTGCGCACTGCTTAACGCCCGATCATCGTACCCGTTGGCCCACCGTCTGCCGTTCTCAACCGTCGATCTCCACCCCGATGGACGACCCAGGTTCGTTTGTCTCCCGTTGACCGGTCCTCGTCACCCCGCCTCGCCACGTCATCTCCACGTGCACACTCCGTACTCCCTCCCTACCCATTACGTATAATTGGCTCTTTTCGTGACTTTTCACGATTATCATTCATTTTTCACGTATGGTCGCTCTATGTTCCGCCAACTCCCCCCCCCATCAGAGCTTGTTTCAACATTCCGTCACGATTTCTCCCCAGTTCTCCATCTGCATGGCTTGTTTCCACGTCCACAATGTGTCCCCTCCTCCTCCATCATTCACATCCATGGTTTTCCGCACAGGTTTGTTGTTTTGCAGGGTTTCCAAAGGTGAAAGACTGCCATGATTCTACATGGAAAAGCTGTCCAGACAGTATTAAATCCAAGATCTGGTACTACCATGAGAAATTCAAAGAAGGCGGCTGACAGGATTTGCTTTAAAGAACATGATTCAAAACTCTGTGGAAAACCTTTCAGCGCTATTAAAAGCCCGAGCTACCCTGTCAGAAGCAAAATGAAAATGGTAGAGTCATTCAGCAGAGCAAAAGGAAGGTTAAGGCACGCTAACGAAGTTCCAAAGCCTTAAATCAGTGTTTTCAAAGGAAAAGCAGCAGATCACAGACCCCGAGGATCGATCAAAGGATCCTGAGTGCAGGCAAAAGGTAATATCAGGGTTTTCGTCAGCAGAATGTTTTTCTTTATCAGGTACAGGGCACCCATACTGTTTTATTTACACACCGTGTCCTTGAAAAGAATTCCACCAGAAAACAGTTCAAAACCACCATAGCATTTATGTGACAGGCCTTTCAGTAGTTTATTTTATTTTTTATCTAGACACCAGGAGTACTTCAGCCAAAAATGTCGAGATCAGATCTGGAGAAGATCATTCTTTCACAAGGAAGGTGACAGAGATTAAATACATAGCAGGTCAAGCAGAATGGTTTTCGGCCCTGCATTCATTATTATGTTTAATGATACATTTAATTTTCACCTACTCCTTCAGTCGATCTTAGGTTCATCCTTTGCTATAAAGCACAGAAGGAAACTTTGTAATGGTTGTTGATGAGATATCAGGAAAAAGCAAGAATTTTCCTCTTGAGACAAGTTCTCTGTGTAATACTGTGAGATAGGCTAAGATTTGATGTATTCAGGCTGAATTTTCAAGTTGTGGGCTATGATGTACCTGATTGGTGTTGTTTTTAATATGACAAGCATGTTTCTTTGGATCTTGATCTAAAGAAACTGGTGATGTTTTCCTTTCTCTGTATTTGTGATTGACTTGCTTTCATTTCACTATGTTTCTTCAGGCTTGCATCAGAAGTTTAGCATAAGACTTACCCTTGATACGTACCTTATGTTGCTGCTCTCCCAGCCCTTAATGTTTTCTGCTTATATGTGTATCTGAATGTTGATTTCAATTGATTTAACCAGTTTAGTGGATGTCATTGCCTGCTCTCTGATGTATGAGTTAATGAAATTTGTATTTAGATGTTCTTGTTAAGATTTAGTTGAATGTGTTGAGAACCCTGGAGGTCTAGAACCCGGTCTCTGCCTCTTTTGGGTCTTACCATCCCAATTAAACCTTCCCAAGATCCCTTGTTTTGCCTCTAATTCTGTCCAAGCAGGCCTGGAGTTAAATGACCTCTGGCCTGATCTATAGACAGAGTTGGATGGTTCCCCTTCACTCATTTTCAATCCTTAATGTCCCATCCCACCAATCATCCTTTAAGATCCAAATGCTCTAGATGACTAGACCAACTGAAAGCTTGCACATTGAACACAAATAAATCCTTTCTTGACTCCATAGCCCAATGGCTTTGATGTTCTCTGAGTTATCTACCTTTGCCTAAGCTTCCTCTTTGCTCATCCTTGTCTTATATTGGTCATTATTTTCCTGATTCCCTCCAACCAAACACAAACAATCAAACAAACAACCATGAGCCTACAACTAGCCTAAAATCATAACTTAGAGCTTCAAAGACATACCCTTTGACTACTATAGAGAGATCCCTCTCTGGACCTAGGAGGGCTAGATCCTAAGGTCTGAAAGTGGTTCTATGTTGTCTCATCTTTTGGTCTCTGTCAACCTGGCCAAAACATGGGAACCCCAACATAATGGCGACTCCACTGGGGAACTGAATGAGTTTCATCTCACTACATCTAGAACTTCAGAAACTTAGAACTCTGGTCAGGTTGACAGTAAGTCACCCCTTTCTTGGATCAATCTCCATTATTGAATATCCACCATACTCTTAGACAGAGCCTGGAAAGGGCCAGGTAGCCTCCAGATCTCATCCTCTTTTCAGAGGTGACATATCTGGTAAATGCCCTCCCAATCAATCTCTGGTTGGAGCTTGTTGTTTTAGAGGAGATTCCTGAAAGGTGATAGTGCCTGAGCACTGTGGTGGACAGTGTACCCCTTAGAAACATCCTAAACCCTCCACCTGGCGACTCCATTGTTCCTAAACGAAAAGAATCCACTGGTGATCAGTAGGCCTGCTGATTATCTTGGTTTCACAATCAGACTCCACTGGGAGGCCAGCCCGTGAGACAACATTAACCACAGTAGAAGTAATGAGTAGGGTTAAGCTGCTTGGCTTATAAACAACATTCTGGCTTTCAGAACCATCCACACAAGAGCTTATCCCAACCCTGACCCACCTGAAATAGTTGACAATCCGGAGAGTATCCTCAGGGAAGCTCCTACACCTAAAATACCAACTATTTCCAGCCACATTCTTAGAGCTAATTCTACACCAGAAAACCTAACAGCTCTAGCACATTTCCCCCCTGACCTAGACATACCTAATAGACTACCGAGAACTAGGTCATTCAATCATCTAGACCAGCAAGACTTCGAGGTTTACAATACACCATCTAACAGAGGTCAAAACACTAGGGACAGTGAAACCCCTCCTTCCACACCACCTGATTTTCACTTCCTTCAAAACTTGGGGCTCTCTCACCCTAGATCTGCTTAACATACTTCTGCTGGTCCTAATATCCCTGTCATCCAAATACCAACTGCTCAAGCTAACCCTTTACCCCATCAGAACATCATTATGGCAGCTTGGTATGTGCCTTTGCTTTTACCTCAACCCCTGTTACCCTTGCCCAATGATTATCAGTCAAAAATCCCACACTTCACTGCTAAAGAATCCATAACAGCTCAGCAACATGTAGATAAGATGGAGGATTCTTTTGATTATATGGAGATTGATGATGAAACAATCAAAATGAGAATCTTTTCCCAAAGCTTAGGAGGTGAGGTGAAGAAATGGTTTAAAGGTTTACCTCCTGGCAGTATTCAAGATCTCCCTGCATTATACCAGACCTTCATAAACAAATGGGAGGTTAGAGCCAACCCTCGCCAGCTCCTAGCAGACTACATGTCTCTTAAGAGAAACATAGGAGAGAGTGTTCACGATTACACCACCAGATTCAACAACATTTACAATGCTCTCCCTCCACACATGAAACCACCACAAGGAATGGCCTTGGCTAAATATCCGAATGGGTTTGATGCTGACATGGCCTATGAGATTAGAGACAAAGAATACACCACCCTGGAAGACATGCAAAAAGGAGCCATAACCATAGAGGCAAACCTAATGGAAAAAAGGGCAAGACTAAAAGATGAAAAAAGGGTAACATATAGGGATGACAATGTAGCTTCCACATCTGATCCCAAATACGATAGACTGTCTAAGAATGTGGAAGAACTGCAACAAATGATAAAAAGGATGGTTGTCCAAAACAAAAACCAAAACAGAAACTAGAACCAAAACATTAGAAGAAACAATGTTGCTCCCAACAGACAAAGAGAGTCAGATCAACAAATTATTCCCCCATTTCAAGAAAACTTTTTAGATGAAGACGAGGGAATCATTGAAGAGTATGAAGGGAATACCATAAACACGTTTGAAGCAGAGGACTCAGTCCTTAACTGTGATTCAGAAGAAGATCAACCTTCACCTTCATATTGGGATGAGGAATGGTTAGAAACCGAAGATTACAGATTAGGATTTGAAAATGCCATGTTACAGGTCATGGAACAATATGAACTTAGGAGCAAGAAAAGCCAAGATACTTCCAAAACAAAGAATCCCGAGGTAACCATTAAGAAAAGGCCTGATAAATCCTCTAAAGCATCTGCTGCAGACAACAAAACAACAGCTGAAGGTTCTGGAAAAGACAAAGAAAAAGACAACCAAAACACTGAAAAACAAGGTCAACCGACTAGCAGTACTAGCACCACAGTTAGTGCTCCTGATACAACAGTTCCCAACCCTGTACATAGTGAAAAATCACAAACTGATTCAGCTACTAAGGTAGTAACAAATAAGACAGAGTTGAACATTCCAAAGACCCAGTCCACTTTCAATTTAGAGAGTGAGATTGCGAAAATTAAAATCTCTGTACCATTGTCTGAGCTAGCCACTCAGGATGTATATAAAGGCCAAATTTTGAAAGCATTAAATCTGGGAGAAATGAATGATTCTGTAAATTTGAATGATGATCAACCAGCCCTACTCTTTGGTCCCAAGATTGAGGGAAAATTTCAGGAAGGGGTAGTTCCACCTTTCTATATCAGTCTTAACATTCAGGACAAGATACTCCACAATGCCATGCATGACTCTGGTGCATCACACAATCTAATGCCTAAGGTAGTGATGGAAAGGCTAGGCCTAGAAATTACGAGACCTTACAAAGACTTATACTCATTTGACTCTAGTAGAGTAAAATGCCTAGGCCTAATCAAGGATTTATGTGTGAGTTTGACCCAGATTCCTGCCAAATGTATGGTCATGGATGTTGTGGTGGCAGATGTGCCACCCAAGTATGGCATGCTGCTATCTAGATCATGGGGAGCCAAAATGCAGGGAACAATGCAGATGGATGGCTCTTATGCCACTATCCCTATATTTGGCCAACTTAGAAGACTGTATAGAGAGTCTCAGATGAAATTCTTAGTCAGTAGCCCCGAGAAGCCTGAAAACTCACCATTATACTCTGTACATACAGATCTAGACTCTTTTATTCTCTACAATGACCAATCCCCAGAAGAGACGAGATCAGATAACGGAGACACAAACGTAGAGCTCATGGATTTCAACATAATGGCTACTCTAGAAGAATACGATGAAGAGGACCATGGGAAAAATACTGAAAACATAACTCTGAATGGAACAGAAACAGAACAAAAATAACAAGCCAGCCACCTCCCTGATCTCCATCCCCATAATGAACCACAAAATAACCCCTCTCCTAGTACAGACCTTACAGCTCAACATAATGGCGAACCCAGCTGTAGGGGAGGGGATGAAAAAAAATTAAACAAAGAACCCCTGTGGGAAATGAATTTCGATGGGTCCTGTACTAGACAAAATGCTAGAGCAGGGGTATGGATACGTAACACAGAGAGTAACCACACGGAGAGTCATGCTGTCAATCTGCGTTTCAAATGTACAAATAACATTGCAGAATATGAGGCTCTCACTTTGGGCTTGAATCTGTTGAAGAAATTAGGAGCCCGTAGGATAGTTGTACAAGGAGACTCAGATTTAGTTATAAAACAGGTGAATGGTGAGTATTCAGCAAAACATCCCAGACTAAGAGCATATAGGAATGACACTCTGGATCTGTTGAAAAAATTCGTTGAATATAAATTAGTGTTCATTCCTAGGGGTCAAAACGCAGTTGCAAATGGATTAGCTTGTCTAGCTAGCTCATATCCTAAGGCCCCAGTTGACCAAAAAATTATCATTCAGACCAAATTCAGGCCTGCAGTGCTAGACAATGAAAAATATTGGCAGGTCTTTGAAGGAGACAAACAGATCGAAGATTTCCTGGTGGGCAGGAATGAGTTTGAATTTTCTGATTTAGACTCGATTTCTGATGATAGCTGCCCAAGCGAGGATCCCCCAGATGAACAAGAAACTCCCTGTAACATAGCAATAAATCTTTTTTATGATAAAACTGGAAATTTTAACGAAAATAGTGAAAACGCAGAAAATGAAGAGGTCGAAGTGCTGCAGGCCAAAGACAAGAATATACCCAGAGGCCTGGCACCCTTAGAGGACCTTTTTGACTTTGACGATGTAGCTAAAAGGCCTACTATTGAACATACAGATTCGGATGTCGAAGAATGTAACATAGGCATTGAAGATAGACCCAAAATGATTAAATTGGCTAAGTCTATACCTGCAGACATGAAGAAGAAGTACATTGACCTTTTTAGGGAATTCATTGATGTGTTTTCATGGAGTTATGAAGACTTAAAGGCCTATGACACCAACATCATACAACACAAGATACCACTAAAGGAAAATCAGAAGCCTTTCAGACAAAAACTCCGTAGGATTAATCCAAAACAGTTGCTTGCAGTAGAGAAGGAAATTAAAAAGATGTATGAAGCAGGCATAATAGTCCCTATAAGGTTTTCTGATTGGGTGTCAAACTTAGTGGCTGTAAGGAAGAAAACAGGGGAGATCAGGCTATGCATAGACTTCAGAAACCTCAACAGAGCCTCCTTGAAAGACAACTACCCTTTGCCTAGAATGGAACATATCCTTCAGAAGGTAGTAGGCTCTAAAAGAATCTCCCTACTTGATGGTTTTTCAGGATACAACCAAGTTCTGGTACTCCCAGAAGATCAAATCAAAACAACTTTTACCACTCCATGGGGCACCTTCATGTATGTGAAAATGCCCTTTGGATTGATGAATGCTGGAGCTACCTTCCAGAGAGAAATGGATATTGCTTTCTCAGATGAGATTGGACACTTTATAGTTATCTACTTGGATGACTTGACTGTCTTTTCTAAAACTGAAGAAGAACACTTGAAACATCTGAGGAAAGTCTTTGAAAAATGTAGAAGGTATGGTCTGTCCCTAAATCCTAAGAAAACTGTCTTTGGGCTGCAAGAAGGTAAACTTCTGGGCCACATTATATCTAAGAAAGGGATCAGGATAGACCCACAGCGAGTTGAGGGAATACTTCAAATTACACATCCAAGAAACATCGAGTTGCAGTCATTTATAGGAAAGATCAATTTCCTCAAGAGATTCATTCCTAATCTGGCAGAGCATCTTAGAAAAATGACTGAAATGCTAAAGAAAGATGCAGGAATTAAGTGGACTGTTGAAGCCAAGAAATCTTTTGAGTCAGTAAAACTTGCACTCACTCAAGCCCTTGTCCTTATCAGCCCTGACTTCTCAAAAGATTTTCTGATCTTTTCATTTGCTTCCCAACACACAATAGCTGCAGTTTTGCTGCATAAAAATTCAGAAGGTAATGAACAGCCTATAGCCTTCTTCAGTAAAGCCTTAAGAGATGCACCCTTAAAGTACAACATCATGGAAAAGCAGGCCTATGCCCTAATTAAGGCCTTAAAAGACTTTAGTGTGTACATTCTGCATTCCCACACCATTGCCTATGTGCCAAATATAGTGGTTAAGGATATCTTGTCCCAAGACCCTGATGGGAAAAGGGGAAAATGGATTGCTACCATCTTGGAATACGACCTTGAAATAAAACCCACTAAGCTGATCAAAGGTCAAGGCTTGGCCCAGTTAATGGCTGAATCAAACTTGCAGGCCCTTGACATTAACATGATAAATGCCCTAGATGAGCAGGATGGATTGCCCCATCCCACTGTTGAGGAGCAGTTTCAGAACTCTCCTTGGTATACTGATATCCTTTACGTGCTCACAAACCTCAATGCCCCTCCAGAAATGTCCAAAACAAAGGCCAGATTCGTAAAACTCAAAGCTAGAAATTACTGCATTATGAATGAGAGTCTATATTGGAAAAATCCAAATGGCCTTTTACTGAAATGTTTGTCTGAAACTGAAGCTGAAAGAATCAAACAAGAATTCCATGCAGGGGAGTGTGGAGGCCACCTGAGTTGGAAAACCACTGCAAACAAGATACTCAGGGCTGGTTACTATTGGCCTACACTCTTTAGTGATGTCCATAAAATGATTCTTGCCTGCCACAAATGCCAAATATTTGAGGGCAAAAGAAAGCTCCTTCCCCTCCCTCTACAACCGATCACCATAGAAGGCCCTTTCATGCAATGGGGCCTAGAATTTATAGTAGAAATTCATCCTGCCTCCTCTGGTCAACATAAATGGATCCTAACTGCTACAGATTACTTCACTAAATGGATAGAAGCTATACCCACTAGGAGTGCCACTGACTCTGTCATCATTAGGTTCCTAGAAGACTTCATCTTATCTCGTTTTGGTTGTCCAGGGAAAATAATCACTAACAATGCTGCTGCTTTCGGATCCAAAAGAATGGTTGATTTCTGTCACAGGTACGGAATAGCACTTGGACATTCAACTGCCTATTACCCCCAGGGTAATGGCCTAGCTGAATCATCAAATAAAAGCCTGGTTACAATCATTAAGAAGCTTTTGGAAGAGAACAAAAGGTCATGCCATAAAAAGTTGATACATGCCTTGTGGGCAGACAGGCTCACTACAAAGAAATCTATTGGCATGTCACCCTTTCAGCTGGTTTATGGGACATAAGCATTTTTTCCTACTAGTCTTGGAGTTCCAGTGATCAAACTTGTCCAGGAGATCCAATCAGAGGAAAACAGTATGGTAAGGAGAATCAATGAAACTATCCATCTGCAGCAAACAAGAGAGCAGGTTTATAGCAGAGCTGTCAGGGTACAGGAAGGCATAAAGAGACAGTTTGACAAAAGAACCAAAGCTTCAGATTTCAAGGTTGGAGATAAGGTTCTGAGATGGGATTCAAGAAGAGAGGACAAGGGCAAACATGGAAAATTTGATAGCTTGTGGCAAGGTCCATTTGTCATCCAGGCCACTGTGGGTCCTAATGTGTTTTTCTTACAAGAACTTGATGGTACAGAGTTGTTTGGGGGTCCTGTCAATGGCAAGATGCTCAAAAAATATTTCTGCTAATTTTTCATTTCCAGTTTCATTTCCATTGTACATACCATTGCAGTTTTACTTTCAGGAAAATAGAAAAATGTTCCAAAAAAAAAATGAAAAGAGAGGTTCAGACATGCTCAAAACATGAACCTCTGAAGTAAAAAGCATGGCTCAAACCTGATCAAAATCCGAGCCAAAGGAAGCAGAATAGCTGGTCCTAATAAGCTCAAAATCTAGATTAGCAGCGAAAGAAGAACCAGCTCTAATATGCCCAAAACCAGAGCTGAAGAAAAGAAAAGAGGTGACTCAAATATGCTCAAAACCTGAGTCACAAGAAAGAAAGAAGAATGTTTCAAAGTTGCAGAATTCCATGCCTTCACAGTTTTGTCTTCTACAAGTTTCTATCCAGCAAGTCAGACAGTCTAATCCTGGCTTGGCTGTGTTTAAATTTCCTGTCTTAGAATGTAGGTGAAGAAACCTGTTGGACAATTTAATCCCAACAGGTAGTAGATTAGGTAGAGAAATGGATGAGGCCAACAGTCTAATCTGGTCTCATGGAGAAAGAAGGGTATATTTAGAGTAGGTTTGTTTTTGTTTTGAAAATAAAATGTAAAGGGTCTGCTAGTTCAAATGCACCCAAGGGAAAATTGTAGAACTGTAGTTTGGGTAGGTAGATTGGTTGGGAAATATTTTTGCTGATGTTTCTATCATATTGTGGCAGCTAAAATTGAAGAAGAAAGATGGCTTATGACAGCAGGCATCTGGCCTACTCCAAAGATCATCTCTGGTTTCTTGACTCCTCCAAGGAGCAGCCATCCCCATGTGGAGCCACTGTTAGCCCCCCTATGAAATTCTTGGCAAGCAAGCTGGGGGCTAGATTGTTTAGGAGCCTTCAAGGAATGCCTTTCCCCGGAAAACCCATCCTCCTTGAAGTCTCTGTGTACTGTGCCTAAAACATAGTCCCTATGCTGATCCATTTCTCAAAAGGCCCATTATTGCCCTTTATGCCTTTGCAAAATATCACTTTCCCCCTCTCCCTTTGTTAAAGTCTCCCTATCACCCTTTATTTCCCTAATTCTCCACCTCGCCTCCCTATCGTTCCTTCCCTTGGGCCTAAAAATGCTTTAAAATGTGCAAAAATCATATTTCGGGCCACAGCCCTTCAGCCTTAGCCGCTTCGTTTCATTCCCCATGTAGCATGGCGCCGTGACCAAAGCTTTTCCCCTGCGGAGGCTCTTCTCCATCCGTAGAGTCAAACCATGGAGCCCCCGCAGTTTACTCCTTGGGATATGGGACAACCTGATCGAACGGTTGTTATTGACTACGAGGGGTCGCTCCAAATTTCCGTGCCCAAACACCTTTGCCCCCCCGTAGTTCATCTCCACCGTCCAAATTAATGTATGATCCGACGGTGCAGAGATCGTTCGAAACGGTGGTCCCCACCCCGCCTTCGCGTTTCAAAACTGGTGGTTTCATTCCGCACCACCCATCCATAGCCGATGGTATTTCCCACAGACCCAGCGATTCCATACGCTGGGTGATGCATGTCCGAGTGTACTATTTCGAAAATCGCCCATTTCGCGCATTATCTCCCGGATGAAAGCCGGGCAGTGGAATTCACCTCGGCCGTTAGATCTTGGAGCCCTCATCCAACGACGCTCATTCATCGAACCTACACACTGCTTAATGCCCAATCATCATACCCGTTGGCCCACCGTCTGCTGTTCTCAACCGTCGATCTCCACCCCGATGGACGGCCCAGGTTCGTTTGTCTTCCGTTGACCGTTCCTCATCACCCCGCCTCGCCACGTCAGCTCCACGTGCACACTCCGTACTCCCTCCCTGCCCATTACGTATAATTGGCTCTTTTCGTGTTTTTTCACGATTATCATTCATTTTTCACGTATGGTCGCTCTGTGTTCCGCCAACTCCCCCCCATCAAATCTTGTTTCAACATTACGTCACGATTTCTCCCCAGTTCTCCATCTGCATGGCTTGTTTCCACGTCCACAGTGTGTCCCCACCTCCTCCATCATTCACATCCATGGTTTTCCTCACAAGTTTGTTGTTTTGCAGGGTTTCCAAGGATGAAATACCGCCATGATTCTACATGGAAAATATGTCCATACAGTATTAAATCCAAGAGCTGGTACTACCACGAGAAAGTCAAAGAAGGCGGCTGACAGGATTTTCTTTAAAGAAAAGGATTCAAAACTCTGTGGAAAACCTTTCAGCTCTATTAAAAGCCCGAGCTACCCTATCAGAAGAAAAATGAAAATGGTAGAGTCATTCAGTAGAGCAAAAGGAAGGTTAAGGCATGCTAACGAAGATCCAGAGCCTTAAATCAGTGTTTTCAAAGGAAAGGCGATCACGGACACGAGGATCGATCGAAAGGATCACGAGCGCGGGAAAAGGTAATATCGGGGTTTTCGTCGGCGAATTTTTCTTTATCGGGTACGGGCACCCATCTTGTTTTATTACACACCATGTCCCCGAAAGAAATTCCACCGAGACAACATTTCATTACCATAGCATTTATGTGACGAGGCCTTTCAATAGTTTATTTTATTTTTGATCTAGACACAAGTGCTTGACCAAAAATGTCCTATCATATACGGGAGAAGATCATTCTTTTTTTTTTTTTTTTTTTTTTTTTTTTTTTTTACGATGGGATCGGCAAGTAGGGCAGCCTCGCGACTCGCGTTACACGGGTCGATTCGGCCCGCCCCTACCCTCTATACCCAGTAAAATGTGTCTTGGCCCCTCTCCGTGCGCTTTAGTCCGGGGGATTTGAACTCGTGACCTCCTGTCGGGCTCGCCTTACAAACGAACTTCACCGCATTCCGATTACCAACTCGCCTACCCCCGTGGGGCTGGAGAAGATCATTCTTTCACAAGGAAGGTGACAGAGATTAAATACATAGCAGGTCAAGCAGAATGGTTTTCAGCCCTGCATTCATTGTTATGTTTAATGATACATTTAATTTTCACCTACTCCTTCAGTCGATCTTAGGTTCATCCTTTGCTATAAAGCACATAAGGAAACTTTGTAATGGTTGTTGATGAGATATCAGGAAAAAGCAAGCATTTTCCTCTTGAGACAAGTTCTCTGTGTAATACTGTGAGATAGGCTGAGATTTGATGTATTCAGGCTGAATGTTCAAGCTGTGGGCTATGATGTACCTGATTGGTGTTGTTTTTAATATGACAAGCATGTTTCTTTGGATCCTGATCTAAAGCAGCTGGTGATGTTTTCCTTTCTCTGTATTAGTGATTGACTTGATTTCATTTCACTATGTTTCTTCAGGCTTGCATCAGAAGTTTAGCATAAGACTTACCCTTGATAGGTACCTTATGTTGCTGCTCTCCCAGCCCTTAATGTTTTCTGCTTATATGTGTATCTGAATGTTGAGTCCAATTGATTTAACCAGTGTAGTGGATGTCATTGCCTGCTCTCTGATGTATGAGTTAATGAAATCCATATTTAGATGTTCTTGTTAAGATTTAGTTGAATGTGTTGAGAACCCTGGAGGTCTAGAACCTGGTCTCTGCCTCTTTTGGGTCTTACCATCCCAATTAAACCTTCCCAAGATCCCTTGTTTTGCCTCTAATTCTGTCCAAGCAGGCCTGAAGTTAAATGACCTCTGGCCTGATCTATAGACAGAGTTGGATGGTTCCCCTTCACTCATTTTCAATCCTTAATGTCCCATCCCACCAATCATCCTTTAAGATCCAAATGCTCTAGATGACTAGCCCAACTGAAAGCTTGCACATTGAACACAAATAAATCCTTTCTTGACTCCATAGCCCAATGGCTTTGATGTTCTCTGAGTTATCTACCTCTGCCTAAGCTTCCTCTTTGCTCATCCTTGTCTTATATTGGTCCTTCTTTTCCTGATTCCCTCCAACCAAACACAAACAATCAAACAAACAACCATGAGCCTACAACTAGCCTAAAATCATAACTTAGAGCTTCAAAGACATACCCTTTGACTACTATAGAGAGATCCCTCTCTGGACCTAGGAGGGCTAGATCCTAAGGTTTGAAAGTGGTTCTATGTTGTCTCATCTTTTGGTCTCTGTCAACCTGGCCAAAACATGGGAACCCCAACAGAACTATTGAATGGTTGGTATTGCAGTAGCAGGGTTGTTAACTGTTACAATATGAGGGTTGTTAATTTCTACGGGTTTTTATTTTGGATAATCTCGTATGCAGAGATAAACATCATAATTTTAACAAATATATATATATATATATATATATATATATATATATATATATATATATATATATATATATATATATTTATTTATATTTGAACATTTTTTTTCCAGAAATGAAAAAACATTGTTTACTACTATACATAGTCTATACAGAAAATAACTGGCATCATTCAGGTAGCCCCACACACACAACATTTTTCGAAAGAGGCGAGAATTTTGGTGACATACCCGAGAAGTTCTACTGGATGAAAAGTAACTCGACGAGCGGGGACGGCAGGAGCACCACGGCGGCCGGGAGCAGCAACAACGCAGCCAAAGCGAAAAAAAACGCGCGTACAATGAAAAATATAAACCATAAGCCTTCGCGGGTGACTAATTTATAAAAAATAGTTCGGTTGAACTTTTGATGCCGGTTTTCCAATTCCCGGCAAAAATTCTGTTTGCCCGCGTCGTCAGTGTGCCGTCAATCTAAACGGAATCACGAGTTCGGCCGAACTTTATAAAAAATTTCGGTCGAACTATTACAAAGTTTGGCCGAACTTTGTAAAATGTTCGGCCGAACTATTGTTGAAAAAAAATTTCGGCCCCCGATTCTCACAAAAGTGTAACCCAGCTTCACGTTTCCGCCCATATGAAAGGAGAAGAGATTCTTAAAGTGACAGTGTAGAAGATCATCCATCTCAAAATAAGTCAAGGGCTCACAGGTATGAAAGTAATGCTATGGATAAATTTGAATATATTCTCGTTTCTGCACTTACTAGTTCTTCTTCACTGGATTTGTGAGATATTTGGTTGATTGACAGTGGGACCACTCATCACTTATCTAGATACAAAGAAGTCCACTCTACTCTGGTAGAGAGGGAGACTAAGCTGAAAATAATTCTTGGAGATAACTCGAGTCATCCCGTAAAAGGATTTTTATATGTTAATTTCCGGTTAAATTCTCGAGAATCAGTATTGTTGCATGATGTTATGTATGTGCCATGTCTAATGAAGAATTTTTATTTCAATATCCACATTAGAAGATAAAGGGATGAGGGTTGCCTTCATTAATGGAAAGGTCTTATCTTGGCCTGTTGATTCACATATGAAATATGACTTCACATTAGGTATGAGATATGAAGCAATCTATAATGTCACAGGAAGGTTGCTTCTAGCATTGGTTCATAACACCAATCATCTAACCGAATTGTGGCACCGTATGTTGGCTCATCTACACTATGATGCTCTTCTGAAACTGGTCTTAGGTATTCGCGATGTTCAAGCTCATCATGATGGAGTTTGTCCAGGTTGTGCAAGTGGAAAGAAAAAAAGGGCACCATTTCCTTCCAGTAAGAACAAAACAACTGACATCATCCATCTCATTCATTCATATATATGTGGTTCGATATCTGTGAATTCTATTGGTGGTCATCTCTACTACATCACCTTCATTTACGATTTCTCAAGAAAGACATGGTTGTACTACCTCAAGCACAAGGATGAAGCCTTTGAAAAATTCCAGGAATTCAAAGCTTTGGTCGAAAATAAATCAGGGAAAAGAATAAAAAATTTCAGGTCCCATAATGGAGGATAATACATGTCAAAAGAATTCATAGCATTCTGCAAGAAATAAGGGATCAAGAAAGAAACTATTGTGCCTTATACACCTGAACACAATGGCTTAGATTAAGGAAGAACTGATCGATATTGGAAGTTTCTTGTGCAATGATTTATGATCAGAAGGTACCAGAGTATATGTGGGCTGAAGTCACACATGTTTTTGTATATGTTTAAAACCGAGTGCCTCATCAAGCATTGAAAAAAAAGACTGCCGAAGAAATATTTTCAGGTAACAAACATGACATCCATCATATTTTTATATTTGGATAACCCGCATTCTTTCATGTGCTGAAAGAAAAAAGAAACAAGATGGAAGCTAAAGGAAGAAACGATATGTTTATGGGTTACTCGGAAAAATCTAAGGCATACAAAATATATATTCCTGGTCAAAGGAAGGTTGAAATTAGAAGGGACGTAACTTTCGATGAAAATGTAACACTTTGTAAAGTAAGAGACCTTCCTCCACCTCCTAAGGAAGATGATGATGAAAAGGATATTTTAGATGGTCCTTCTATGCCTGAGTCAGATGATATTGATGTTCCCATGGAACCTATGGATTTTTTAGATCCACCTCCCAGTGATGTTCCTTCAAATAAAAGACCACTTTGGCTTTGTGACACTATACATGATAATGAAAGAAGCATTCCCATTCATAGATCCTTCAGAGAAAGGAAGGAACCTTGCATGTATCAGGCATATGTAGCTTCTATGGCACCATGATTTAATTTGAACCATCCTCATTCGAAGAACTAGTCAAAGAACAAGTTTGGAAGGATTCTATGGCTGAGGAATATGAATATATTGTGAAAAATGATGTATGGGATGTTGCGCCGAGACTGCATGGGAAGTCTGTTCTGACTTCGAAATTCCTATTCAATATCAAACATGGAATCAATGGAAACATTGAGAGATAAAAAGTGAGGTTCGTAGGTCAAGGTTTCTCTTAGAAAGAGGGAGAAGATTACGATGACATATTTTCTCCTGTGGCTCATTAGAAAACTATTTGTTTGATAATTTCCCTTGCTTCCAGTCAAAGATAGACCCTTCATCAGATGGATTTAAAGATAAATTTCCTTCATGGTATTTTACATAAATAAGTGTATGTTGAAAAAACACAGGGATTTGAAGTGGAAGATCGCAGAACACATGTTTGCAAGTTGAATAAAGCATTGTATGGTTTGAAGCAAGCTCCTCGAGTTTAATATGCACACATTGAAAACTATTTAATGAAACTGGGTTTCAAAAGAAGCAATGTTGATCCCAACCTCTATTTTAAGGTTTTTCCAAGGTATGCCATTGATTCTGGTCATATATGTTGAAGATCTATTCTTAACAGGAATTGAACCATTGATGATGGAAATTAAGAGGAAGTTAGCCTCTAAATTTGAGATGAAACACCTTGGTATTACACACTACTATTTGGGCCTTGAGGTGTGGAAAAGGGTTGATGAGATATTTCTCTCACAGGGAAAGTATGTAGTAAAGTTGATGGAAAGTTTTGGTATGACTGAGTTCAAATCCATGACTATTCCGATGGAGATGAATTTCAAGAAGCTGTGTGGAAAAGCAGCTAGAATTGATATGGAAAATCCATCCAAGTATAGAAAACTAATTGGGGTTTTGAGGTTCCTCATGAACACCCATCTAGATATATGTTATGTAGTTAACACATTGAGTCAATTCATGACTGATCCCCTTCATGTGCATTGGATTGCAGCCAAACATGTATTGAGATACCTACATGGATCGATCAAACTTAGTTTGAGATATTCTGCTGGAAATATTCAACTTCTTGGATACACTGATACTAACTGGGTAGGTAATGTCACTGACAGAAAGAGTGCATCTAGATCTTGTTTCAGTCTTGGTTTTTCCATGATATCTTGGATGAGCAAGAAGAAAAAGTCGGTATCATTGAGCACCACGGTAGCAGAATACATTGCTGCTAGCATGGATAGTTGTGAAGTTGTGTAGTTAAGGAATCTCTTTGGTGAGCTCTTTTGTCAAGTCTTAGATACCACAGTGATATACTATGACAGCAAGAGTGGGATCCGTTTGGCATAGAATCATGTATTTCATGAAAATTCCAAGCATATCGAGTTTCAAGATCACTTTATTCATGATATGGTGCAGATAGGAGCTGTTAGACTCCACCACATATTGACTGATGAGAAGATAGAAAATATTCTCACCAAGGCACTATCGAAAGGAATGTTTTTGGTATTCAGAGAACAGCTTGGATTGATGGATGTAGCCCCTCTAGATAAGGGGAAACACTGATCGAGGACACCGAGCAAGCTCGTCCTACCCTTCTTGAGCTCTTGGGGTGAGGAATTGAGATAGAGGACTCTTGGGGTTGAGTGATATCTAGACAATAAGGAACTTGCCTATATTTTACCCAGGGTTGAGATGTTTCTCCCTTATCTTCATAGGGTCAAAGAAGCTGCTCCCTTATCTGGTATTTGTAGAGTATACCCCAGTTGTTATCATACCCTCTAACAAGGCTTGATGGGAATACTGCTCCTCTTTTTGCCAACGAGTTGAGAGTGTACTACTTGGGGTGTACAACCAAAGTCGATTATGTTGCAGGTGTTATTCCAGATGATTGATGAGATTCATTGATGGGAAAATCGATAGGCAACGAGATTGGGTTGATATTTTCTCCCCCTTTGTGATTTTGGATTGATTATGAACTCCCTGATGAGATTCTAGGGTCAGAGATGTTCTCCCCTGTATGATGAATTATCCGATTACTCAGTATGGGTGGAAGTCATTGATCCCTGATTCTTGTTCTTCTAGATCTGAGAAAGTTTCAGCAGATGGAGTTGAGTTGTGATGACAGCATGGATGAAAAACCATGGTAAGATTTCAATCTCTTGGTTTGATTTAACTGTTGAAATTAGAAGGAAATTTTACCCTCTAGAATATATACCAAAATCCAGAATGGACTGGCATAATTTTAGACAACTAAAGGGACAAAGTCTTCAATATTATACACAAGAGTTTAGGAGAAAAGCACTAGTTTTGGGTGTCAATTTATCTTCTCAAAACACTTTGTTAAATTATATTGGGGGTTTGTAAAACTATCTTAGACATACTATTATCATGTTCAATCCCACAAACTTAGATGAGGTTGGTGTTCAAGCCACACATCTAGAAGCAAGAGGGATTTATAATGCAGATGAGAAAAGTGATAGTTCCCTTGAGTATGAAGGAAAAGGAAAGGGTGAGTTTAAGGGAAATTGAAAGAAAAATGGTTCTATTAAATTAGAGAAAGATAAAATCACATGCAAACATTGTTTGAAAAATTTCCATGATGAAGACCATTGCTGGAAACTACATCCAGGGTTGAAGCCCGAAAAACTTAAAACCAAAGAGAAGGAGAAAACAATTGCAATCATTGAACATGACTTAGGTTCAAATTCAGGAGATGAAACCAAGATTACAAAAATGGGTTTGAAAGGTAAGAGCATAGCAAGCACTATTTCTTCAAGTTGTTATAATGTAACTCAAGATGATGATACAAGAATTGAACTCTTTCATATTAGAGTTGTTTCAAGGCATAAAAAAATAGACACACTATTTGATAGTGGTTCTCAAGCCAATTTGATTTCTGAAGACTTAGTTAAGAGGTTAAATCTAGAAACTATTACACATCCAAGACCTTATCCTTTAGGTTGGATATTCAAGAATGAAAACTTGCAGGTAACACGGAAGTGCATCCTAAGCTTTGTAACCAATTCAAAATTTCTTCATGAATTGAGTACATAGTTAGAGCGCATAAGAAGAAGAAGAGTTTGTCTCTTATACACATAGGAGAAATAAAGAGAACAATGAATGCAAGTCAAAATTTTGCTTTGTTAATGTTCAAGCATGATGATGTTTTGAATGAGACATTTCAAGAAGATGCATCAAATGAACAAGATGATTTCATTGAAGTTGCTAATGGCTGTAATAAGATGTTTCATGGCTCTAACATGTTACCTTTTAAAAGAGGTAAACAAGATGTGAAAGATTTGCAAAAATCCACATCATTGTTGAACAGTGATGGGAACAAGATGTTAGTGTTCAATGGTGCAAAAATCAAAGAACAAGCACCAAAACAAGATGAAAAAGAAGGCATAGGTTACACAAGTACTTATTTTGGGTTTCAAAATGGTGCATGGAAATGGTGAAAACACTTGGTCAAAAATCGACGCACATACAAGTTGAGACAAGCTAAAAATCACCATGTCGACAATGTTCGAGGTGAGAAAGTTTTAAAGTTATTCAAGTTTCATTTGATTGAAGACCAAGGAAGGAACATGTTTTTTTATTCAAGGATAGTTTTATGTTCTACAAATTTTGGGAAATTGCAACAAGATGGTATCTACAATAGCAAGACATGGTCTCCAAAATCAAGTAAAAATATATGTTTTCATGAATATCTCAAATTGTTGAATTCAGGAAAATTACAGTGGATTGAGATTGGAAGAGTGAGGGGGTTGTACCATCATCCACATATTTAGTAATGAAATAGATTTTGGGATCCAAAAGCTTCTAGTGGGGAGGTGTGATCATGTGCTCGAAATGAAAGTTGTCGGAATGGTGTGGAATCTGAATGACCGTGTAGATCTTGTTGTTCTGAATTCGGCGCAATTCATTTCATGGAAAAATCACACAATATGCTCCTAGAAACACAAAATGTTTGCTTTGTCAAACAAGCAAATTTAAAAAAATTTGCAAGACAACCTAGTCAGCAGTCTGTACAGCTCACTGGGAATGCCTAAATGGTAGGGTGATAGTGTAGGTTGAATTGGTCAATGGTTTTCCTCCTGCATATGGTATTATGCCAAGTGGCACGTTTTTATTGTGTCAAAATGGTGCACTTTGATTGGTTTCATGATGGCCAATCATAGGCTGCCACGTGAACCAGCTAGGGGCCGCCACGTGGTAGCTTGAGGGCCACCAAAATTTTTGTTATAGATTGAGTGGAGAGGGTGGGGGTCGAACCCACGACCTCAAAATACACAACACTCTGCTTTACCAATAATCCACACATTTGTTTCTTACCATATAGTGGTATCGACATATATTTAAGTTTTAATGTTTTGTATATTGGGGATGGGGGCCGGGGTCTAGCCCCAACCCTGGCCACCGCCTGGGGGCGGGACCATGGGCAGGAGGCTAGCCCCGCGCCCCCCCACTAACCACAAACCATAACATTAAACCCAACTTTGTATGTGTTAATTGATGTCGAGACTGTCGGGACCGCTAGTTTGCTAATCGTCAAACTCATAACCGTAACATGTAATGCGTCCAATGTGACCACCATGACGACAGTTAGCCAAATAGTGCGACATATTTTTTTAATATATATATATGTATGTATGTATGTATGTATGTATGTATGTATGTATGTATGTATGTATATATATAGATATGTATGTATGTATGTATACATATATATATACATATATCTATACATATATATATATACATATATGTATACATATATGTATAGATATATATACATAGATATATATATATATTTATATATGTATACATATATATATATATATATGTATAGATATATATCAGTATAGATATATATCAGTATATATATATATATCAATATAACCATATTTGATATGGTTTGAAATCTGGTCTTTAAGCATTATTGGGAAAATTAATGCCCCGACAATTTTTCCCGATTTTTGGCGGAATTGGCACTCTATTAGCACATTTGGGGGCAAAACTGTGGGCTCAGTTCTGGATTTTGAGGGTTTTTTAGAACAAATAGTGGAGGGAGGGGAGATCACAACTTGAGGAGTTTTAACCAAATTCAAGGTAGAAAGAGGCTACATAGGCATTTTTGGGAATTCTGGAGCTCACGGAATAGGTTTTAGAGCTGCTTGAGCATTGAAAATACATGTAATTACACTTTTGAGCATAATAGAAGAGGTCCAAGCCATTGGAAGCTGGACCAAGGAGACATAGCCCAGTCGGGGTGAACTCCTTCATCATGTGTTGTTGTGATACTATTTTGGTGATGTTCATGTCTGTTATATGCTGTTGTTTAGTGTTTTTTTATGTTAATTTTCTCAAGATATTCACATAAAAACACATAAAAAACTCATGGTTAACTTGCAATTTACCTCATAATCCTCAAGCACTTTGTTTATATTTTGAATTGGATCTTAGAAAAACAAACACTAATATTCCCATTCATATCAATTCCATCAGAGAGAGTAATTTGGAAGTGTGAGGAAATAGTTCTTAATGAAGTAATAGAGTTAATGCCAATTATTTGGAGCAGTGGTTGAATCTTCATATAGCCATTCAACAACATAGAAATGGAATTCTTAGTCAAGGCAAGCTCCATTATTTTAGCATGGTACAAACCTTGTTTGTGAAGATAAGGCTATAATTATATTTAATGCAGTGGAAGAGATATTAAAACATAAAACTATAATTTATAGAAGGGAATTATGAAATACAATGGAAAATAAAAAATTCTAGAATTGCAAATTAGAATTCCTTTAGCAAGGACATCAATAATACGCTTTCACATTGGATTTATTGTCAAAGACTGACATATATCACAAAATAATACTTTTACTAGCCTTGGAAGCAATGCTAGAGTCTCTGGATTTTTGTTCCTGGCCAAATATTTGTATGTGATTTTGCCTATAAAATTTATTTCAATTACTGAATAAGGTCTTGAGTTTGCTTGAAGATAGCTAATGAAACCTTAACCAATGAAATTGATAATCATGCCCATTTATTTCTAGAATTGAAAAATAGAATATGGTTCTACAACAGTTGTTATTTTCAAAGGCTCACCTATATCGTAAACTACTATCTTTACTCATCTTGGAAGCAATGCTAGAGTATTTGTATTTTTTTTCTAGACCAAAGACTAGATTGGGAAAAGGCCTTGGAGGACTATGAAAATTTGAAACTAGTTTCCATGACATTATCCACAATAGTCTAAAATAACATCTCAGACTTCCCTAGATGATAGGGATTATCCAGGAATTGACACAGTACTATCACAGTCACCAACAAGCAGGAAACGTACACACACAGGAACGAGTTGAAGTTGGTATACCAACCTTGTTTGCAAGACACCAGGATTTCCAAGATCTATTAATCTAAAATAATATATAGTAGATCATAAATGGCATGCATGGAGTTTCCTTTACTTTCAAAGAATAAATCTTGAAAATATTTTAGATGCAGGTAGGTGTGTGGATGATAATGGGCACTTTGAATGGACAACTAGAACTGGGTCTTTTTCCTCCACACTTCTAGGTTTACTTCCTTTTCTCCAAGGAAATCCTCACATATGCTTTTGGGGAAGTGGAATAATGTTTCAAGGGACTAAAATCCAATGTTGAAAACAATTGATGAAGCAAACCACTTGACCTAAAATTCTAGTTTCACCCTCTATATTACATGTCAATATGGAAATTTGATTGTAGCACAATAATGGAAAAGTATAAGAGATGCCTAAGATTTGTATATAATATTTCCTATCATTTTTATTTTACTGACTGAATAAAGTCTTGAGTCTGCCTACTACTACCTAATGAAACCTTAACCAATGATATTTATAATCATACACTTTTGCAGAGGATAGGCACTGGACCATTTATCTCCTTTCTATTAATGATTATTATTGTGTTTACGGAGGATAGAAGAATCAAGGTAGCAAAGGATAATGGACTCATAGATATGCCCAAGGAAAAAATTCCATTGAGAATTTCCCTCCCACTTCTATAATATATATTATTGGGAATAACTGATGTATTTACGATGGTAGGAATGCAAGAGTACTTTTATGATCAGATGCCACACTATATGAAATCCCTGGGTATAGCTGGGTATTTGAATGTTTTAGGAATCATTAGTTTCTTGAGAAACATACTTATTTGAGTTATTGAGAAGCTTATTTGCAGAAATAAGAAGGCTTGTTGGTTTGCAACCAACCTGAAAAAAGTGTGAGACCAATGCACAAGTGATACAAGAAAACATATACTTAATTTGTGAGAGTCAAAAGAGAAACCTAGTCGAATATTAGTCATGTTTTTTGATACATATAAATCCACCTCCACACGTACCCCCACCACCCCCACACACATCCATAATAATTTTGGTTGCTCATCTTTAATCTACTCACATGGGCACTTCCGTAAATTCAATGTCCTTTGGTCCCCATAGAATCATTATGGAGTGTGTAGTTTCTTCTCCCTCCAAGAGACACTAACACATATTATTGTAGCTATGTACTTTGAAGACACATTTTCTCAACTAAATTATGATGTGTATTCCCATTTTGGGCATGGTTGATATTTCTTATTATACGTAGATCAATATTTTTTTGGTATTGCTATTTAAATAGTATATTTAAACGTATCCTTGTGGTTTATTTTCTATTTCTCTAACCAATGTAAAGCATTTAAAATTCACAAGATACTAGAATGAAAGAATATGGGCTATGGTTCGTTGACCTAACTTTCATTTTCTAGCATTAGGCATATAATTTGTTTTTATATTTTAATATCAACCCCTATCTATTACTATGAAAATTATTAAATTTATTTTGGTGAGATTTTTTTAATATAGTTTTTTTTTTTAATGATGACATACACTCAATTTTGGCTATCTAATTTTTGGGCAAATTCCAAATTTTCACTGAGGAATTTGCATTTCCAATGCACAACTAAATTCAATGCACTTAAAAGCTTTTATTACATTCATATTGTGAAAAATCAACAACTTAGTTAAGCGCCTAAATTTAGCATGATTAAATAATATTTATGAATGATGACAATGATTATTAATATTTGAAACCAATTTTGATTTATCTAATTTATTAAATTAAAAAAAAAAATAAAAAAAATTCATAATGTAAATTTTTGTGAGTCATATTGATTTTTCAAGAGAATTTTTTTGGTAAATCACATTCAGTTTTTTGATTCATGATGAACCACACTTAGTGGTTCAAAATGCATCTACCAAAAAAACTAAATGCGAGTTACCGGAAAAATTCTCTTAAAAATTTGATAAAATAATTATTTAATATAATATAATATAATGTAAAATATGTGGTGATAAAGAATCTTGATAAAATATTTTTTGTATAAAATTCATAAAATTACGTGGTCAAAAAATCATAACATAATTATAGTAAATTTTTATAATATATTAGTTAAGCATTTAACCTTATTATGATTAGATGAAAATGATTATGACTATATAAAACATATATTGATTTATTTGATTTATTAAATAATAATAAAACAATATTTAATTTAATTTAATATAGTGTAAATTAATTGGTGATAAAGTATATTATTAAAATACCTTTTGTATAATCCACAATGGAAATTATGTGTTTGATCTCGACTTGTAGCTTGGCCCTATGGGGCTGAGCATTCTGTTAGATCCCATCATTAGGAGTTTCACATCGGTAAACTATGCTCTAGACAATCTCTTTATGATTTTTGGTTGCTCTAGTTATTCATCGAGTACTGGGTATCGCAGATCCTAGGTTGGGCATCCAGCCCCGAAATCCCCCTTCGCGAAGGAGATCACGACGTTTAATACC
Organism: Pinus albicaulis; assembly: GCA_034641835.2. Lineage (NCBI taxonomy): Eukaryota > Viridiplantae > Streptophyta > Pinopsida > Pinales > Pinaceae > Pinus > Pinus albicaulis. Next base: position 419,828,058 of record CM076578.1, read on the forward strand.
CTAGCTGCTAATGGACCAAAATTTTAGAAATATGGCTCCTCTCACTTTGTGAAAAAAGCTATATGACATACCAAAAGTGGAGATCAATTCCCCTCAAGCTCAAAACCGATCACTCAAACTTAAAATCGGGACCTGATTAGCCAGTTCATGGGGCTATGGCTCTCACCTTGCACCATTCAAACATGGATTGAGAATAACTAGAATCCCCTCATCTGGTGAAGTTATTTCCTCTTTTTGCAGTAAGTTTTTTTTTTTTACTTTTTATTTTGAGAACAAAGTGGACTGGGATTTGATATTCATAAGTGGACCATATTTTATGGGAGCCAAGGATTTATACCTTGATTGTTGAACCCCTAATTTTAACCTAGACTATGATATCCCCACTACGGTCCTAGTCTGGGTTAAAATCCCCTACTTGTCTCCCCACTACTGGAACAATGTTACCTTCAGATTCATTGGTAGTACATTGGGAAAGTATGTTGACTATGCAGAACCCAGAGACGGGCTTTTTTCTTGTGCACAAATACGTGTGGAGGTAGATCTATATAAATGATTTCCAATGTCAATCAATCTTTGTATGGTTAATTGGACTCATGTGCAAGAAGTGGACTATGATCAACTTCCTTTTAAATGTAAAGTATGCCACGAATATGGGAGCTTTTATAGCATAATTCCCTAAAGAACAAGCATCTTAGAAAAAACAAGGATAATATAATGATCAATGGCAATAAGCTAAAATTTGAAAATGATCAAATAGATAGAAAATGCAACCTATGCTCGCTCCTAAAAAATCTCCTTTCAAATATGGCGAGAACTCACGGTCTTCAAGCCCCTCTCCAAGAAGATCCAACCTTGCGGGAAGCTTCGGAGGTGAGGGAAACCACTATGCAATCCTCTCTGGCATCCCAGAAGATGGTGAATGCTCACAACCAACTAATCAAGTAGGAGAATATGTATTCTTAGAATCTTGATCAAAACCCTCGTGAAAACCCCCCTTCAGCTGAAATATTAAATAGTAGCATTGAATAACACTCTTAGGAGGATGAATAATATTTCCTTTCATCAAAGGAGACTACTGGACCAACAATCAAATACAGTTCAACAGACAAAAATTTATAAAAGGAGAAGGAAAAGGAAGCAGATAAGATAATTTGCAGATCAGGTCAAAAGTCTAACAGACGAATTCAGATGGAAAAAACTGAAAAGGATAAATAACTTGGCTTCCAGCACACCATCCCTTGTCAGTTGGTATATCGTGAGAGTAAAGGGAGGAGGGTGGGGGAAGGAGCATCGATAGACCCTACGAAGAGGGAAACCATCTCCCAAAGTAAATATTGAATATAATCTCATGGAATTGCAAGTGCCTTGGATCTGAGATATGAATAGAAGAAGCAAATTCATTGATCCTTAAATAAAAACCTTTGGTGAATCTCTTCTAGGAGACGAATATGAATGAGAGTGAGCTCTCATCTAAGAAAAATAAAATTTATAATAGAATAAATATGATTGAAATAATCTCTCGAGGTGCCTTTAGGGGTCTCTGTACTCTTTAGGACTTGAATAAAATCCAAATTTTGAATACCATGGAAACCACCCATTGGATCACAACCACCTTTAAAATTATGGATATTCACGAGGTGTGTTATGTAATCAATTTTTATATGTCAGTCCAATTTAGAGAAAAATAAGAATGTTGGAAATATCTTATTGATTTAAAAGACATAGATTTTAGCGATAATTGCATTATTGGGGATGATTTCAACACTACCATGAATCACAAGGAAAATAAAGGGGGGTCTACAGTTAGGGGCCCCTTTCAGAAAAATATGGAAGACCTTATTCAATCTCTTAATCTTCTCAATGTCAGGCCTCTTCGTTTCTGATATACTTGTAATAATATGTGTGTTGGACCTAGCCGCATAGTTTCCCAATTGGACTACTTCCTAGCCCCTGATAATCTCCTAAATTTGAACCTATCCCTTCATTCCTTTATTCTCCCGTGGACTATGGCCCCGTTCCCTTCCATTTCTCCCCACTTTAGAGTCCCTCCCCTAGTTTTAATGGCCTCGTAGAGTCATCTTCGTATGAATGGGTGGAAGGAAACCCAATTATAATATTAGAAATTAAGACTAAGCAACTCAAGCAATGTATCAAGAAATGGCTGAAGAAGGGGAATACCGATCACCAGTCTTCAATCTTGGAGTTGGAGCAACAAGTGTCCTCTATTCAAGAAGAGCTAGAATTAGAGGTGGTTACAAGGGGTATTATGTAGAAAGAAATTGAAACCTTTAAGACTTATCATTCGCTATTGAAGAAATAGGAGGAATATTGGCATCTCAAATATTACAGTGTTTGGCTTTAGGCAAGGGACTGAAACAGCAAGTTTTTTAATAAATAGGAAAAGTGTTGGAAAATTAAGAACAATATTTCAAAATTTCAAACTCAAGGGCAGAGGATTATGGACTTCTAAATCATCAAGGAAGATGTCACTCCTCATTATAGTTACCAATACAATGGCCCTAGAGATCTTGTTTATGAATACTACAAGTTAGAGCATGTTTCCAAATTAATCTATGAATATGTGAATTCCCAGCTTACAACTATGCCCTTAGTTGATGAAATCAAAAGCGTGGTGATTTCCTTTCACTCAGAGAAGGCCCTAGTTCCTGATGGATTTACTGCCAATTTTTACCAAAATTAGTGGGAGGTGATTAATAAATACTTATGCAGAATGATTGGATACTCATTAAAGAGACTTTGCATCGATGGAGGCATTAACTCCTCATTCTTAGCCCTCATACCCAATGAGTCGAACCCTTATTATTTTTCATGATTTCGTCCTATATCCCTGTGTAATTTTTCTTACAAAATAATTTCAAATATTTTAGCTACCTGCCTCAAGAGAATCCTCCCTCAAATTGTTTCGGTGAATCAAGGGGGTTTTGTCCCGGGAATAATTTTTTTTTTCAACATAATCGTAATAAAGGAATTGATCGATGCTAATTGGAGGAGAGGGGACGAAGGTATGATCATAAAAATGGACATGGATAATACATTTGAGCGAGTAAATCATAATTTTCTCTTTAAGGTAATGAAAAAGATGGGATTTGATGCAAAGTTCATTTAATGGGTATCGTTGTGTATAACTCTCTCTGACATTCTTCTATAGTTAATGGGTGAGTGGCCAACGTTTTCAAGGCATCTCGGGGGTTGAGGCAAGGTTGCTTGCTCTCTCCATTATTATATGTTATTGTGGGAGATATGTTAAGAAAATGCTTTGAATTCTAAAGAGTGGCTACCAATCTTCTGGGAATCAGATTCACTGTTGGAATAAGGAGTATTAATCATGGTCAATTTGCAGATGATACTATTCTGTTGGGGGGAGCCTCTCTGTTGATTGAAAAAATATTTAAAATGGTATTGGATAAGTTCATCTCTACTTTTGGGGGGTTAATGAATGTTGTCAAAAGTCATATCTTCACATGGAATACATTTTCTCATATGCAGAGGAAAATTGGAGACATTGTGGGATATGAAGTTGTTGGAGATTGGCAGGAGTTCAAATATCTGGGAGTTCCAATATACCTCACGAAAACGTCCCCTAGATCTTGGAAACAAATTCTCAATAAGCTTAAAAATAATGCGGAGAAATGGGGAGCTCATTGGCTCAACGTTGCCAAGAGAAATGTATTAATAAAATCGGTTCTTTCAACCATCCCCCTATATCAATTCTTTGTCGTTCTGGCACCCAAGTATGTTTTGAATCAAATGGGAGGCTATCTTAGAAAATTTATGTGGGAATGGGGAAAATCAGTGACCAAAAAATTTCATTTAGTGAATTGGATCACTATCTAAGCTCCAAAAAGACATGATGGATTAGGTATTTGGGATCTCTCTCTGGTTTATATTGTGATGGGAGAAAATCTCTACTGGAAACTCAACACTCAACTTGATTTGTGGTGGGTGCAAATCCTGCATGCACAATACCTGCAAGCAAATGATAATCACACTATGGATGGGGCGGTGAGCCAAGTACCTCCAATCTGGAAACTGGTTGCCTCGATCTCCTCATTAATCAATGATCATCTCCGTTGGATTCTAGGCAGTGGGAATAGGGTCAATCTCTTGGAAGACTTGATTTTAGGCCATTTTCCATTGCTCTATGAGAAGAACATTTGACCATTGATCGAGCACCTAAGCTAGGTAGGTATAAACACACTTGCTCATCTTTTAGACTAGGATGCTATAATTTTTTGGAAAGGATGGAAGTTGGATGTTGTCCTTGACCTTCTAAAAAGAGCTAGAAAAATCTTGAAAATCATGCTTATTGGATGCAATCTTCTCAACCAAGTTTTAATTAACAAGTTGTGTTTGAAATATGCATCCTACTCTGTTAGAGAGGGCTATAAAACTCTTCTTTTTAATACCAAAGTTCCTCCAAAATCCACTCTATGGAACAAGCCTTATACTATATCTCAATGCATAAAAAAAATTTAACTTCAAAAAATCTTCGAAGATGTGGCATAACCGACCCTTCAAGGTATCCTCTTTGTGATAAATCGAAGGAATCAATTCCTCACATTTTTCTTTCTTGTCCATAAACAATGGTGGTTTAAGACACTTCCCTCGGTCCTCTATTCCCCAGAGCCTGGTGGCCTCCAAATATCCAAAAGAAATTCTCATCCTGACATAAATCCTATATGAGCTCCCTTCAAACCAAATCCTCTCTCAAATTGATATGTAATTCTCTCCCTAAATATATTTGTTGGAAAATCCGACTTTCCAGAAACAACACCATTTTCAAAAGCATCTCAACCTCTACTAGTGACACAACACTAAAATCTATCTCCTTATGTCTATAATATAACCCTCCTACCCTGGATTCTACCCTTGACCCCTTGGAACAATAATGGTTGACTCCCCGGATCTCATATTCCCATTCTCCCTAACCTTTCCCCCCAGATCAACAAAAGACCAATCTTAGTTGGAAGTTGCATATTTCTCCCTAGGAATTTGTCAATTGGAAACATCAAGCACATAATTGGATCCTTCAATTTGACAGAGGATCAAAGCACAACTGAGGAGTGATAGGAGGGGGAGGGATATTACTAAATCCCAAAGGAATCATTGTGGATAAATCATTAGAGAAATTTTGAGGTCTGAAGCGGGCCTCCTAAGGAACATTATAAAATAATAGTGTAAATAATAAAGTAAGATTAGATTACCTCATTAAGTTTTGGAGGGAGAAAAGAAAAAAAAAATCAACTTGTATTTTCAACTTATCTCCCTATGAAGAGCACTCATTGGATGAAAAATTTAATTTTGCATCCAATGAGTAATACTTTTGATGGATCATACTACACGAAAAATGTGAAATACATGAAAAAAAATAGGGATATAAGTTGATACTCTCGACAAGTACTCCCACTCAAAATTTGAGTAAAATTGCAAGGAGATAAGCTGATAATACGAGTTGAAAAAGTAGTTTCTTTTTTTTTAGCTTTTTAGCTTTTTATTCAAAAATGGTGAATCATCCCACATGGCTGATATCATCATATTGAATCCTATTGGTTCTTATAAATTTTATTTTTGTCAATGTACAATTTTGTTTTGAGGCCCATTTTTTACCTCAAAATTTCTCTAATGTTTCGTGGGGCCTTGGGAGGAAATCCAAAAAATAAGATGAAATGTATGAGATATTCCTGGGAGTAATTCTAGTTCAAGGTCGAGGCATTAGATACATTTTTATCGTAGGTGAATCTTTCCTTGTTATCTAATATTTGAGAACTGGCAATCCTCTAAAAGTCAATACCTTAAGCCTTTTGTATCATCAGATTAAAAGTGTACTTGACTCCTCTAACTCTACCTTCTTCCACATCCTCAGAAATATGAATCCCGAGGTAGTTCAATAGGTCAATAAGGCTTACCTTCTAGACAAAGGGAAGTCAGAGATCAATGGAATAAGAGGGTACGAGTTGATCATCTAAAGTTTTAATGTTTTCCTCCCCAGTGCTCCCCATTCCTTTTCCCCTCTCATTGCACCATTATGCCCCATCCCTAACTTGATCCTCTCCTCTCCTATCAATGTCGAGTATGTACATTTGATTGATTGCACTAAGTCCCACATTAGCCTCCTCATGATTTCCAAGAACACCAACTATTAGTTCGACGTGACATGGACTAACCGCTTGCCTCATGCAAGCGTGTCTGATTTAATTGTCTTGGTGTGGAATAGATTCAATCTCAAGGCCATTTCTTGTTTTGTCACCCCTGATCGATTCATGATTATTACTCTACTTTAGGATTCTGAAGAAGTTACTGTCGAAATGAAAGCTCGCATGTAGCTTCCATGGTGCAAAATGGATAAATTTGGTTGTGAGTGCATAGCAACATTCATGTCATGCAAGTGAAGTTGGTTTAGAAATCTGAATTCGTTGTTGATTTTGAAGTGGGATACCTCTTTATAAAGGGTGGCGTCTAGGCATTGGTATAATAGGAAGCTCTGTGATGAGCTTCAGGTAATACTACGGGCATTCTTCTTTGGTGAGAAACTTGTGAGGGTTCAACATCATTACAAGTAGGTGATTTGGCAGATTTCCCCTACACTATCTGAGGTAAGCGAATCAATTGATGACATCCTTAGCACTGTGAGAAATTGGACCAGTGCTTGCAATTACTTTGTTCCTAGTTTTAGCTCTCTTAATATTCAACTCTCATTGACAGAGGCTTGCCCCTTCCCATCTGGTGTTGTCCCTTTAAATTGCTTTGCCAATATCATCTATGTCACTTGGATGTTGTGCTGGAACCTTTTGATCTCTGAGTATTATCTCAACTCTCTCTAGTTATCTTCCCTCTTTTGCTGAGTTTATATTATCTCCCTCTTTTGGTACACACATCATTATGATCCTTTTATGGACTCTAGCTCCTCGAAAAAAAACTCCTCGACCTCCATTGTGTGTGACCACTGCAAAAAAGAGCATGCCACCATTAATTCTGAAATATATAGCTCACAATTTAAGATGTGTTAGCAACAGGTGTGAGTGCAACTCTTCTAAGTTAATTGTGGCTCTTCAACAAAGAATCTCGAGCTTGGAAGATGAGATGGATGTGTTTTGAAGTTTAATCATGGATCTCAAGCTCCAAGTTTTCATTCAAACAATCCACCCACAGAACCTTCTCGAGATTTTGACCTCAATAGGCTAGTTGATTCTGTAGACTATTCAATGTTGTCATGTTTGGTTTCAAATGTATGTATTTTTTGTTACAATTTTTCCGCATCTACACTTCTCAACAAATAAGAGTACTTCTTTGGTTTGGGCTTTTTGATGTATTCCGCGTAAGGGAAATTAGATCCAACTTTACATACGAGACACCTCTGAGCAAAATGACCATATAATTCTCTCAGGTATTTTTGGTGACTGGACACAAATTTAATACAACAACTATACTCATTTGTGTTTAAAAAACACCTTTTGTATCTTAATAATTATTTATTCAAAATCCATATATTAATTAAAAATATATTTTAATATTTTATTCAATTATATATATATATATATATATATATATATATATATATATATATATAAAGTCCACTATATAAATATAAACCTCTTTAAATTTTAATTTATATAAATTTCTATAAATATTTATTGTTCACTAGAGGTAGTTGGTGGTTGCCATGCTATGAAGTATTATTTAATAAAATACAACTAAATTAACAAGTGAAGTATTATGTAAATTGTGAAATTCAAATCTTTTATAGATATTAAAAAAAAAAACAATATTTCCAACCACTCAAATCCCTTATAAAGAAGGTTACTTAATTAACCTACGGAGGCGGAGGAATTGCCTCGACGGCCAAAAGTGGTTGGAATCCGGGCAAAAAAAAATTAAGAAATTTTCCAATAGCAGTGTTTGAATCATGTTTTTGATGGTGGAAATGGATTCAGCACCATCAAAAACCTCTAGTACACCCAAAATATTGAAGTTTGATAGCTATAACCTAGATTTACAAAAATCACTGCCAGATTTTCTTAAAATATTACCAGAATTTCTATGATTTTTAGGACAAAAAAGCAGTCTAATTAGAATACAGCCTTAATTAACTAAAGTTTCCAAATAACTATATAGAAAGGATAAAGAAAATATTATCTAGTAAAATTAAAAGTGCACCAATATAAAATAACTACCACTTATTTACTACTAACACACATTTAGTCCCACAATTTTTTCTTTATAAAAAAACCTTGCTCGGAGGTCTAACTGTTGCATATAGTGGTTTGGTCCCTAGAAGTGAGGTCCATTCCCGGAGAAAGCTATATATTGACTCTTCCTTATTCCCATAACAAAAAGAGTTTCCAGCCAGAAAGCAAACTTGTTTTTGAAGTTACTGCTGATAGTATGGCATATATCATATCCAGTCTATATAGTATGGTATATATACTAGTAAAATGTTGCAATGTCCAGTGAATATTGCATCCCACTGTTACACTGAACAAAGGGTTTATTACTATATGAGTTGACATGTTTCTAAAATCTGGACAATAAGAAGTCTGACATTAGGGTTTTCTGGCTGCAACATTGTTATCCTCAACAGACTTCCACCTTCGATGGGATTTCTGCAATTTTTTCCAATGGTTGTTCTCGTTGTTCTGCCGCCGCAATCGTCTTGCAGCACCCGGAATTGAGCACCGAGTGTCGGCGGTGGCGGCGCAGAAATTCATGGAGTAAATACGTGAGCCCATAACCTTGTTTTGATCGTCGGCTCGGTGCGCCGCCTTTGGACATCGACACTGCCGCCGCCGCCGTTTGCTTTGTGCACTCAACAAGCGCCGACACGAACGGATCCGCTTCCTCCACTTTTTTATTCAGCCGCCGGATGGAAAATTTGGACGCCGATGGAGGCGGCGGCGGGAGTGCGCCGCCAAAACAACTGCGCTTAGTCGGCGCTTTCGGCTGCTTCGGAACACCTGGTTTGTCCTCCCACGCGAAAGGAATGGCGGCCTCAGATTTTGGCGGCGCAGGGCTGCAGAAGGGCGACCATGGGGGCGAACTCGACGAAGACATGGGGTAGCTGTAACTGCGAGCTTTATTATGTTGCTTGCAGAAGAGGCTGCCTGATTCATCATAAGTTAATGTAAAATTGTTTGCAGACTCTGAAATTCCTTCCCTGAAACTCAGACTTTGCTTGTGTCCATGGCTGCCCCTTGAATCCGAAGTTGGCCCCGTCTTCTCCTTACTCTCCATATCACTCAGTTTTTCCTCTCCCCCACTCATTCTTTGATTTTCTCCTCTCTGAAAATGAAAAAGGCCACCGAGTATTACACAGGCTATCAAACCAGAGCTGAGATGGATAAAGAGGCATATAGGTTGAATTAGTTGAGAGATCATAAGCGCAGCGAGTGAGATACCAACTACCAGTTGAGTATGGAGTCCATGAACTGGTGTGGGTTTGCAATCATATGAGGGCAATGTCACTACTGTGTGTCAGGGAGACTGGTCAATGAATTAAATTCATGGTATCTCTACATTTATATATTAAGGATATTTGTGACATAATAGAGAGAGATTAGTAAAAAGAATGAAAACCATGTAACCTCTCAATCAACAACTATATTATTAACATTGGATTAAATTAATTAGGTTTGTTCCACATGTTTAAGGTTATTCGAAACTGGTCAATGACTTAAAATCATCCAACCTAGTCATTATCCAACTATGGTAGTTACAACTAAATGATGATAGAAAAGATAAAGTGAATATTTTGCTCATATTTATTTAAGATTTTAATTTACTTAATCAAATATTATAAAAAAATTATAAGGTTAATTATAATAATTTATAAATTATATAAATAATATTTAATTAAATGATAAAGGAAAATCAATTTTAAAAGGTTAAACAATTATATTTTTATATGGATAAAAGATTTATATGTCTTATAATTTACATAAAACAACATATTCCAACCATTAAACCATAGCTGAGCGTATATATTTCCTTTCATATTATTTTTTAATTGAAATAATATAATTTTTAATAAATAATATTTATATTTAATTTTAATATTTAAATTAAACATAAAAAGTTTTTGAATATTGATAAATGAAACATTTTTTTATAATGTTTAAATTTTGAAAAAGGTTATACTTTGCAATTTTAGGGTTTCTTCTACATAGTCATTTCCTTTGCCTTTCTATTTAGTTGTTTTAAGAGTTCGTAAATATTTTGGATCTATAGATATTTCTTTTCAATCTCTTCATCTTTGACATTTATCTTTTTTCACAGAGAGAATGTGAAAAGTGGGGTTTCTGGTTTCTCAAAGAAACCTCAGTGCATCTTGGCAAGCTAGAGATATAGGGTGTTGTTTGCAAAAAACAGTGCAAGCTCCAAAATATGTGGTTAAATCCAACAAGATCAGAGAATATATCCAATATACATAAGATCATGCTTTGATCTGCAAATTCATTAGATTATGGCCCTTTGAAAAGTCTTTGATTGAGTGGATCCAAAATAAATAGAACCTCTAGGGTCAAATAGAATTGGAGCTAGGGGCAAACATATACTTCACAATCATTTTCTCTAGCTTGGAAGGCAAATTGAGGGTTTTTGAAGGAGGTCCATATATTTTTAATAACGCAAGGATCTTCATGTGATTTTGGAAGAAACAATATAATTCAGAGAATGAAAAATTCCTTGCTACCCCATTGTGGTTTCGACTCTTTTCTCTTCCAAAGGAATATTAGGAGGAGAATGCTCCTAAAGGCATAGGAAATGATAATAGCATCTTTGTCAAGGTATTTAAGGCTACTAAGAGAGGGAGGTATACATCATATGTTCATATCTATGTTTATATGAATATCTCCCATCCTCTTCCAGCTTCAATATATGTTTATTATTAGGATAGTCTTTGGAAGCAACCACTATATTATGAACATATCCCCTAAGTTAAGACTTGGTCGAGTAGAGAGATATTAATATTTCGCTCTTATACACGAACTAACAAAGAAGTGGAAGTGGCAATGGTGCATGATATATGATTTGGGAAATTTTCGTCAGTACTTTCAAACAAAAATCCCCATTATACAAGAAATTTTATTGACACTTGCATTTTCTTGTGAAATCATGAGCAATGCATATTCTAAACAAATTCAACAAATCATCAACCTGAAACAAGAATAAATAATCATGAAAAAACATAAACACACAATATGATAACAGAGTTCACCCAGTGTGGGCTACGTCTTGAGGCTCGATGTCAAGAGTGGGGAGGCTAATTCATTATTTGTTGCAAGAAGATGGTGAGTACATAATGTAATATTCGTCAATACAAGAATGAAATCCTTTATCTAGAGTGACATGTCTATGCATGAGATGTTCTCCTATAAGAACTCTCACTCGTAAAAATTCTCCTCTAACATGATAAAGGAACAATCTCTCACATAAAGTGGCATACAAGGATCCTCTCACAAAGAGGCATACATGGAACAAAAAATCAATTCATCATCTCAACAAAATCAAATGAAGACATGGCAACAATGCATAATATACCTCCAAGTTTGGGGATGTCCTGAAAATCGATTAATCATGAAAGAGCTTCCTGCGCCATTACGTTCCTTGTGAAAAAATGTGAAATTTGATTATAAACTCTTCTCCTATCTAACTTGGTCAAATATGGGTTGACCAAGAATCTTAAAGTTTCCTCAAAGATTCCCTTCTGTAGGTTGGCTAAAATTTGGCTGCTTAGATGAAGAAAATGATCACACCATCACGTTCCTTGTGAAAGAATGAGTCAAATGAGTATAAATTTGGTATGGTTCTGAAACTCTCATTTTTGGGCCTCCAAGGAATTTTTAGATTCCATGTAGATTTCCACGGCTACTGGGATGAAGGAACTTAATATTCTATCGTGTTCCTTGTGAAAAAATGTGAAGTATAACTGTAAAATCAACCAATTTTTTACTCGGTCAAATCTGGGCTCCCCGAGAATCTCAAAGATTCCTCAAAGATTCTCTTCTGCGGGTTGACTAAAATTTGGCTCCTCAAATCAGAAAATCGTCTACACCATCAGACTCTTGGTGAAATTATGATCAATCTAAGTATAAACTTGACATATTTTTGATATGAAATTTAAAAATGGGCTCCAATGGAATCTCCAAGATTCCTCAAGATTACCTCTGACAGGGTTTTGCCTCTTGGAATTACATCATGGTTCCGCACCTCCTTCTTTCTGTCAGGTTTCGCTTATCGGCCTTAGTAGCCGCTCAATGCTAGGTTCCACATGTGCTACCTCCACTTCTCCCCATCACACACTGACCAAAGTTTTATATTAAAATGTTGACAGAGCTTTCAACGATTACCCACCTAGCGTCGTGGCTACCAGGAAGGTGAAAAATTGTTGGTAGGAGGCATGGGTCATGGGTTCAAGCTGACTAATCCATTCAATTTTGGCATATGGTCATTTGATTGTTTGATAATACTCCATTGTCACACTATTGTCGGAACTTTGTTTACACAACGTTCCAAACCTTTAACCACCCGCAGGTTCTATGTTATTTTGACTGCCACTATTGTTTTTTCATGTGACTATTTTGATGTGGTTTACAACATATGTTATATATGGTCCCAAAACCCATTCCAATATACCATATTCAATTCCCCGTCGTTGCATTGTTAAACCATATATTAGATGGTTGTGTTTTTTAATACCTCCACCATTAGGTTTGTTAAACAATATGCCATATTCGGATATGGTTTCAAACCTTATATTAGTACATTCCAAACCATAGGTTTAATACTTGAACTTTGAATTATTATGGTTATAATCATAATACATGGTTACCATTTTATTAATATAATAACCTCTCGTTATTATTTTATTTTTTGGTTATTATATGTGTTTTTTTTAATATTTTTGTTTTTTATTTTGTGTAGGTTTAGAAGGAAAATTTTGGAGTGCTACGTGTCGGTGGATTAGTGATCAGTCAACTGCCATGTATGCCTGATGGGTCTCATTTTCCTGTGTAACTTTTCAAACTTCCGACGATGATAAGTTGGTCATATGGACTTGGATTTGCATGTCGTTTGCATCACCAGATTCAGAACGACAAGATATACGACTTGGACTTGATTTCACTGAGATTTTAAGACTTTTATTTTTGAGCCTTTCTAGAGCCACCTAGATCATTCCTCTGCTCTAAGTAGCTTTTGTTCCTCCAAAATAATGGAAACAATATGCAATGTGATGTACTCTCTCATCTGCACAACAAGTTCCCTAATAGGCCACATTTCCTTCTCCTTTCTGAGTCATAAGTGATGAATTGACACCTGCACTCGATGAAAACTTCAAGGGAAATTTCTGCAAAATACATGTTATCTTACAAAAGAAAATATAACCCAAAAAACCTCATAATTACCAATATTTTATAACACAATCTTTGGTCAAGTTTAAATCAAAATCATAACATAGACTAATACCCAGTTATCAACTAAAAAGGACAAAAAATATCACCATGTTGCAATCATAAGTGATGACAAACACTTTACCAATTTTACAAACATTTCACAAGATGTGATTTTCAAAATGTGGCCATGCTCAACTACTTAAAAATGCTACCCATCTCTTACCCAACTAGGTCAATGGGCTCTCTTCATGTAGTTGGATCTATTGTTGATGATCAACTTCATTGACTGGTCCTTCTTCCTTCACAGGTGATTTCTGGTCCTCCCTCAGCCACTGCTGCTTTGGATGGAGCTCCCAGCATGTGGCTCTTTGATTTCCACCTCTGTTACAATGACTGCAAAACTTATTCTTCCTCTAGATATACTTAACGTTCTTCCTTCCTGATGTGGAGAAGGCCTTTCACATCTTTCCCTCTTTCTTGTTGTCATTCTCTTGCAAAAATTGGAAACAACATGGTTATGCAAACCACAAAAGTCACATGGTTTTCTATGCCATAATTTTTGTTCATCATTAGAAATATGCTTGTAATCAAAAGTAACATTAGAATAATGAGGTATTTTATACCTTGCTTAGTTTTATTTGGTATGAATCTGATGAGAAGTATGTGCAAAAGCTCTTCTTCTACAATGTTCACTATCATGAGAATATTGTGATTTGTTTTCAACATCCTATTTCCTTGATGGTTTCAACAGTGACTTGGATTCTTTGTGTGAAGAACCCCTTACTTCTGCTACCTTCAAGCACTCTCCTTCAATGTACCCTAATCTTTCAAATCGAGGTCTTTGTACAACCTCCAAAGGCCGAGTCAATCCTTAGCCATTAACACTAAGTCATCCTCCTTTATACCCCATCTTGGTAAGAAGTCTCATACTGGTTCCTGAAATGGGTACCTCAATGCTTCTAATAGAAATAAAATCATGTGAAAATGAAAGTAAATAATTACCAACATTATTTACCTCAGTTTTTTATTTTGAAGCGGGTGATGATGGCTTCACTAAGACATCCTTACACTTCAACTCTTCCAATATCTCTTTTGTGGGCACGTAATTGAAGTTGCAATCTCTGATTCTCCTCTTTTTCTTCTTGTAGAAGTATCCTTAATTCAACATGATTGAAGTTGCAATCTCTGATTCTCCTCTTTTTCTTCTTATAGAAGTCTCCTTAATTCAACATGCTCTACTTGAAGGCTATGATTGATCTCTTCTTTTGAATGATGAGAAGAACATGAATAAGAAGAATATTCACCCAAATATGGAGATGGAGCATCGTTCTCTACTCTCTCTTTCTATTTTCCTTTTTTTCCATTTTCTCCTCATAATATTCATACATTATATCTACCATGATTTCCATCTTGTAGAAGGCCTTATAGAGATATTTTTTATCATCCATTTTCCTTCTTGTTGCATGCTTAATTCATAATCCTGGGCAAAAAATTCAGACTGCGCTGATACCACATGATCTGGGAAATTTTCGGGAGTTCTTTCAAAAAAAATCCCCATTATACAAGAAATTTTACTGACACTTACTTTTTCTTGTGAAATCATGGGAAACACATATTATAAACAACTTCAACAAAACATCAACATGAAACAAGAAGCAATGATTATGAGAAACCATAAACATGCAATATGATAAGGAAGTTCACCCATTGTGGCCTACATCTTTGGCCCTGGTGTTAAAAGTGGAGAGGCCACTTCATTAGTTGTTGCAAGAAGATGATGAGTACATGATGTAATCTCTGTCAATACAAGTAGGAAACCCCTTATATAGAGTGGCATTTCTCTCCACGAGATGTTCTCCTATAAGAACTCTCACTCATAAAAACTCTCCTCTAGCATGAAAAAGGAACAATCCCTCACATAAAGTGGCATACATGGATCACAAAATCGAATAATCATCTCAAAAAAATCAAATGAAGACATGGAAACAATGCATATTATACCTCCTAGTATGGGAAAACCTAAAAATTGGCTACTTGATTGACGTAACTTCCTGCGCCATCACGTTCCTTGTGAAAAACCATGAAATATGACTATAAACTTGACCCCTTTTTTACTCGATCAAATTTGGGATCCCTATGAATCTCAAAGATTCCTTAAAGATTCTCTTTTGCGGGTTGACTAAAATTTGGCTGCTCAGAAGAAAAATCTGATCATGCTATCACGTTCCTTGTGAGAAACTGAATCAAATGAGTATAAAGTTGGTCTGGTTCTGA
This sequence comes from Pinus albicaulis, assembly GCA_034641835.2. NCBI lineage: Eukaryota > Viridiplantae > Streptophyta > Pinopsida > Pinales > Pinaceae > Pinus > Pinus albicaulis. The sequence goes on from CM076578.1 coordinate 419,843,738, forward strand.
AACTGTCATTTTGCGGGCCTCTAGGGAATCTTTCAGATTCCATGTAAATTCTTGCGACTACTCAGATGAAAAAAATTCCCATGCCATTGTGTTCCTTGTGAAAAACCGTGAAATATGATTTTAAACTCAACCCCTTTCTAACTCGGTCAAATTTGGGCTCCCTTGAAATCTCAAAGATTCCTCAAATATTCTCTTCTGAGGGTTGACTAAAATTCGGCTGCTCAGATAAGAAAATCGTCTACACCATCTGACTCTTGGTGAAATTTTGATCAATTTGAGTATAAACTTGACATATTTCTAACACCTTCAAAAATGGGCTCCAAGGGAATCTCCAAGATTCCTCAAGATTCCATGCGTCAAGGTTTCGCCTCCTGGAATTGCGTCATGATTATGTGCCTCATTCTCTATGCTAGTTTTTTCTTCTCAGTCTTCGTTAATTCTTAGTGCTGGGTTCCACATGCGCTGCCTCCACTTCTCCCCATCACACACTTACCAAATTTTTTATATTAAAGCGTTGGCAAAGCTTTCAATGAGTGCCCACTTGGAACTGTGGCTAGCCGGCATGTGCAAAAAAATTGGTAGGAGGCATGGGTCATGGGTTCAAACACGCAAACCCATTAAATTTTGGCATATGGTCGTTTTATTGTTTGATATTACTCTGTTGTCACACCATTATCAGAACTTTGTTTACACTAACCGCTCGTAGGTTCCACACTATCTTGACTACAACTATCACTTATTCACATGGCCGTTTTGATGTGGTTTACACGATATGTTATATATGGTTCCCCAACCTATTCCAATATGGCATATTTAATTCACCACCATTGCATTGTTAAACCATATATTAGATAGTTGTGTTTTTTAATATCGCCACCGTTAAGTTTGTTAAACAATATGCCATAATTTGATATGGTTTAAAACCTTATATTAGTACATTCCAGCCCATAGGTTTAATATACCTCCAAATTATTCTGGTTATAATCATAATACATGGTTACCATTTTATTAATATAATAACCTCTTTTGTTATTATTTTAATTTTTGGTTATTATATATGTTTTATTTTTATATTTTTGTTTTGTCTTTTGTGTAGGGCTAGGTGACCAATGTTGGAGTGCCATGTGTCAGTGGCTTATTGGTCATTCAACTGCCATGTATGCCTCATGTGTCTCATTTTCCTATGTAACATTGCAAACTTCCAACGATGATAAGCTGGTCATACGGACTTGGATTTGAGTGTCGTTTGCGCCACCAGATTCAGAACAACAAGATCTATGACTTGGACTTGGTTTCATTGAGATTTTAAGACTTTTATTTTTCAGCCTTTTTGGAGCCACCTAGATCAATATAAATGTAGATGTTGTCATAAACATGGGCATGTTATTAGGGGTTTTCCAATGAATGCAAAGGAATTTCCTAAAGAATGCCACTCTCAAGAGGATCAAGATTATTTGGGAAAAGTATCCCAAAGAAGAGTAAACTTGAGTCCTCGATATGTCTTAAACACTGACCAGATCCCTAGATCTGGAAATATGTTCAAGTCTCCCTTCTCTTCGAAAGAGTCTTCATAGAAAGATAATATTCAATCAAGCCTACTACCAAAAGGAAAAATAGCATAAGCCCTTACTAAATCCTCTAAATCTCATGTGAAAGTCTCTAGAATAGTATTAGAAAAAAAATTACTATAGGAACTGGTATATATGGATCTTGATGATCCGCGATTGACTACCCTTGTAGAAGAATGGCATGGAAAAGATATGACAGACATGCTAGTTCATCACACTTGAATTCTTTACAAGGCTTATCTCCGATGCAAGGAAGAAGAATAGTAAGGCTCAAGTTCTTCAAAGTCCTATCTTGGGGATCAAATATGGGATTTCAAGGTGGTGAATAGGACAAAAAAATAAGTCAAACAACAAGGCTACAAGAGAAATAAGGAATCAATCCAAGAAGAAAATAAACAATTAATCAACTCATGGAAAATTATTCCAATGTTAAAGGCATTTCCTTCCTTGAATTCTCGAATCTTCAAGGAGTTTTTTATGTAGTAATGATTTTCATAGTTAGTTTCTGATTTTTTATTATTGGCAAGTAGCTTGTTAGTCCCACCCAAGTTTGATATGAATAATCTTCTCATTTTTTGTCCTCTTTTGAAAATCCAAGCTATATGTAACTTTTTTTTAATTAATGAAAAGATACACTAACTTTAAAAAAGAATTTTTTATAATTATGATCTCTTATATTTTGTACATCAAACACATAGGTGAAATTAATAAATTGATAACTATATATGTCTAAGCATAATATTTTTTTTCCCCTAAAAGTATAATCATTTTCAAAAGCACCTTGATTTTCCAATTATCTTAAATGTTTGTCTCTAAATCTACATATTTCTTTGATCCATGGGATAAAAAATATGCTAAAAATAATAATAATAAAAATCTCCCGAAACTAGTGCCAAATTGTAGATCTCATTGTTCGGATTCCAACGATGCTTGAATCGCTTCAATCCGACATCGTATGTGAAAGTTATCATGTTTTGAAGTTTTTGGAAAATAACTAAAAAGTCAACTTGTAGGGTTGACTCGGAAGTGTGTACGATGATGTCATGTTGATATCAACATGTTGAATGGGTAGTATAGTGGTCGGATGAGCCAATCCGGGACTAACAAGTGTTTAAGTGCAATTAGTTGTGGTGTTTATGGTTGGGCCAACCACAGGACACCACATGGCCCAATGGGAGGCTGCCACATGGATCTATGGCAAGTCGCAATGCGGCTCTGTGGTATTGGTCAAAATTTTGTTATGGTTATCAAATGACCTTGCAGGATTCAACCCCACAACCTCGCACTGAACACCAACCAATATCCATTACACCACCGGACATGCTCGTTAATACATGACGGGCGAGTTTGATTTAAATTGATATAGTTACGATGTTGGTGGGAGGGGTGGGACACATGGCCGCAACCCCAAGTCATATGGTGATATGGTGACCAGGTTTAAGCCGAGAGGGGAGAGGCAGGAAGCCCTAGCCCCGATCCCATTCAAAATAGCGGAATCATTGGCGGGGTATGTAGAGGAGGGCTAGTGCATGGCACCCAACTCGTGGCCACATGGCCCTTCATATGAAAAGGAGCGTAGAGCCACTGGGTGCATGGCCTCTAGCCCATGCCCCATAGTCACATTGGGTGCCACATGACCAATAAAAGGGAAAAAAACAAGGGTGCATATGCCAAATTAAGCGTCCGACATTTTTTACAATCAACAGTAGAATTAGCACTGAAACCGTGCCAAATTGTCACCTGGAAGATCTGCCAAGAAGGGATTTCGTTGCCAGTTTTTCCAGTTTTGCGAATTTGTAGAGCATATAGTGGAGAAATGAAGAAGGAGGTCTAACTTGGCCATTTTTCAGCCTTTTTAAGCCTAATAAGAGCCTACATAGATGTTTTTGGGTGTTCTGGACATAATGAAAGCATTATTTTTATGATTTGAGCATTGCATGTTGATTTAATTGACATTTTGAACATATATTTTAAAGGGATAACATTAGAATTTGGACCCCGAGATGTAGCCCAGAAGGGGTGAACTCTGTCATCAAATTTGTGTTATGTGATGTTACATGTTATCTATTTTTCTTTGTTTAAATATGCAAAGCTTAACTAAGTTTAATAAGTTTATGTTCTTTTGAAATTCTAATCCATTTCCCACAAGACATAAACTAGCTTGCAATTTTTTTTCAAGAAACATTCAAGTTTTAATCTCAGACTAGTTTGGTATTAGATCATGGTTGTTTTGAAGGTTTGGCAATTTTTGCAAGTGTTTTTGAATGATTACAATGTATAGATTGAGAATTTGAGAGGGATTGCTTGAAGAACCACCCTCAAATTGGTTCAAGGATTTCACAAACTCCACTAGTCATGGCACATGAAGAAGGAAAAGAGTTGATGTCTTAGGATGAGAAAGATTTTAGAAAGGTTTCTTATGATATGTCAGAGATGGTAAAAGTGTTTTACAATGAGAGGAAAACAAGGTTGCAAGAAGAGAGTTAAAATCATCCGAAAGGTAATGGTGGTGATGGGAGAAAGTCTTTATTCTCTCCACCTCCTCCTTCACCTCCATCCTCACCTCCATCCTCACTTTCTTCTTCACCTCCTTCATCTAATAAACCTACTCCTCCTCCATCTCCAAATTGTATGCTAAGTCTCCTTTGATTACGCTTAATGTCAAGTTTGAATTTCCTATGTACAATGGGAAAGTAAATGCTGAAAATTTGGATAATTAGTTTCATCAAATTAAAGTATATTGTAGGATTTAAAATATTGATGATGATGTTACAAATATCCATACTCTTCATTTGGAAAGTGCAGCCCTCATATGGTGGGAGGACAAAACTCAAGAAGATTTGAAGAAAAGTGGTAAAATTATCTCTTCTTGGAATGATTTTATAGCTGCATTAAAAAGGAAATTTTATCCATTATCTTACATGAAAAAATAAATTATGGGTTGGAAAATTTTTATACAGGTTGAATATCATAGTGTCCAAAATTACACACAAGAATTTAGAAGAAGAGATTTAATCTTGGGTGTTGATTTTTCTTCACAAGATACTCTCCTTGAATACATAGGTGGTTTACATAGTTATTTGAGACATACTATATTTATGTTTAATCCCACAAATCTAGATGAAGTATGTGTTCAGGAAACTCTTTTAGAATCAAAATGTAAAAGATATTGGCAAGAAACCATCCAAATCCAAAGACAAAGGAAAGGGAAAGTTTCAAGGAAAAGGAAAAAGGAATGATAGAGTCAAGAAAGAGGGAGAGAAACTTACCTGTAAACATTGTTCAAAATAAGGTCATGATGAAGACCATTGTTGGAAATTACATCCAGAAATGCGACCAAAGAAGTTCAATAACAAGGGGAAACAAAAGACTGCTGCTACAACTCAACAAGATTTAGGATTTGATTCAAGTGATGAAACCAAAATCACAACCATGGGAATTAAAGGTAAAGCTTCTATTGCAAGTACTAGTTCTTCTAGTAAGCTTATTGAGTCTCAAAATGTTAAAGAAATAAGTGAGCTTTTCCATATCAGGGTCATTGAAAAACATACAAAAGTTGATACATTGTTTGATAGTGGATCCCAAGTCAATCTTATCTCTGAAGCAATTGTTAAGAAAATAAATATAGAAACTACACCTCATACTAAACCTTACACTTTAGGTTGGGTATGTGGTGATGCAGAATTAAAAGTGGCAAGAAAGTGTAAACTCAAATTCACCATCACTTCAAATTTTATAGATGAGGTAGAGATTCATGTTGTACCACTTGACATATGTGGAATTTTTTTAGGTTGGAGTGCATACTTGTATGTCCGAAAAATAATATTCTATCGTCATGAGAAAAAATATCATATTTTAAATATGGATTTGAGTATATTGTCAGAGCACATCACAAGAAGATGAAATTATCTCTTGTAAGTGTTGGTCAGATGAAAATGTTTGTAAATGCTAGTAAGAATTTTATGTTGTTGATGATTAAAGATAAAAATATTGTTGAATATTAAGCTTTTATAGGATATGATTCTAAACTTAAGCATGAATTGTTTGAATTTGTTAACACTTATGATAATATTTTTTAGGAACCTGAAGGGTTGCCTCCTAAAAGAGGAATACAACATGATATTCATTTGCAGCAAGATGCACCACTTCCAAATATTGGAATGTATAGAATGTCAATTTTGGAGGATGTAGAAATCAAGAAAATTCAAGAGCTACTTGACAAAGGGGTCATCAAGCCTATAAAATCTCCTTGTGGGTCTCCTATTGTCTTGGCTCCAAAGAAGGATGGTACATGGTGCATGTGTGAGGATTTTAGAGCTTTGAAAAAAATCATGGTAAAGAATCACTATCCTCTTCCTCGCATTGATTATTTGCTAGATTTGTTAAAATATGTTGGTTACTTTACTAAGTTAGATTTGAGAAGCGATTACCATCAGATAAGGATTGTTGAAGATGATATTTGGAAAAATTCTTTTAAGACAAAACAAGGTTTATTTGAATGGTTGGTTATGTCGTTTGGGATATGCAATGCACGTGCAACAACCATGAGAGTTATGAATGACGTGTTGAGACCATTCCTTAATGATTTTGTCTTAGTCTCTTTATATGATATTTCAATTTTCAAAAATACTCGTGAAGAGCATATCAAGCATGTGAAACAAGTTTTAGATGCCTTGAAAAAATATAAGTTGTATCTGAAGACGTCTAAGTGTGAATTTGGGAAAAACTCTTTGGTTTATATGGGTCATATTGTAGGAGGGGGTGAATTGAAGGTTGATCCCTCAAAATTTTAAATCATTGTAAATTGGCCTAAAACCAAAAATGTAACAAAATTTAGGAGCTTTTTGGGAGCAAATCAATATTAGAGAAAAATTATAGCTAAATTATCACTCATTGCAACATCATTACATGCTTTGAAAAGTGTGAAATGGGTCTTTTAGTGGGGAGGTAAGCAAAAAAATCCCTTTGACACTTTGAAAGAGAGAATCAATACAAGACCAGTTCTAGCACTTCCAGATCCTAAGCCACCATTTGAGATTCAAACTGATGCAATTGATTATGCCATGGGAGCAGTTTTGATGCAACATGGTAAGCCTATTTTTTATCATTCTGAAACCTTTACTAATGAAGTAATTAACTATCTAACTTATAATAAAGAGTTGTATGTTTTGGTACAAAGCATGAAGAAATGGAAGCATTATTTGATGGGTAAATAAACAATTATTCATAATGGCCATCAACCTTTTAAATATTTACAATAAAAAACCAAGCTACAACAAGCTAGAAATTTTAGGTGGATGGGATTCGTATAACAATTTATTTTGGAAATCGGGTACAAGAAAGGTATATACAACAAAGTTGCCAATATGTTATCAAGACCTATTGTTAATGAATATGTCATTCTTAAGCATAACTCAATCATGCATGAAAGTTATATTAAACAATATTCTCAAGATGAAGAATTTAAAGATATTTATGCAACTTTGAGTCAAGAAATCATCTTGAAGAGTTGGATTATCATATTCATAAAAACTTGTTTTATCATCTTGGAAAGTTATGTGTTTTAGAGGGTGAAAGAGTCAATTTAATAAGGGAAGACCACACTTCTCTTATTGATGGTCACTTTGGTCCAGGAAAAATAGTGGCACAAAGTCAAAGGTATTTTTATTGGACTCCCATGAATAAAAATATTTCGAGATATGTAAAGGGATGTTCCATGTATGCTACTAGAAAGCCTATCAATAGGAAATTGGCCCTTTTATACTCTACTTCCTATTCCTTGCCGTCCTTTGGAAAGTATTTCTATGGATTTTGAAGGGGGATTACCAATGTCTTAGAAATCTCATGATTATATATATGTTGTTGTGGGTCGTTTCAACAAAATGTGTGTGTTTATAACAATGTAAACTTTGAAATGAGAACTATAAACTGAAAACAAGAAATCTGGCCAAAAAATATGAAAAACAACCCAAAAACGAAAAAATTTGTATTCTAGAACGAGGTTTTATTTTTTCATGGTTAATTTAAAACAATTTTTAAAAATGGCAGTAAAACAAATTTTAATGTGCCAAATAAATAGAAAAAACACACTAATGTTGTTGCTACAAAACCATTTTTATTTTTGGGTACAATTTCAACATTTTTTTAGTAATGACGCTAAATATAAAATAATGGGATTTTAAACACATTAAAATTCCAACAATTTGTATCCATGTAGTTTAACATATAATATCATGACACTAAAAATCCCTAAAAATATAATTATTTTCAACCATAATGTTAAAGATAAAAAACATTTCACAAATTTTCACCCATAGAATTAAAAAACGTTAAGTTTTCAACATATTTCAACCATGATATTATGAAAAATTATATGACAAAAATAACCCAATGAAACATAAATTATTTCTCTAAGTTATTGTTGCATTGTGAATATTCTAAACAAATGAATTCATCATAATTAAAGCATATAATCCAACAAACATAAATATGACTCATAACTTCATGTAAGATCATATGGAAGTTAAAATATCATTTTCATTTCTCAATGCAAACATAAATTGTCTTAAAAAATTATTCAAAATCACTGATATTTTCTTGCACACCATCAAAATTCACATCTTCAGATGAATGACTAGATGCAGATGAAGATGATCCATACGTTTCTCTATCATCAACTAGTTCTCCATCTGAGTCAACATGCATGCCCGCCATTTGAGGTTTCAAAAGTCTTCAAGATCTACGACTGGGTTCAACAAACTCCCACCTCAACACTCTTTCTTCTGGTAGCAACCTCTTCATAATATCTATCATCTTAGAGCGAAGAGTTCCTCTCTTTGTTAAATTGAATTCATAAAAAAGTATTTAAAATTGCTCAAATTTTAAGAGGTATGTGTGGCGATGACTTATGTTTGTACCCTTTCTTTTTCTCTTTGCGAAATTTTCTTTTATCAACTATCGTCTTTGGATTGTACACACAATTGAATGGGTGTCTGTTTGTGGCATACCAATGTACTTCAACACATGTAACATCTTCATTTTATGTAAAGACCTTTATAACCTTGGAAACCCAGAATGGATATCCATGTGCATCTCCATCTGCTAACACTATGATAATGCAACCCTCCTTAATATGATGTATTGAACCCCTGTAAAGGTCTTCCATGGCTTCACGTTGTGCACGAGATCTTATGGAACCAACATAAATTTCTCTTTCCTCCACCTGTGTATAATTAATAATACCTTGATATTGTTGTGTTCAACAATGTTTGTTTCCTCATGTTCATTTGACACATTTTGTGGCCAAATAAATTGAGTCTTCAAAATCATATCTTCCTTTGCTGATCTTGAAAGGATATCACTCTGATCATTGAAAAAGGACTCCCACCAAACTGAATCAACAACATCTAAGTACTCATAAGTATATCTAATAGATTTTTTAATTTCTTCCAAGCATTCAAAATAATATATATCTCTCTTCTGCTTCCATGCATTATGAAATTCAACAACTTATTGTAATAACAATATATTTGATGCAAATATTGGATGATCTCAAATGAACTTCAAAAATTCCAAACCTGATGAAAATTCCCATTCTATAGTAGTTGAATATTTCTTTCCCCATATATGTGTTTTCGCATCAATTTTTTTGATACAAAATTTATGTTGGAAGCTAATGTCATTAGGTTGTTCAATACATTTCTCCTCACCATGCGATCCTAGAATAAATCTTCGCATGTCAAAAAATTCTTCTAACGTATGAAAACTAGGCTCTAGCATATATGATTTCTTAATACATTCCATTAATGATGGCAAGTTCTCAACATTCTTCCTCCTCAATATTATTGAAAACCGAATGAACATCTATTCAATATGGTTGTGAGTGTGGCCAAAAATAAGGAAACCAACCTTTACCTTATCAAAAATTCTCAATTCAACTAGTAGTTTTAAACCCCCATATGTTTACTAGCAGTTACCTTTCAGCTGGGTTGGTAGGTTCTTCCAGAATAAAAGATAAAACCAATTCAATAAGTTTTATTTTCTAAAAAAAATAAAAAAAATTCACATGGTCTGAGGGGGCCTCTCAGCTGAGCCCAATATGACCTGACTCGACCCGACCCGAATGCACGACTTGAGCCCCTCAAACGCATGACCCGACTCGACCTGCACGAATGCACGACCCGAGCCGCATGAGTGCACGACCCAGCCCAACCCGCTTGAATGCATGATACGACCCAGGGGGTGATTCTAAGAGTGTACAACCTGCACTGACCTGCCTAAATGCACAACCTGACCCAGGGGCTAATTCTCAAAATCTGTCCCTTTGGGTCAAGTCATGCGTTCAATTGGGTCGGGTCGGGACGTGTGCTCAGGTGGTTAGGGTTGTGCGTTTAGATCAGTTCAGGTGATGCAGGGCTCGGGGGGGCGCCCCCCTGTGGACATGACCGCCCACAACACAGCTGCATGTGTCATTGTGCTACAGGTGGGCATGCCGACAAGGGGGCGCTCGACTGAGCCCCACAGAACAACGTTGCTAGGCTGCAACGGTGCCCCCCTTTGGGCATGTTCACTAGTAGCACAACAACATGTGACATTGTCCTGTGGGCATGCACACCCACAAAGGGGTGCTCGCCTGAGCCTACGACGTCATGCCACAGGGCTCAGGAGGGTGCCTCCCTATGGGCTTGCTTTCCCATAACACAATAGCATGTGTCTTTGTGCTGTGGGCAGTCACATCGATAGAGGGGTGCCCGCCTAGGCCTGCAGTGCCGTGCCGTGGGGCTCAAGTGGGTGCCCCCATGTGGGCATGCCTGCCTGCAGCACAAAGTCTTGATAAATGTGCCAACTCTTGATAACTGTACCAACTTTTTGGAAGCCCAAGGAGAGCCAAGCTCACCAAGTCATCATATGCAACTGTAATTCCCACACTCCCCAGCTCATCCCCACATTGGACAAACTTCGTGAGATACTTTGGAATACTATCGCCCTTCTCCATTTTTATTTTTTTGAGTTTATATTTTAACGCCAACTTCCTATGGTCACTGATGCTTTGGAAAAGATCTGTAAAAACCTTCCAAATTGCAAATGGAGTGGATTTCCCGTGAAGGCTTGACACAATATGGTCTTTCACACCTTCCAACATAATTCTTCTTGTCTTCACTACTTTCTTTTTCCAGACGTCAAGTAATGCAACATCCATCGAAGTGGGCTGAGGAACATCACTATCGATGAACTCCTTCAAGCCATTATATTCAAGCACCGCATCCATCCTGTCCTTATAGGCTATGTAGTTAGAGCTTCCCTCAAGTGCATACTCCAACTGCAACCCATCGAAATCCATTTCAATGTTTACTCAACTGTCGCACCAATAAATTCTTGCAGAAAATTCGAATTGTTCACCAAAAAAAAACTCAACACCGCTTCAATATTGCAATCTCCAGTGATTAACACAGCTTTGATACCATGTAGAAATTTATAAACAAAATAACGTATCTCCAGATTCTCTTGATCTAACAATTTAATATTATGTTAAATACATAATCCTTCCACTTAATTCTTTGTGGAAATTAAATCGCCAATTGCAAAACACATATGAAGCAAAATCAATTGCACATAACAAGATGTTTTACCGGGAAAGCTTAAAGCTAAAAGCCCCAACTATCATATATTATATATATCAATGGAACATGTAACAATATCATACAAAGCTCATCTCATAGAGCTCTAGTACAATATACAATCGTCACACACTGTCATGTGTAAATTTTCATATCTATGCACCAATTTCTTGCCTCCTGACAACCTGTCTCCACTACACAATCCCTGTTGAAGAAGATCCTCGAATGAATTTGATCTTTCCTTGATTGCACTGCGCAATCCTCATTGGCATATCTGATGTTTGTGTAGATGCATTGAATGTATCACTATAGTCACAACTGATAGTCCATCTCACCCTTTCACCTATCTCTCCACTGGGTCTCCACTGGATCTGACATGCAAGTAGTTAACTGCTGTATTTTTTCAGTTGCAAGTAAGACACTACTTGTGAATTAATTAACTAATTAATTCACTAATATTTCACTAGTGTATCTTTAGTTACAACTAGCACAACTGAGTTTAACTCACTTAACTGAGTTAAACTAAATAACAACTCACATAACTACTCTTCCAACTCTGTTACAACTTGCCACAATCAGTGATAACGAAGTCCTCAATGCATGAGTCACCAACCACCATAGGAATTACGTAATTCCTTCAGCCCACTGATTTGCCACATATTTTCACTGAAATAAAGTGCTCCACGAGAATAAGTTACTATTTAATGCCTGATTATTATTAAGGGATAATGACAATTGACATGCATTCTATTTTTAGATTAGTGATCTATAAATAGACTTCGCCCGTCTTCTAAAAATATAATTTTCTCAACCATCTAGAATCAACATCCTACTAATTTTATAATATGCTCACCATTATAAAAATAGAAATACACCTAAAAATAGCCTGCGAGCCCCACCTAGTGAAGGTGCTTAATTTTCACTAGGCTCATCATCTTGTTGAATATCAACACTGGTTTTTCGTCAAGTACTGGGTATCGCAGATCCTAAGTCGGGCATCCAGCCCCGAAATCTCCCTTCGCGAAGGATATCATGACATTTAATACCATAGCTTCTAATGGACCAAAATTTTAGAAATATGGCCCCTTTCACTTCGTGAAAAAAATCTAGACGACATACCAAAAGTGGAGATCAATTGCCCTCTAGCCCAAAACCGAGCACTCAAAATTGCAAATAGGGACCTGATTAGCTAGTTCATGAGGCTATGGCCCTCACCTTGCACCATTCAGACCTAGATTGAGAAGAACTAGAATCCCCTCATCTCAAGTGAAGTTATTTCCTCTTTTTATAGTAGTTTTTTTTTTTTACATTTTATTTTGAGAACAAAGTGGACTGGGCTTTGGTATTTAGAAGTGGACCATATTTTATGGGAGCCAAGGGTTTATACCTTGATCGCTGAAACCTTAATTTTAACTCGGACTATGATATCCCCACTACGATCCCATTTTGGGTTAAAATCCCCTATTTTTCTCCCCATTGCTCGAACAACGTTACCTTGAAATTCATTGGTAGTACATTGGGAAAGCATGTTGACTATGTAGAACCCAGAGACAGACTTTTTTCTTGTGCGCAAATATGTCTAGAGGTAGATCCATATAAAGGATTGCCAACGACAATCAATATTTGTATGGATAGCTGGACTCATGTGCAGGAAGTGGATTATGATCAACTTCCTTTTAAATGTAAAGTATGCCATGAATATGGGAGGTTTACTAGCATAATTCCCTAAAGAAAAAGCATCTCATAAAAAAAGGAGAATAGAATTATCAATGGCAGTAATCTAAAAGGTGAAAAAGATCAAATAGACAAAAAATGCAACCTATGTTGGCTCCTAAAAAATCTCCTCTCAAAGATGGCGAGAGCTCATGGTCTTTAAGACCCTATATGAGAAGATCCAACCTTGCGAGAAGCTCAGGAGGTGAGGGAAACCACTATGAAATCCTCTTTGGCATCTCAGAAGATGGTAAACCCTTGCAGCCAACTAATAAAGTAGGAGAATATGTCTTCTTAGAATCTTGATCAAAACCCCCCTGAAAACCCCCCTTCAGCTGAAATATGAAATAGTAGCATTGAATAACACTCTTAGGAGGATGAAGAATATTTCCTTTCATCAAAGGAGACTACTAGACCAACAATAAAATATATTTCAACGGACGAAAAGTCAGAAAAGGAGAAGGAAAAGGAAGCAGATAAGATAATCTACAGATCAGGACACAAGTCTAACAGACGAGTTCAGATGGAAAAAATCGAAAATGATAAAGAAAATGGCTTCCAACACACCATCCCCTGTCAGTTAGTAGATTGTGAGAGTAAAGGGGGGGGGGGAAGGAGCATTGATAGACCCTACGAAGAGGGAAACCATCTCTAAAAGTAAATATTGAATATAATCTAATGGAATTGCAAGTGCCTTGGATATGAGAAATGAATAGAAGAAGAAAAGTCATTGATCCTTAGATAAAAACCCTTGGTGACTCTCTTCTAGGAGACGAATATGAATGAGAGTGAGCTCTCATCTAAGAAAAATAAAATTTAGAATAGAATAAATATGATTGCAATAATCTTTCGAGGTGCCTTTGGGGGTCTCTGTACTCTTCGAGACTTGAATAAAATCCAACTTTTGAATACCATGGAAACCACCCATTGGATCACAACCACCTTTAAAATTATGGATATTCACGAGGTATGTTATGTAATCAATTTATATATGTAGGTCAAATTCAGAGAAAAATAAGAATATTGGAAATATCTTATTGAATTAAAAGACATAGAGTTTATCTAGAATTGCATTATTGGGGGTGATTTCAACACTACCATGAATTAAAAGGAAAATAAAGGGGGGTTTATGGTTAGGGATCCATTTGAGAAAAATATGGAAGACCTTATTCAATCTCTTAATCTCCTCAATTTCGGGCCTCTTCGTTTCCAATATACTTGGAATAATAAGTGTGTCAGACCTAGCCACATAGTTGCACAATTGGATTGCTTCCTAGCCCCTAATAATCTCCTAACTTTGAACCTATCCCTTCATTTCTTTATTCTCTCGTGGACTATGGCCCCATTCCCTTCCATTTCTCCCCACTTTAGAGTCCCTCCCCTGTTTTTAATGGCCTTGTAGAGTCATCTTGGTATGAATGGGTGGAAGGAAGCTCAATTATAATATTAGAAATGAAGACTAAGCGGCTCATGCAATGTATCAAGAACTAGATAAACAAGGGGAATCCTGATCGTGAGTCTTCAATCTTGGAGTTCGAGCAACAAGTGGAATTTATTCAATCAGAGGTGGTTACAAGGGGTATTATGTAGAAATAAATAGAAACCTTTAAGACTTATCATTCGCTATTGAAGAAAGAGGAGGAATATTGGCATCTCAAATCTTGCAGTGTTTGGCTTTAGGCAAGGGACCATAACACTAAATTTTTTAATAAATAGGAAAAATGTTGAGAAATTAAGAATAATATTTCAAAAATTCAAACTCAAGGGCAAAGGATTATGGAATTCTAAGCTATAAAGGAAGTTGTCACTCCTCATTATAGTAATTTTTACCAAGACAATGGCCCTAGAGATCTTGTTTATGAATATTAAATGTTAGAACATGTTTCCAAATTAATCTATGAAGATGTGAATTCGCAACTTACAACTATGACCTCAGTTGATGAAATCAAAAGCGTGGTGTTTTCCTTTCACCCAAAGGAGGCCCTAGTTCCTAATGGATTCACTGCCAATTTTTACCAAAATTAGTGGGAGGTGATCGATAAATACTTATGCAGAATGGTTGGATACTCATTAAAGCGACTTTGCATCGATGGAGGCATTAACTCCTCATTCTTAGCCCTCATACCCAAGGATTCAAACCCTTCATCCAATATCACTATGTATTTTTTCTTAGAAAATCATTTCAAATATTTTAGCTACCCACCTCAAGAGAATCCTCCCTCAAATTGTTTCGGTGAATCAAGGGGGTTTTTTCCCTGGAATAATGTTTTTTGACAACTTAATCCTAATCAATGAATTGGTGGATACTAATTGGAGGAGAGGGGACGAAGGTATGATCATAAAACTGGACATGGATAATACATTTGAGCAAGTAAATCATAGTTTTCTCTTTAAGGTAATGAAAAATATAGGATTTGATTCAAAGTTAATTCAATGTGTAGTGTTGTTGATAAACTCTCTCTGAAATTTTGTTATAGTTAATGGGTGAGTGGCCAACGTTTTCAAGGTATCTCGGGGGTTGAGGCAAGGTTTCCTGCTCTCTCCATTCTTATATGTTATCGTGGCATATACATTAATAAAATGCCTTGAATTCAAAAGAGTGGCTACCAATTTTCTGAGAATCATATTCACTACTGGAATAAGGAGTATTAATCATGGTCAATTTTCAGATGATACTATTATGCTGGGGGGATCCTCTCTGTTAATTGCGAAAATATTTAAAATGGTATTGGATAAGTTCCTCTCTGCTTTTGGGGGGTTAACGAATGTTGTCAAAAGTCATATCTCCACATGGAATACATATGCTCATATGTAGAGGAAAATTGGAGACATTATGGGGTATAAAGTTGTTGGGGATTGGCAGGAGTTAAAATATCTGGAAGCTCCAATATACCTCAGGAAAAGGTCCCCTAGATCTTGGAAACACATTCTCAATAAGCTTAAAAATAATGCAGAGAAATGGGGAGCTCATTGGCTCAACGTCTCCAGGAGAACAGTCTTAATAAAATCGGTTCTTTCAACAATCCCCCCTATATCAATTATCTGTCGTTTTGGCACCCAAGTATGTTCAGCATCAAATGGGAGGCTATCTTAGAAAATTTATATGGGAATAGTGCAAATCAGTGACCAAAAAATTTCATTTAGTGAATTAGATCACTATCCAAGCTCCAAAACGACATGATGGATTACGTATTTGGGATCTCTCTCTGGTAAATAGTGTGATGGGAGAAAAGATCTACTAGAAACTCAAAACTCAACTTGATTTTGTGGTGGGTGCAAGTCCTGCAAGCATAATACCTGCAAGCAAATGATAATCACTCTATGGATGGGGCGGTGAGCCAAGGACCTCCAATCTCGAAACTGGTTGCCTCGATCTCCTCTTTAATCAATGATCATCTCTGTTGGATTCCAAGCAGTGGGAATTGATTTTAGGCAAATTTACATTGTTCTATGAGAAGAAAATTCACCCATTGATCGAGCACCTAAGCTAGGTAGGTATAAACACCCTTGCTCATTTTTTAGATTGGGACGTTGTAATTTTTTGGAAAGGATGGAAGTTGGATGTTGTCCTTGAACTTCTCAAACAAGCTAGAAAAATCTTGAAAATCATGCTTATTGGATGCACTTTTCTCAGCCAAGTTGTAATTAACAAGTTGTGTTCGAAATATGCATCCTACTCTATTAGAAAGGGCTATAAAGCTCTTCTTTTCAATACCAAAGTTCCTCCAAAATCCACTCTATGGAATAAGATTTGGAATTCCATTATAATTGCAAAGGTAAACACCTTCTACTATCCCTCAATGCATAAAAAAAATTTAACTTCAAAAAATATTCGAATATGTGGCATAGCCAACCCTTCAAGGTGTCCTCTTTGTGAGAAATCGAAGGAATCAATTCCTTACATTTTTCTTTCTTGTCCATAAACAATGGAGGTTTGGGCCACTTCCCTTGGTCCTCTCACTACAAGGAAAAGACCCTCTAGTGGATTTTTTTGAGGAACCCCACAGAAAAATACCCCATACATCCGTTTCTCGCGGAGGTTACTAGAGGAGGTTGGCAGGTGGAGGCTTTTGCGGATGGTTTCCTCTCGGTGCGCTTATCATTACATGTTGCCTCGGTGCACTCAAACCACAAAAGCATCGGTGCGGACCAAAACATTGGCACACCGGACACCGTGTACTCCGTACACACCCTCTCGGTGCATCACAGATATTTTGCGTCGGTGCATTATAAAACACAACGCCAAAACCAAGATAAGTCGGTGCGGTAGAAAGAAACCACACCGGTCCATCATAATACATCATACCAAAACACAAACCGACCGGTGCCTTTGTAAGAAACAAAACCGGTGTGCCTATAAACAACGCGTACCGGTAAAGGGTTATATTTTAAAAAAAAATGGCAAAATAACCCGGATTTTTCAGTTTTCTAGTGCTTCTGAGCTCCCAATTACCAGTGCGCGCCCTACCATAGAACGCACCAGTGTGCACGAGACATTGGCACACCAGGCAGCTTAAGCGACATACACACACATCCGGGGCCTCCTATTTATGTAACGCACTGGTGCTTCACCACTCTTCCACGCTGGTGCATCATAAAACAATGTGCCAAAACATAAACGCGTCGGTGCATTTTTATCAAAGAGCACTGGTGTGCCTATAAAACACGCACACCGGTAAAGGGTTATATTAGAAAATTACGGAAAAATAACCTAGATTTTTCATTTTTCCAGTGTTTCTGAGCTCTCAATTATTGGTGCGCGACCTTCCATAGAGCGCACCGGTGCGCACGAGACATTGGCACACCGGACAACTTGCACGACATACACACACATCTGGGGCCTCCTAAAACTATAACGCACCGGTGCTTCACCACTCTTCCTCGCTGGTGCGTCATAAAACACCGTGCCAAAATAGAAACGCGCCGGTGCATTCTTACCCAAGAGCACCGGTGTGCCGATAAACCGCACACACCGGAATAACGTTACGTAATTTTTTTTAAGGCCAAAAAACCAGTGCTTTATGACTATGTGGCACCGGTGCTTTACGGATTTTCCACCCCGGTGCCTCATCAAAAATTGCGCCGAAACTGAAACATCCCGGCGCGGTGTTAGGGAACTACCCCGGTGCATTATAAACAACGTGCTAAATGTGACACAACTCAGTGCGGTTGTAGGTAAGCGTACCGGTGCGCCTATAAAACCCCGCACACAGAAACAGGGTTAAATAAAAAAAATTTACGGCCAAAAAACTTCATTTTTCATTTTCCTCAGTGCTCCAGAGCTCTCAAGCACTGGTGCCATTTCCCTTTGTCTGATTCGCCCTGACATCGGTGCTCTCATTGCACCCATTGCATGCACTGCTGCTCTGCAGTGGCCACCAATCTCCAGCTTGCATTTTGAAAAATGGTGGGAAAATTTTCTTTTGCAAATTTTACAGCCAATATGCTTCCTCGACAGTGAAATGTACAGGTATTTTTCTAGTTTTTCCATAATTAATCCTTTTAGCAGATTAGAAATTGAAATAACCTTAAAAATAACTATTTAAAAAAAAAAAAATTGTCGTGCGGTGCGTCGGATCTGTTCGGCTTGCACCGGATAGTGGTGCTGCCTGAAAAATTTACAGGCCGCACTGCCACCGATGCTAATGATAGCCTCACTGTTTCCGGGGTGATACCGAAAGGCAGCCTGAATGATTTTAAAATAAAAAAATAAAATAAACGACAGTGCGCTCATTTATCCAGGCACATCGTTGGCCACGGAAATCACAGTGCGGTGCGTTGACGAAATTATCTGTCCTGGTGTATGTCAGCGCACCACATTTTGGATTCCAAGAGGGTCAACGGTGCGGTCGGGTAAAAGACCGCACTTTCAGCTATGTAATTGTCATGAAGTTGGTGCGTTGACAGGGCTATACGTGCCAAGGCGTATATTTCATTCAGCGCAATGTTATTCTGAACTTTGATCAAGTTAACGGTGCTTGAAAAATAGAGAGTTGCATCGAGACCGGTGCATTGTATTTCATTAGGGGCACTGGGACCTGTGCGTTGTATTTCATTAGGGGCACCGGGACCAATGCTCTATATTCTTAAGACGCACCGCAACTGGTGCGTGACTGTTTTGATGGCGCACCGACTTGTCTATTTTTTTTTTTCAAAAAACAAATATATGTATATTCCTAAATACATGTATGTTTTAATAATTTTTTTTATATTTAATATGGCAATGATTCAGAGAAAAGAGGAGGAACAACAGCAAAAACAGGTTGAATAGTATGACATGATTTTCCAATGGGAGGCCCGAGAGAGGGAGAGAGATGCATACCCTCGCCCTATTACTGTAGATACCCAGGAGATCCTTAGGCAGGCAGGCCTCCTCAAGTTCTATGAGGAGGCTACTTCCCTAAAGGCGCACAGTGTGTTTTTGAGATATCTTATCTGCAGGTGGAATGCCCATCGACAGGCTTTCCATGTTGGTCCTGACCAGTGGTACACACCCACTGAGGAGGATATTTATTTTATTACAAGACTATTGAGGAAAGGGGTGGATTTTCCCTCATTCCCAGACGTGCCAGCTGGTTGTGCAGCAGGGAGTCAGTTAGTTTACTCCCAGAGATAGATTGGAGCACATGTACTGTCTTCTTCAGAGTTTTAGGTACCTGGAGGTCAATTACGTATAGGTGCTTTTGGTAGACAGGATGTGTAGTGCCTATCCCTTATCATTTCGACCATTTCACACAACATTAGTGACGGGAAACACATTAGTTGCTTGCTTTTATATTATGTTGATTCTTTAGTACAAAAACCATGACTTGTTAGGTGGTCTGCCATTTTTTTGCGGCAGTTTAGATAGATGTCGTGCTCATGCACAAGGGAGGGTCAACTTCCCTTTTGCTTCAGAGATGTTTTGTTTATTTTTTGAGAGGTTTCCAGAGATGAGACCTAGTTTTGTTCGACAACTTCGTAGGTCGATGTTTGAGGCCCGGATGCACATGTGGGGGAAGATGATGCCCAAGATGGGAGACATTTTTTTTCCAGCCATGATATCACATGATTCACTAGACTTACTAGCCAGTGTTGACGAGATGCATCCCTTCATTTTGGTCCCATGTCCTTATGCTGGCTTAGATTGGTGAGGGTGTCCGAAAATCCTCTTCACAGCTGATGAGCCGCCAAATGATAGAGGTAATATTACTGTTTTATTTATATTTATTCTAACATGTTATTAATTAACTTGTTTTTATTAAATTGTGTAATGAAATTGTCTAATTATTGTTGTGTACTTGTATATATTTTGCATACATTGGCTCTTTTGATGGCGAGGAGATGCCACGTCCACCACATGATCCAGGTGTGGATCCTGATGATGACGATCAGCATATGGCTGATGTCGAGCATGATCATGATGAGGATGAGGCCGGTGCAGCAAAGAGACATGCTCTTGCTCATCATGGTGTACCGGTTCCGCCTTTTGCTAGGTGTGGTCGACCTGAGACTAGATATAGGATGGAGTTGGCTAACCAAATATGTGCATTGATTATTGATACGGGCATAAGGCCCGCTCATTACAAAGACATACAGGCCGACTATAGGCTGTTAGGGATGTGGAGAGGCATTCCGCGTGACATGTATGACCTGATGTGGCATGTCATAGGAGCTACGACAATAGTTACACGACTTAGGAGGACTGTCCGTAGCTATAAGCATAGTCGAGCCGCGACATGTGATGGGCATGAGTCCGCGAGCAACGACTCACATGCATCTCATGATCATTCACCTCGCGGCGCGCCTGATGAGCATGACGCTCCACTGGCAGTCATCTGACAGTCATCATGGAGATGAGGTTGAATCATCGGCCACGTCCAGTCAGCAGCCTGCAGCTACATCCATCAATACTAGTCATGATGATCATGAGCAGGCTGGACCATCAACCGCCGAGGCTGCACTATTCACTAAGGAGGCCTCCACTACTACTGTTCATATTGATTTTGTACTACCACTAGCGGATGCATCCATCAGTACTAGTGATCATGATCATGAGCAGGCTCGACCATCGACTGTCAAGGCTACACCCAGCTTTACTGAACATGCATCCACTTGTAGTACTGCTATTGATGTTGTTATACTATCACCAACGCCTGATCCATGACATTTATATTACAGTTGTGTATTTTTAACATTATTCAGTTATATATATATATATATATATATATATATATATATATATATATATATATATATATATATATAGTGTATATTTTATATTCCTTGATTGTATAATTTTCATGTTGGTGATCATCATGATGTGGCGCATATTGTTAGGTCATGTTAGATATGTTCATTTAATGTTTAGCTAGGATAGATGTGTATATGTGATAGCATGTGTTATTTGACATATTGAGATGTATATTTGATGTTTGTGTTGTGATGATCTTAATATATAATGTTAATTTGATGTTTGAATGTGTTTATTAGTCAAATATGATGTTTGTACGATGGTTATCATGATCGTGATGATGTTTTTTAACTAATTTAATATTAAATGACCATGATATTTATTAAATATTATGTTGTGATTGTAATTGTAATTTAAATTTTAATTGTATGTAAAATTGTATTTTTATTTGTACTTATTGTAATTTAAACTGTAATTGTATGTAAAATTCTACAATCGTAATTGTATTTGTAATTGTAATTTTAATTGAATTGTATGTAAAGTATTTATAAAATTGTAATTCTAATTGTAAATGTAATTCTATATAAAATTGTAAATGTAATTGTACATATAAAATTCTAAAATTGTAATGGTATTTGTAATTGTAATTTTAATTGAATTATATGTAAAATATTTGTAAAATTGTAATTGTAATTGTAAATGTAATTCTATGTAAAATTCTAAACTTGTAATTGTATTTGCAATTGTAACTTTAATTGAATTGTATGTAAAATATTTGTAAAATTGTAAAGCGAGCATGTTGTACACTCTTGAGAATTGTAATTGTAAATGTAATTGTATGTGAAATTGTAATTGTAATTCATGTATGTGAAATTAATGTAAAATTGTAATTGTAATTTTAATTCTAATTGTAATCCTGTGTAAAATATTTGTAAAATTTTAATGTGAAAATTTTAATTGTATTAATGTGAAATGATTTTATTAAAATATTTAAATTTGCAAATTTGCAACTAATTGTAAAATAACAAATCTAGAATAATACGAATTTTTGTAACATAATAAAATTTAGAAAATAATGAAAATAAATTCATGTACTTTATAATTATCATTATTTTATTATGATATTACATTAAAAAAAAGAACTTTATATAGTCTGGTGCGCTTATCATTCTAACACGCACCAGTGCGTCTTATTTTTTGATAACGAATAAACACAAATAAAAAAAAACAACTCGATTTTCTTTAAGTGAAAAAAAATGCGGAAATTTGAAAAATGGGCGACAAAATATTTTCGAAAATCTAATTTCATAACATAATTCTTTAAATTCTAAACACTTTTCATTATTTCACTATTTTTGCTAAAATTTTCAGCTAGATATTTGTAGGAGACAACCTAGAGCAAGAGAGCAGGAGGGCACTATGGAGCAGCGAAATACGTTCGAACAGAAGTATTCAGACAATCAGAAACCAAACCTCTAGTAATTCAAACCTTGTATCATAGAATTTGAAACCATCTCATGATTAAATTTGATTATTGCTTTAACTTTATTCTGCATTTTTTAATTTTTTTTTGCAGTTTTATCCATTTTTACCCTAAACCCTTCATTTTTTTTGTTTTTTCCCTTTCTTCTCCCTGTTTTTGTGATTTCAGAATTAGGGTTTTCCATCTTATATTGACATCCAACCCACGGGATGACTTGCACAGTCAGATCCCAATCCATTTGGCCATTGCGTGAATTTTTGAAAAAAAGTTTTTTTCTTTATTGGTGTGCCCTGCGTACTATACCGCACTAGTGCTCTGTATTATACAGCGCACCGCGAAGTACTGTAGTAAAAAAAATGAATTTTTTTTTTCTAAATCTGTGCACCAAATTTGAAATAGGGCACTAGTGCTCCATTTAACTAGGAAAGCACCATACGGTCTATTACACTGTTTTTGCGGTGCGTTTATAATACCCCATGCACTGTTAGGTCTATTACACTATTTTTTGTGGTGCGTTTACAATACCCAATGCACCGTACGGTGTATTATACTGTTTTGCGGTGCGTTGTTAATATCCCCACGTACCTGCAGCGGTGCGGACCTCGTGAAAGGCGCACTGGTACCTTAAGATTTATTTTCTACTTGAAAAGTTGAGAATTTATTTATAAATATATTAATGAATGATATGGTGCAGGTTTCATATTGATAAAGAAATGTCTGACAAGAGATTAAGTAACAAAAATACTGTTAACACATCACGAAAAGCAAAAAAGACAAGTTCATTATAAATTCTTTATAAAAAATATTATTTTTGAACTATATGTAAGTTTAACTAATATATATTTTTTACTGTGTATCATGCAGAGCCACAAAATGATGAAGCTCGATATGATTATTTATGATTTAGGACTAGAAGAACGTAAAATTTTAATGGAAAAATTGCAAAAGGATGAATCAGGTGAATGAAAAAATACTATCGATCCAGTATGAGTTTCCTTTTTTAGTTATCATTAATAATATACTTAAAATGATTAGATAACATGTGTCAAACAATCTACTAATTCACATATGTTTAATGTTGTACAGGGACTAACAACTCTGAATAGGAATGTTGTTCTAAGAAAATAAAAAAAATAGAACATGCAAATGAAAATCAATTGCTCCTTAGCTCATCTGGAGTGGTGCTGGAAGTTAACGAAAGGGGAAAAAATTCTACAAAAGTTTGAGGGATCTAGTAGAACGAATGTATAGACGTTCTTTCCAACAACAACAATGTGCTTCAAATGTAATATGTAATCATTGAATTTTTTGATCATTAGGTACAATAAATAAACAATTTAGCATTAAATTTTCATTTTCAAGAATTTTCTTTTAGAAAAGAAAATAAAATGGAACCCATTCAGCACATAAAACAAGATGACAAGGAAGAAAATGGTTGATCTCTATGTTTGTGAGTAATTTTTACTTCCTTATAACAACTTAACTTGATTTCATTTTTGTATTTTTGAAGTTGTTTTACAAAAATCGTCATTGAATGTCTTCAAACAGGTGCTAACATACAAAGAAGAACCATCAGATGAATCTAATGAAATTGGGTTAAATATAGGTTGTGAGTATATGTTGGTATATCAAAATTTAATTGTGGAATTTGTAAGCATCTATCAATCTTGTTTTACTTAGCTCCGTCTATAATTAATAGAACAAAAACATCTTTTATATTAAATATACGATTTTTTATGGGGTATAAAACTTGCAGGAAACAAAGTATGGAACTGCACCAATAGATGAAATTTTGAAAGATGGCCTGGTACATGGTTTTGGAAGAATGTGTATAATTTATGAGTAAACTATTGCTATGGTACGTCATTTTTCTTTTCGATTTACATTGATGTATATTATTTAACATTGCAATTTTCATTATTCTCACCAATGTATACACACTTATTTCAGTTCATTTTTATATTTGTAGATAGAAGGTGAAGAAGAAAACAATCAACGCCATGAACAAAAGAACAATCTGAAAATAACCCAAGTCATGGAAATAGCTCCTACTTCGATGACAACAATTCAAGTGAAGAATGATGATCACTATATTTGGATATCAAAGAAAGGCATTTTATTTTTTAGAAATATATATGTAAGCGAAATCAAACATTTTTGTTTAATGTAATGGACATAGTGTCCAATTGAAAGACAAAGTACCAATAATTGTCTGCATTTTCAAGTAAAGATTGTCTTATCTATATATATATATATATATATATATATATATATATATATATATATATAATCATAAAATGTGTTTTAATTTATTCTATTACATTCTCCATTATCGCTATTGCGTTCTCCATTGTCATTCTCAAATGCACTAATAAAAATTTAATTCATATCAATATTGTTATAAGATATATATGTGTCGATTTTTTATGAATAATGAATTTTTAAAAACCACAATAATTATGATATGATATAACAAATTAATCCAAACATCACATTCAAATGCATTAATAAAAATGTAATTATTATGAATATTGTTATAATATGTGTCGACTTTTGATGAATAATGAATTTAAAACAATCACAATAATTGGACTGTCACAGGTCGATGTTTCTAAAAAATACAACATGAAAACTGATGTGTGTCAGTAACTGTACATCGGTGCGTTTATGTGTCTATACGCACTGGTGTCGTTATACGATCTGTTGTGACTCCTAGAGACAGCCTTGAGTTGTGAAAGATCAATGCCTAGGACATCTTATATTAGCAAGGAGCATATGGTATAACAGAGGAAGTTATCAATAAAAATATCTCATGCTATTTCCTGAAAAACAAGGAATATTAATCTAAATGGGACCAAGACCTTCAAAAACTGACACAGAGAAAAGAATACTGCAGAGGCAACATGCAAAACTCCAATATAAAAGCAACAGACAATTCAGAGACAACTTACTGTAAAGAGGGACAATTCAGAAGTACCTCACAGAAATAAATTATCAGAAGGTGTATGTAGTGAATGAAATATTGAGAGAATATTAGTTGTCATTGAGCTGATATACAGATACACAATATCACCATGTAATGGGCTTACCAATTTAAGAATCCATTCATGACAATAGCGTTTTAAAAACACCCTCCCAAAGAAACTAATATAGCAGAAGTATGGTTTAGATGAATAGTGGAACAAAATATCATGCCTGAGCCATATTTAAAGCGCTCGACTAATCTGAGCATGGGTATCAACTAGGATAAATCCATACCAAAAATTAGTGAGCCACTGGCATTCCAGAAACATGATATAGGAAAGATGGATGAAATGAAATTATCTATTAAAATAACACATAAAAGGGAAAGTTACACACTGTGAGAAATCAAAGACCAGAATCCTCTTTAAAGACGGAACTCCTCCTCACTGAGACCCTACGGGCTCTGAGCCTTCATACAAGAGTTCAATAAAATGTATACAAAAATCCTTTCACTGCATAATTTTCTGATAAATTTGGAACCCTAAATCATCTGTTCTTCGGGAGTTTTATAGGAGAAAAAGAAAGCTCGTAAAGGGAGTAGGTGATGAAAATTTAATTTGCCTCATTAAGACAAGATGGCGGAAACGTGCATGCCCATATTGCCAGATGACTCTGTAATGTTGTTTGTACCCTGTGGCCTGCTTACTGAAATAAATGCACTGGGTAGAAGTATTTTCAGGAACACGACAAAGAAGTAAAATCACATAGACATTCCGTCCTTTCCTGAAAGAAAATGGTGCCGAAAAGAAAACTTTAGGGTATTGTTTTTTGCGAATGGTACCCTCTGCCTTCTAAACCCTGAATTAAAGTTTAAGATCTTCAATGCTGAATGTTGAATTCCTCGATCATTCACTGATATTTCTTTGCTGCTCCATTAATGTCTCCATCTGCGCAATCTGTGCTTTGAATGACTCTGGAGGGTTGACAGATTTCAACCCTGCTTCTTTAATGGAAGTCTTGTCGATATACCTTCCCAAGCCTTTCTCCATAATTCCAACCTTTGAAAAATGGTCCTTTGATGTGTTCATTGTTACTGAAATAGAGACTGTAAATCATGGCGATTTCCTGCCACTGTAACCCTGCAAAACCCGAAAACGTGTTAAGAAAACTATGCACGGAGAGGATGGATGCATTGGTGGCCGTCGGACTGATGATGGGACTGTAGAGAGATGGTGAAAAGTGTAGTGGAAGGCGTTGTGGAATGGTGATGCAGCACGACGGACACAGTGAGAAATGAATGTGAAAATGCGGAAAAACGAAGAAATGAACCGATTATGGACCTGAGGTGGCAGAGAGCACATGGTGAAAAACTGGAGGACAGGTGGTGCGATACCAGGAAAATGGGAAACAGATGACGTGGAGTGCTGACGGTGGGCCGGGGGTACGATTTCCTCGAGTTATCTTCCGCACAGTTTCGTGGAGCGACTACCGTCGGATGGATCACCCCAAATCGAACGGCTCTCATGGATATCGCGCCGTGTCTACGGACGAACGATAACGTGTGATGGAGGGAGGTTTTGAGCCATAAGTGGGGACATGCGGAAAACAATGTATGGAATCACTCCGAAAAATAAAATACTGCCTACTGCCCAAAGGCGGTGCGATAGAAACCAGGTGGGTTTTGCACAGTGCACGGCGCGGGGACCACCGGGGCGAGTGTACTGTGAGCCGTTGATCTGCGGTTTAAACGGACGGTGGACAGGTGATTTGGGCAATGAACAGAGTGGGCCACGGGCGCGATGAAGACTTGCGCATGCCGTCATATATGTACAGATCGACGGTTATAAACGTGCCCGATATATATATATATATATATATATATATATATATATATATATATATATATATATATATATGTGATAAGTGCCTTCATGGCTAGCACTCGGTTTTGACCTCCGGTCATGTGGAGAAAAGGTGCAGGGGCTAGGGCCGAAAGGTGCTAGGCCTTAAGTATATTATAATGTGGGATTTCAGCCCTCTTGTGCAGTTTTGAGGCTGGTAGAAGGTAATGATAAGCAGAAAACGAATTTCTCAGGGCAAAAAGAGGGGGTTTGAAAGGTTTAAGCGAGATTTCTTGTCAAAATTTCAATAGAATGATGACGTGATCAACATTGGCTCCACCTGGGGACGACACGTTCATCCCTGAGCGTGTCGAGAACTTCGTAGATCACTTGATGATCTTCTGTGTGAACTTTGCTCTTCAGCACTTCTACTTTTATTTTCATAATTTATCACGACACCCACATTATTTAAACAAGGGTGAAAACTGGAAACTAATATACAATATAATACATCAGGATATCTCTGCCTGAATTAGAACTGGAAGTAGGGTTTAAGAAACTGACCATTTACAGGGGAATCAAGCAAGTCACCCTGTAAATTTTCCAACTTGAAAGTGTTGTTACCTCCCTATTCCAAAATCTTGAAAGGACCGAACCAGAGTGGGTCGAATTTACCATGTTTTCCTTTTTCAGTGCTCCGGATGTCCCATCTGAGCACTAAATCACCAATATGCAAATTACTGTCCTTGGCATGCTGATCAAAAAGGTATTTCATCTTCTCTTGATATTCAGTCAGCCTTTGACTTACCTGGTTCCGTGTTTCTTCCAATTCCACCAGATGATTTATTCTCCTCGTCATATCATCAGGCTCTTCTTGACTTTCCTGCATGAATCAGGCTACTGGTAGGGCTAACTGTATAGGGAATAATACTTCCCTCCCATATACTAATTCATATGGGGATTTCCCAGTTTCTCTCTTGCTAGTAATTCTATTGGCCCACAGAGCAAATTTCAACTGGGAATCCCAATTTTTCTAGTTTTCATTTATAGCCTTCTTCAGTGCCCTTACCAGGGTTTTATTGGATGACTCTGCCAAGCCGTTTCCCTGTGGATAATAGGCTATAGAGTGACTTAGTGTGATGTTATACTGCTGACAGAAGCTCACAAACTTTGCAGACTTGAAGGCCTGGGAATTATCAGTCACTATTCTGGCAGGTCAGCCAAACCTGGATATGATGTTTTCTTCCATGAATTTTATTATCACATTATCTATTGCGTTCCTCGCGGGTATGGCTTCCACCCATTTTGTGAAATAATCAGTGGCAGTTAAAATCCACTTATGCTGACCACTCGAAGGAGGATGTATTTAACCTATAAAATCAATTCCCCATTGCCGGAAAGGTTCGTCCACGTGCACGGGAATCATGGGCAGAGGTGCCAACTTCTATCTTTCAGCAAATTTATGACACTTCTCACAAGCTCTTACCAGGGCAAAAACATCTCCAAAAAGCTTGGGCCAATAGAAACCATCCTTCAGGATTTTGTGAGTAGTGGCCCTCCAGCTGTAATGACCCCCATAGATTCCTTCATGAAATTCAGCTATAATACTCTCTACCTCATCCTTTGTGAGACATAGGAGTAGGATGCCTGAGGGATCTCGCCAGTATAGTCGGCCATTAGTGACTATGTACTTCTGTGATTTCAATCTCAGCATTCTATATTTAGCTTTATCACAGCTTGGAGGGCAGCTGAGTGTGAGCAGATATTCTACTATCTCTTTGTACCACTGACTGGTGAGGTAATTTATATGTATTTCCGGAGTAGCTACCCCAATTCCCTGTCGCTCTTCTTTCTCCTCAGATTCCTCACTTGCTATTATGGACAAATTTATACCCAAAGCTTGATAGTTTGATTCAGATAAGATTTTGGCAAACCCTTGTCCTTTGATCAACTTAGTAGGGCGGATGTCTAATTCATACTCTTGTATTTTGGCAATCCACTTCCCCCTTTTTCCTTCACTATCCCCTTGGATAAGAATATCTTTTACAGCAGCTGTAGGCACAAATGCAGTGATATGGGACTGCAAGATATACATGCGGAATGCTTTGAGGGATTTTACTAGGGCATATGCTTGCTTTTCCAATATGTTATATTTCAATTCTGCATCACGGAGCACCTCACTGAAGAAGGCAATGGGCTGCTCGTACCCTTCCTCATTTTTCTGCAATAAAACTCCTGCTATTGTATGAGGTGATGCAAAAGAAAAGATCATGAAAGGTTTAGCATAATCTGGTCCAGATAGTACAGGGGCTTCTGCAAAAGCATTTTTTATCCTAATAAAGGCCTCTCGTGATTCCTGGGACCATTTAACTTCATTATCTTTCTTCAGCATGTCATTTATATGTCTAACTATTTCAGCATAGTTATGAATAAACCTTCTCAAGAAATTAATACGCCCTAGGAACACCTGTACCTCCTTCTTATTTCTGGGAAGAGAAATACCATTTATATCCTCTACCCTCTTAGGATCTATCCTCACCCCATATTTAGTCACAATGTGTCCCAAAAGTTTACCCTATTCTAATGCAAATAAAGAATTTTGAGTATTTAGAGAGAGACCATACCTTCTGCATTTCTCAAAGGTTCTACGTAGATGCTCAATGTGCTTAGTATCATTCTTTGAAAATATAGTGATATCATCGAGGTAGACTACCAAAAATTTATCTTGCTCCCCAACAAAAGCAATGTCCATGGCCCTCTGAAAAGTGGCCTCTGCATTAATCAACCCAAAAGGCATTCTGGCATACATAAATGTACCCCATGGTGTGGTGAAAGAAATCTTCTTTTGATCTTCTAGAAGTACAGCCACCTGATTATAACCAGAGAATCCATCCATCATTGACATCCTAGAAGCTCCGACCACTTTCTGCAGGATGTGATCCATCTTAGGTAGTGGATAATTATCCTTTAAGGATGCTTTGTTCAAATTTCAGAAATCTACACACAGCCTTATTTCTCTTTTCTTCTTTCGGACAGGGACTATGTTTGCCACCCATTCAGAGTACCTTAATGGCACAATTATTTTGGCGTTTAACAACTTCTTAATTTCCTTCTTAATAGAAGGAAGTAGCAGGGGATTTATCTGTCTGAGCTTCTGCTTATGAGGTTTTGCATCTCCATTTAGTGGGATTTTGTGCTGCATTATACTGATGTCAAAAGTTTTCAAGTCCTGAAAGGACCATGCAAACACATCCTTGTAAGACTGAAATAATTTCTGATATAGCTTTTTATATTCCTTTGGGATCTTTTTGGATAGTTTCACAATTTTGGGGTCAACATCAGTACCCAGATTCAGGTTTTCTACCTGATATTCTTCTATCATTTTGCTTGGTTGCAGTGGGACATCATTCTTGTCAAATAATATTTCTAGAGGCACCAGTCCTCTGGGTATAATGTTTCCCTTCAATTGCAATACTTTATTCCCTGCCATTTTCTTCTCCCAGTTTCCTCCTGAAGTGTCTTTAGTCTCTCCTTCTTCTTCACTAGCATCAATCTCCATATTGGAGAATTCCCCTACGGTTTCCAGGAATATTTTCATCTGTTCTTCATCCTCAAATACCTGCCAGTGTTTGATGTTATCGGGGATTGATGGTCGATAACGTACCTCAATTTCATACCTTAAAAGAGGGTTTTGAGGTGGACGAAATGTGCTAGCAGCCACAGTAAGGGAATCAGCCATCCTATTATGTTATCGAGGCATGAACTGGATATTGAATGCCAAGAAGAAATTTTCCACCATGTCCCAAACTTCATTCCTATAAGCCCTGAGCCGAGGATGTTTGGTTTGACACTGATTCCTGACTTGTCTAACCACCAGTTCCGAATCTCCCAGAGCTTTTAAACTTTGTATATTCATGCTCCTGGCTGTCTGCAATCCTAACAGAAGTGCTTCATATTCAACCACATTGTTAGTAGCTTCATATTCCAGTTGAAAGACAATGGGACCCATTTCCCTGTAGGAGAAATCAATAATATTCCAGCTCCATTACCTTCTCTTGAATTTGCTCCATCAAAATGAAGTGTCCAGATTCCTGCTTCATGGCTCTCTGAGGGCTGCTCAGTCTTGATCTGGCAGAAAGATGGTTCATGAGCATAATCTTGATCTTCTTCTAGCATCAAGCATGAAAAATATCCGTTTTTACTATAGACTGGTGAATTAATAGAGTTGTCAGCCTGAGTAACCATCTTGACAAATCTAGTTTCCCTGTATAACCTCCTCTCTTGGCCACCAAAAACTGGGATAATGGCATATGTTAAATCCAACTTAATTGACCCACCAATTTTTGTCCCCCAGGACCTTGACAGTAACATGCCAAAGTGAGCTGGGAATATGTCAGCCACCATAATGTCCATTACCACACTTTTTGCTGGGATTTGAGCCAAATTGACCACCAAATCCTTGATCATCCCTAGGCATTTAACTCTTTTGGAATCAAATGAATAGAGGTCCTTGTATGGATGGGTGATTTGTAATCCTAGTTGTTCCATGACTGACAGAGGCAGTAGATTATGGGAAGCTCCAGAATCTAACATACAGTTATGTAATAGCAGGTCATGAATCACTAGAGACACATAGAAGGGAGGAGTAGAAGCATCTAATTCCTCAACATGTGGGCCAAATACAACCATGGGTCTTTCTTCTTGAAGGTTGAGACTATCTGGGGTGAGTGCTGCTTCTGGAGGGATCATAAAAGAAGTGACTTGGGATTGATATGCAGGTTGCTTCAACAGTTCAGTCAAGGGAACTGGGATTTTGACTTTCTCAAGTTCCTTTTGCAGACTGAAAACAGGAGGGGACTTCTCCATTACAAACTCTTTTGATTCTTTATTTTCAGCTGAGGGTTTGACTTCTTTTGACACAAACTTGGTATTAGGGGGGATGGCTACTTTTGAAGAAGAAGGAATTTGATCATTAGACTGTGAAGTTTTGTTTAAAATCCCCTTACCTTTGTCTGTGACTTTCTGCATTGTTGACTCCTTCTGAGCAGGTGCTTACTTCTGGAGTAGCTCTTCTTCTTGATCTTGAGTACGATTCCTCTTCCTAGAAGATCTGAGATCATATCTTCTATTGAATTGTGCTTGCATGAAATCAACAAATTGTTTACAATAGTGATCAATTTCTGAGTCTTCTGTGTCTCTAGCCTTTTCTTCTTCTTGCAATGAGCACTCAGTTCCATCGTTTCCTTGCAAATGGAATTCTTCTCCATCACTATTTGAAAAAGCAAGATTTGCATCCTCCAGTCCATAGGCAGTGTCTTCAGTAGGATCATCTACTGGACCTTCCAAGTACAATGGGTGTGGTACCTGATCTTGTTGCTCCTTTGTTTCCCTTGGCAATATTTGCAGGGGTGGTTTCCTATACTGAGGATTGTAACCTCTGTTTTGAGCATTGTGGAAATTCTTGGAGGCTAAATTTCTGGCCTCCAATTCAAGCTTGACCAGTTTACCAAAAAGTTTCTTAATCATTTTTCTCATTTCTTCAATTCTGTCATTAGCTGAGTCTCTGTCTTGGTTAGAGGTAGATACCTCCTCTTTGCCCCTTCTTCTAGTATCTTGTTCAGATTTTCCCTTCGATTTACAAGTGGAGGCGAAATTCGCCTCCAACTCTAGTGCATCTGTCTGAGCATCATCCAGAGTAGCAGGCTTTCTTTCTCTCAGAGAGAAACCGAATATTGAATCAAAGGCTGCTACAAAAACAACTTTAGCAACAGTTTGATGAGGTTTCATATCAACAGGAAGACTCAAATACAATTTATTAAATCTCTTGATAAATTCTGACACCCCTTCATTATGTCTTTTCTTAAGTGTATTAAACTCAGTAAGACAATGTCCATGGTATTTCTTCTCTCCCCATTTCCTGAGAAAAGTATCTTCCATTATTTCCCAAGTGGTAACAGAACGGTCTGCCAATGTCTTAAACCATTTTCGAGCTTCACCATCAAGAGATTGGACAAACAGCCTTAAGACCACATCTAAATGTTCCACATTAAAATTTTCTGCGAAAGCACAGAAGACCTCAAGATGTTTTTGAGCATCAATCTCCTTTTCCCCATTGAATCGGGGTAAAATCTTTAAATAATCCTGTGGCATATCATTCAACACTTGGGGTAATGCTAGAGGGGCATATTTATTCAGTAAGAAGCCTGAAACATTGGCCATTGGAGGGGGTGGAGGTAGTGCAATAGTTTGATGAGTAAGAGGAGGAGGAGGAGGTGGAAGTGGGGTATGAATAACAATAGGAATGTAATGAACAACAGCCTGAGGTGTTGAGGGGAATAATGGTCTGTTAACAACAGATATTTCAGTGACTTCTTTAACCTCTTCAACCTCAGGAGTAGGGTGAAAATTATCTTTATTTCTGACACCTCCTCGGGGTGGACTATTTGAATAGTAATAATCGGTATTTCCCACAGTGGAGTCGGGATCTGGCACTTGAGCTTCTTGAGAAGAAGAGGATGGAAAGTCTTCTATAGATAATTCAGGGATTTCAGAGTGGACTGATTTTCTTTCCCTCCAATTTCTTCTATGTACGATCCTTTCAGGGTCAGACACTGAAGGTGTCTTTGGCTGAGACGTATCTGACCTTAAGTGTGGCTTACGAGGAGCCAGGACTGCAAATGAATTTATCTAATAAACAAATGTGGAGTCGCCAAGGTGAGGGATCTACAACTCTCAACTCTCCATACTCACCTACTTGAAGAGTGAATTAGATTTTGTCCAGGCCCAGGGATTTAAATTTTCTCAACTTCGTTCCCCGGCAACGGCGCCAAAAAGATGTTGTAGTTCCTAGAGAGAGCCTTGAGTTGTGAAAGACCAGTGCCTAGGACATCTTATATTAGCAAGGAGTGTATGGTATAACAGAGGAAGTTATCGATAAAAAGTTCTCATGCTACTTCCTGAAAAACAAGGAATATTAACCTGAATGGGACCAAGACCTTCAGAAACTGACAGAGAGAGAGGAATACTGCAGAGGCAACATGCAAAACTCCAATATAAAAGCAACAGACAATTCAGAGACAGCTTACTGTAAAGAGGGCCAATTCAGAAATACCTCACAGAAATAAATTATCAGAAGGTGTATGTAGTGAATGAAATATTGAGAGAATATTAGTTGTCATTGAGCTGATATCCAGATACACAATATCACCATGTAATGGGATTACCAATTTAAGAATCCATTCATGACAATAGCGTTTTAAAAACACCCTCCCAAAGAAACTAATATAGCAGAAGTATGGTTTAGATGAATAGTGGAACATAATATCATTTCTGAGCCATATTTAAAGCGCTTGACTAATCCGAGCATGGGTATCAACTAGGATAAATCCATACCAAAAATCACTGAGCCACTCGCATTCCAGAAACATGATACAGGAAACATGGATGAAATGAAATGATATATTAAAATAACACATAAAAGGGAAAGTTACACACTGTGAGAAATCAAAGACCAGAATCCTCTTTAAAGATGGAACTCCTCCTCACCGAGACCCTACAGGCTCTGAGCCTTCATACAAAAGTTCAACAAAATGTATACAAAAATCCTTTCACTGCATAATTTTCTGATAAATCTAGAACCCTAAATCATTTGTTCTTCGGGAGCTTTATAGGAGAAAAAGAAAGCTCGTAAAGGGAGTAGGTGATGAACATTTAATTTGCCTCATTAAGACAAGATGGCGGAAACGTGCACGCCCATATTGCCAGATGACTCTGTAATGTTGTTTGTACCCTGTGGCCTGCTTACTGAAATAAATGCACTGGGTAGAAGTCTTTTCAGGAACACGGAAAAGAAGTAAAATCACATAGACATTTTGTCCTTTCTTGAAAGAAAATGGTGTTGAAAAGAAAAAATTAGGGTATTGTTTTCTGCGAATGGTACCCTCTACCTTCTAAACCCTGAATTAAATTTTAATATATTCAATGGTGAACGTTGAATTCCTCGACCATTCACTGATATTTCTCTGCTGCTCCATTAATGTCTCCATCTGCGCAATCTGTGCTTTGAATGACTCTGGAGGGTTGACAGATTTCAACCCTGCTTCTTTAATGGAAGTCTTGTCAACATAACATCCCAGGCCTTTCTCCATAATTCCAGCCTCTGAAAAACGGTCCTTTGATGTGTTCATTGATACTGAAATAGAGACTGTAAATCATGGCGATTTCCTGCCGCTGTAACCCTGCAAAACCCGAAAACGTGTTAAGAAAACTTTGCACGTAGAGGATGGATGCATTGGTGGCCGTCGGACTGATGATGGGACTGTAGAGAGATGGTGAAAAGTGCAGCGGAAGGCGTTGCAGAATGGTGATGCAGCATGGCGGACACAGTGAGAAATGAACGTGAAAATGCGGAAAAACGAAGAAATGAACCGATTATGGACCCGAGGTGGCAGAGAGCACATGGTGAAAAAGTGGAGGACAGGTGGCGCGATACCGGGAAAATGGGAAACGGATGACGTGGAGTGCTGACGGTGGGCCGGGGGTACGATTTCCTCGGGTTATCTTCCGCGCAGTTTCGTGGAGCGACTACCGTCGGATGGATCACCCCAAATTGGACGGCTCTCGTGGATATCACGCCGTGTCTACGAACGAACGATAATGTGCAATGGAGGGAGGTTTTTGAGCCGTACGCGGGGACACGTGGCAAACAATGTATGGAATCGCTCTGAAAAATAAAATACCACCTACTGCCCAAAGGCGGTGCGATAGAAACTAGGCGGGTTTTGCACAGTGCACGGCGCAGGGACCACCGGGGCGGGTGTACTGTGAGTCGTTGATCTGCGGTTTAAACAGACGACAGACAGGCGATTTGGGCAATGAACGGAGTGGGCCACGGGTGCGATGAAGACTTGTGCATGTCGTCAGATCTGTACAGATCAACGGTTATAAACGTGCCCGATATATATATATATATATATATATATATATATATATATATATATATATATATGATAAGCGCCTTCATGGCTAGCACTCGGTTTTGACCTCCGGTCATGTGGAGAAAAAGGTGCAAGGGCTAGGGTTGAAAGGTGCTACGCCTTAAGTATATTATAATGTGGGATTTCGGCCCTCTTGTGCAGTTTTGAGGTTGGGAGAAGGTAACGATAAGCAGAAAACGAATTTCTCAGGGCAAAAAGAGGGGGTTTGAAAGGTTTAAGCGAGATTGCTTGTCAAAATTTCAATAGAATGCTGACGTGATCAACACGATCTATGGGCACTGCAAAAATACCGATACCAGTTATCAATATTGGTGCGTTTGTGTGATACTGTGCACCGGGGCGTTTACGTATCTATAAGCACCGGTGCATTTTTACAATCTATGGGCATCGCACGAATACCGATACCAATTATAAATCTCGGTGCCTTTCTGTGATATGGCGCACCGGTGCATTGATATGACCTATGGGCACTGCACAAATCCCAAGACCAATTAGAATGGCCTCGTGCATTGTATGACCAACACTATGCCCAGTGCAGTTTTACACCTAAACGTCCTGGTGTGTTGGACTGACATAGCCCTGGGGCGCCATCGGCATGTACACACCGGTGCGTTGGACTGACACGGCCCCGAGGCGCCGTTGGAATGTACGCACCGGTGCATTAAAGGCATAGTAGCGCATCGATGAAAAAAAATCCATAATAACCTCCGGCCGCCCATTTTTTTTTAGTTGTGTTGAATTTCCATTAAAAGCTCCGTCAAAATCCTCCGTAACCATAAACAAATGTTGTAGAAAATGTTTTTTTGACAATTTTGGCCAAGTTTATAACACTAAAAACCTCCTTTATAACCTCCCTAGAGGGTCTTTTCCTTGTAGTGTCTATTCCCCAGAGCCTGGTGGCCTCCAAATATCCAAAAAAAATCTCATGTTGACATAAATCCTATATGAGCTCCCTTCAAACCAAATCCTCTCTCAAATTGATATGTAATGATCTCCCTAAATATATTTGTTGGAAAATCTGACTTTCCAGAAACAACACCATTTTCAAAAACATCTCAACCTCTACTAGATCTGCAACACTAAAATCTATTTCCTTATGTCTGTAATATAACCCTCCTACCCTAGATTCTACCCTTTACCCCTTAGAACAATAATGGTTGACTCCCTAGGTCTCATATTCCCATTCTCCCTGACCTCTCCCCCCAGATCAACAAAAGACCAATCTTAGTTGGAAGTTGTATCTTTCTCCCTAGGAATTTGTTGATTGGAAACATCAAGCACATAATTGGATCCTTTAATTTGATAGAGGATCAACGCACAACCGAGGGGTGACAAGAGAGGGAGGAATATTACTAAATCCCAAAGGAATCATTGTGGATAAATCATTAGAGAAATTTTGAGGTCTAAACTGGGCCTCCTAAGGAACATTATAAAATAATAGTGTAAATAATAAAGTAAGATTAGATTACCCCTCATTAAATTTTGAAAGGAAAAAAAAAAATCAACTTGTATTTTCAACTTATCTCCCTATGATTTTACTCAAATTTTGAGCGAAAGCACTGATTGGATGAAAAATTTAGTTTTTCATCCAATGAGTAATACTTTTGATGGATCCTACAACAATAAAAATGTGAAATACATGAAAAAACACAGGGATGTAAGTTGATACTCCCAACAAGTACTCCCACTCGAATTTGAATAAAATTGTAGGGAGATAAGCTGATAATACGAGTTCAAAAAGTAGTTTTTTTAAAGCTTTTTAGCATTTTACTCAAAAATGGTGAATCATCCCCCATGGCTGACACCATCGTATTGAATCATATTGGTTCTTATAAATTTGATTTTTGTTGTACAATTTTGTTTTGAGGCCCATTTTTTACCTCAAAATTTCTCTAATGTGTTGTGGGGCCTTGGGAGGAAATCCAAAAAATAAACTGAAATGTATGGGATCTTCCTGGGAGTAATTCTAGCTCAAGGTCGAGGCATTAGTTACATTTTTTTCGTAGGTGACTCTTTCCTTGTTATCTAATATCTGAGAACTGGAAATCCTCCAAAAATCAATACCTTAAGCCTTTTGTATCATCAGATTAAAAGTGTACTTGAATCCTTCTCTAACTCTACCTTCTTCCACATTCTTAGAAATCTAAATCCCGAGCAGATCAATAGGTCAATAAGGCTTATCTTCTAAACAAAGGGAAGTCAGAGATCAATGGAATAAGAGGGTACGAGTTGATCACCTAAAGTTTTTATTTTTTCCTCCCTGGTG
This sequence comes from Pinus albicaulis, assembly GCA_034641835.2. Classification (NCBI taxonomy): domain Eukaryota; kingdom Viridiplantae; phylum Streptophyta; class Pinopsida; order Pinales; family Pinaceae; genus Pinus; species Pinus albicaulis. Next base: position 419,882,359 of record CM076578.1, read on the forward strand.
CTCCCCATTCCTTTTCCCCTCTCCTTGCACCATTATGCCTCATCCCTAACTTGATTCTCTCCTCTCCTATTAATACCAAGTATGTACATTTGATTGATTGCACTAAGTCCCACATTAGCCTCCTCATGATTTCCGAGAACACCAATTATTAGTTTGACGTGACGTGGACTAACCGCTTGCCTCATGCAAGCGTGTCTGATTTAATTGTCTTGGTGTGGAATAGATTCAATCTCAAGGCCATTTCTTGTTTCGTCACCCCTCATCGATTCATGATGATTACTCTACTTCAAGACTCTGAAGAAGTTACTGTCGAAATGAAAGCTCGCATGTGGCTTCCATGGTGCGAAATGGATAAATTTGGTTGTGGGCGCGAGTGGAGTTGGTTCATAAATCTGAATTCGTTGTTGATTTTGAAGTGGGATACCTCTATATAAAGGGTGGTGTCCAGGCATTGGTATAACATGAAGCTGTACGATGAGCTTTAGGTAATACTGGGGGCATTCTTATGTGGTGAGAAACTTGTGAGGGTTCAACATCATTACAAGTAGGTGATTTTTCATATTTTCCCTACATTGTTTGAGGTAAGCGAATCAATTGATGACATCCTTTGCACTGTGAGAAATTGTACCAATGCTCGCAATTACTCTGTTCTTAGTTTTAGCTCTGTTAATATTCAAGCCTCTCATTGGCAGAGGCTTGCCCCTTCCCATCTGGTGTTGTCCCTTTAAATTTCTTTGCCAATATCATCTATGTCACTTGGGTGTTGTGTTGGAACCTTTTGATCTCTGAGTATTATCTGAGCTCTCTCTAGTTCTCTTCCCTCTTTTTTCAAGTTTCTATTATCTCCCTCTTTTCTTATGCACATAATTATGATCCTTCTATGGACTCTAGCTCCTCGACAACAGACTCCTCGACCTCCACTGTGTGTGACCAATGCAAAAAAGAGCATGACACCATTAATTCTGAAATATATAACTCACAATTTAAGATGTGTCAAGGTCTGAGTGCAACTCTTCTAAGTTAATTGTGGCTCTTCAACACAAAATCTCTAGCCTGGAAGATGAGATGGAAGTGTTTTGCAGTTTAATCATGGATCTCAAGCTCCAAGTTTTCATTCAAACAATCCACCCACAGGGGCTTCCCGAGATTTTGACTTCAACAGGCTAATTGATTTTACAGACTTATTAATGTTGTCATGTTTGGTTTCAAATGTATGTATTTTCTGTTACAATTTTTCCGCATCTACAGTTCTCGACAAATAAGAGTACTGCTTAGGTTTGGGCTTTTTGATGTATTCTGAGAAAGGGCAATTAGATGCAACTTTATATACGAACTTATTAATGTTGTCATGTTTGGTTTCAAATGTATGTATTTTCTGTTACAATTTTTCCGCATCTACACTTCTCGACAAATAAGAGTACTGCTTAGGTTTGGGCTTTTTGATGTATTCTGAGAAAGGGCAATTAGATGCAACTTTATATACGAACTTATTAATGTTGTCATGTTTGGTTTCAAATGTATGTATTTTCTGTTACAATTTTTCCGCATCTACACTTCTCGACAAATAAGAGTACTGCTTAGGTTTGGGCTTTTTGATGTATTCTGAGAAAGGGCAATTAGATGCAACTTTATATACGAGATGCCTCTGAACAAAATGATCATATACTTCTCTCACGTATTTTTCGTGGCTGGACACAAATTTACTGCTTATAGTATGGTATATATCCAGTCTATATAGTATGGTATATATACTAGTAAACTGTTGCAATGTGCAGTGAATATTGCATCCCGCTGTTACACTGAACAAAGGGTTTATTACTATATGAGTTGACATGTTTCTAAAATCTGGACAATAAGAAGTTTGACATTAGGGTTTTCTGGCTGCTACATTGTTATCCTCAACAGACTTCCAGCTTCGATGGGATTTCTGCAATTTTTTCCAATGGTTGTTCTCGTTGTTCTACCGCCGCAATCGTCTTGCAGCACCCGGAATTGAGCACCGAGTGTCGGCGGTGGCGGCGTAGAAATTCATGGAGTAAATACGTGAGCCCAATCCCATACCCTTGTTTTGATCGTCGGCTCGGTGCGCCGCCTTTAGACATCGACACTGCCGCCGCCGCCGTTTGCTTTGTGCACTCAACAAGCGCCGACACGAACGGATCCGCTTCCTCCACTTTTTTCTTCAGCCACCGGATGGAAAATTTGGACGCCGATGGAGGCGGCGGCGGGAGGACGCCGCCAAAACAACTGCGCTTAGTCGGTGCTTTCGGCTGCTTCGAAACGCCTGGTTTGTCCTCCCATGAGAACGGAATGTTGGCCTCAGATTTCGGCGGCGCAGGGCTGCGCAAGGGCGACCATGGGGGCGAACTCGACGAAGACATGGGGTAGCTATAACTGCGAGCTTAAGAGGCTGCCTGATTCATCATAAGTTAATGTAAAATTGTTTGCAGACTCTGAAATTCCTTCCCTGAAACTCAGACTTTGCTGGCGTCCATGGCTTTCCCTTGAATCCGAAGTTGGCCCGTCTTCTCCTTACTCTCCATACCACTCAGTTTTTCCTCTCCCCCACTCATTCTTTCATTTTCTCCTCTCTGAAAATAAAAAAGGTCACTGAGTATTACACAGGCTATCACACCAGAGCTGAGATGGATAAAGAGGCATATTGGCCGAGTTAGTTGAAATATCATAAGCGCAGCGAGAGAGATACCAACTACCAGTTGAGTATGGAGTCCATGAACTGGTGTGGGTTTGCAATCATATGAGCGCAATGTCACTACTGTGTGTCAGGGAGACTGGTCAATGAATTAAATTCATGGTATCTCTACATTTATATATTAAGGATTTTTGTGACATAATATTAGTGAAAAGAATGAAAACCATGTAACCTACTAACCTCTCAATCAACAACTATATTATTAACATTGGACTAAATTAATTAGGTTTGTTCCACATGTTTAAGGTTATTCGAAACTGGTCAATGACTTAAAATCATCCAACCAAGTCATTATCCAACTATGGTAGTTACAACTAAATGATGATAGAAAAGATAAAGCGAATATTTTGCTCATATTTATTTAAGATATTAATTTACTTAATCAAATATTATAAAAAATTATATTAAATTTATAAGATTAATTATAATTAATTTATAAATTATATAAATAATATTTAATTAAATGATAAAGAAAAATCAATTTTAAAAGGTTAAACAATTCTATTTTATTTTTATATGGAAAAAAAGCTTTATATCTATTATAATTTACATAATTCAACATATTCCAACCATTAAACCATAACTCAGCGAATATATTTCCTTTTATATTATTTTTTAAATGAAATAATATACTTTTTAATAAATAATATTTATACTCAATTTTAATATTCAAATTAAACACAAAAAATCTTAAATATTGATATATGAAGTATTTTTATAATATTTAATTTTGGAAAAAGGTTATGCTTTGGAATTTTCAGGGTTTCTTCTCCATAGTGGTCTCTTTTGCCTCCTTGTTTAGTTAGGTTGTTTTATGAGAGGATCTACACGTATTTTTTTTCAATCTCTTTATTTTTGACATTTATCTTTTTCATAGAGGATACTAAAGTGGGGGTTTTTGGTTTGTTAAAGAAACCTCAATGTGTCTTGAGAAACTAGAAATATAGGGTGTTGCCTACAAAAAAGTAGTGCAAACTCCAAAATATCAGATTAAATCCAATAAGATCAAAGAATATATCTAATATACACAAGATCATGTTTTGATTTGCAAATTCACTAGATTATGGCCCTGTAAAAAGCATTTGATTAGGTGGATCCAAAATAAATAGAACCTCAAGGGTCAAATCGAACTAGAGCTAGGGGCAAAAGGACACTTCATAGTCATTTTCTCCAGTTTTGAAGGAAAATTGAGGGTTTTTGAAGGAGGTACATATATTTTTTAATAATGCAAGGATCATCATGTGATTTTGGAAGGAACAATATAATCTGGAGCATGAAGACTTCCTTGCTACCCCATTGTTGTTTTGAATCTTTTCTCTTCCAAAGTAATATTAGGAGGAGAATGCCCTTGAAGGCATAGGAAATGCCATTAGCATCTTCGCCAAGGTCTTTAAGGCTGCTAAGACGGGGAGTTATACATCATATGTTCATATCTATGTTTATATGAATATCTCCCATCCTCTTCCAGCTTCAATAGATATTTATTATCAAGATAGTCTTTGGAAGCAACCACTGGATTATGAACATATCCCCTAAGTTAAGACTTCGTCGAATAGATAAAGAGTAACCTTTCTTTCTTATACATGAACTAACAAAGAAGTGGAAGTGGAAAGGGCACATCATATATGATTTGGGAAATTTTCGTGAGTGTTTTCAAACAAAAATCCCCATTTGTTAGTTTTGGACAACTAGGTCCAAAATCCATGTTGTGATGCTCAGATGAAGATGCCAATAATTTTGTTGGATTCCTCTTTCAGAGAGGTGCAAGATTGATCTAAATATCATCTTGATCCGATGAGCAATACATTTATTTTTAATTTATTCAAAATATGTGCAGGGCGGCTTGAAATGAAATTTAGGCTTGAAGCCCCAACAATTGTGTCACACACCCTCACTAATGGATATAAATAGGTCAACATTGGAGGTCATTTTCACTCATCCATCACATCACATTCTCTCTCCTCATCTGATTGGTTCGATCATCTATTGGAGTCTCTTCTTCATCCATACGTGGGAAAACACAGCAAGGAGAACTTTTGTTTTCGACCTAGGGTTTCAGTGAAGAGTTGACCAACGTTGACTTTGGTCAACAGATGGTCAAACTGACCCAAATATTGGTTAAAAGTTCCGATTTCTAGAGTCCGCATTTTCTGGCATAGAAATCGAGGTTGACCGTTGACTTTGACAGAGCTGTGTTGAATTTTTGCTACTACTGTTTTGGGTTGGCCGTTGACTGTGAAAGCATTGAATTTTGTTGACTGATGTTGCTGTCCTAGAGGGTTGTGTGACACTTCTGGTTGGCTGACCGTATTGAGACTTTTTTGGTTGAAGCATCCTATTGATCGCCACAACGCACCAACACACACACACATATATATTTTTGGCTTGTCTTCTGTCGTTCTACTGGTATGTTCTATCATCATTTTACTTTCTTGTTTATATGATTGCTGGTTTATATTGGGGATAAAAAGTAAATTTGCATTAAGCATATAACATCTACGAAAATTTACATGGTTTCAAAGCTGAGGTGAAGACAAAGCCCAAGTTTATAGCAATCATCGAATAAGAGCATGGGTACCTCAAACTATAATGGCTTCAAAGCTGATGACAAATTGACTAGGAAGGAAGACTTCCATGCCTCGAAGATGACATTGGAAAACCAAGATGTCATAGACTATGTGCAGGGTAAAATCCAAGAGCCTCCATCCACTGCACTTGCTGCCACCAAGTCAAAATATAAGAAGGGGGAAATCAAAGCAAAGCTGATGATCAGGGACTCAATTCAAAAGAGTCTGGTAGCCTACATATCTGAGCTACACACATCCAAGGAGATGTATGATAAGTTGGTTAACATGTTCAAGGCCAATAATGAAAATCAAGTCCTATTCTTTAATAATCAACTGAAGAATCTGAAGAAAGGAAGGGATGAATCTATTCAATCATATTTTATGAAGCTAATCGAAATCAGGAATAATCTTATGGATATTGGGGAGACAATAGCTGATCGAGAGATGGTTCTCACCGCACTTGGAGGTCTCTCATTCGAATGGCATGTATTCAATACTACAATTCTAAATAACAATCTGATACCTGATTTTGACGAAGTACTATCGAGATGCGTACAAGAAGAGACAAGGATGAAGGAATATGAAAATGAAGGAAATGCTGCCTTCAATGCTCGAGCTAAGAAGAAGAACTTTGGTGGTCTGAATAACAAAGGAAGAGTAGGGGCTTAAGGTAAGAAAGGTAAATGTTACACATGTCACAAGACTGACCACTATGCTAGGGGCCCAAGAAGGATTTTAATCTGAAAATTATGCTTGGAGATAATGCCACATATCCTGTGAAAGGGACAGGGACTGTGACCCTCCACTTGTCTCAAGGTCAAGTCCTCCACTTGCAAGATGTACTATATGTACTTGATTTGAAGAAGAACCTTGTGTCTATTTCGGCCATGGAAGACAAAGGTTTCAATGTGGCATTCATTGATGGGAAGGTGCGTATCTGGAAGAAGAATTTCAAGGAAGCTATCACGATTAGGTTTAGAGTTGATACACTCTACCATGTTGGAGGAAGTCCACTAGAAGCAATGACATGTGATACTATCCGACAGATTGAACTATGGCACCAAAGGTTTGGAAAAATTCACTACAAAGCCCTTCCCGAAGCAAGGAAGGTGGTGTAGGGGATGCCCGAGTTTACAGATGATCTTGAAGGTGTATGTTAGGGTTGTGCCGAAGGAAAGCATACAAGGGGACCTTTCCCCTCAAGTGTCACAAAGAAATCTGATGTCTTGCAAATGATACATTCTGATATGTCTGGTATGCTGCCCGTGACATCCTTGGGAGGATGTTCTTATTATATGGAGTTCATAGATGACTTCTCTCAAAAAACCTGGATATACTTCTTGAAGAAGAAGGATGATGATTTCATGTGGTTCCGTACCTTCAAAGCCTTGGTGGAAAATCTAACAGGGAAGAAGATCAAGATATTGAGGACCAATATTGGCTCTGAATATGAGACGAATGAGTTCAAGAAATTTTGTAGATAATTTGGCATTAAGTGGGAGACCACAACTGTCTATACTCCTGAGCAGAATGACATTGCTGAAAGAAAGAACATGACCATTATGGAAGCTACCCGTGCCATGCTATGTGACCAAGGTCTTTCGAAGTTTCTGTGGGGAGAAGTTGCGAACACTGTTGTGTACATACAAAACCGATGCTCACATTCCGCCTTGGACTCCAAAAATCCTAAAGAGGTTTTCATTGGTAAGAAACCTGACGTCTCACAATTTAGAGTTTTTGGATGTCTCGTTTATTTTTATGTACCGAAGGAGAAGAGGAGCAAGCTGGATGCTTCTAGAAAGAAGGGAATGTTTGTGGGCTACAACGAAACTTTAAAGGCTTATAGAGTCTATGTGCCTAGTCAAAGGGAAGTGGAGATATGCCACGATGTTTCCTTTGACAAAGATGCTTCCTCGAGGAAAGTAATCAATCTTCCGAGATCTGAGGAAGATCATGAAACAAGGCCTGAAAATCAAGAAGAACCAAAGGATGAGACGATGCCTGATGTTGAAGGACCAATAGACCCTATTGATCCACCTCTTTCAATGAGGAAAATACCATCATGGCTCAGGGACACTCTCGAGGATGCCGAGAATCATATGGCTCCAAGGGGGACATTCCGTGAAAGCAAGAAGCCGAATAGATACTAAGGGTATCTAGCAGCCATGAGTACAATTGTACAATCTAAGCTTGGATCTTTTGAGGAAGCCATAAAGCATCAAGTCTAGAAGGATGCTATGCATGAAGAATATGCATCCATTATGAAGAATGATGTCTATGGTTCTAAGGCTGGAGGACAAAGTAATTGTCACCTCGAAATGGCTCTATAAGATCAAATATGGGTCTGATGGTAGTGCCGAAAAGTTCAAGGCAATATTCGTTGCTTGTGGCTTCTCTCAAAAGGAAGGCGTAGACTATGATGACATACTTGAACCTGTGGCCCGATATACCACCATCCGATTTATCATAGGCCTTGCTGCTACGCAAGGATGGAATATTCATCAAACTGATGTGAAGACTGCATTTCTGCATGGTGTGATAAAGGAAGAGGTGTATGCGGAGAAACCTATCAGGTTTGAAGTCTAGTATCAAGACACCCACGTCTGCAAGTTGAAGAAAGCCCTTTATGGGTTGAATCACGCACCCAAAGATTGGTACGAGAGGATAGATAGCTACTTGATGAAGCTAGGCTTCACTCGTAGTAATGCTAATCTAAACCTTTACTTCAAGGTTGATAGAGAAAAGCCTCTCATTCTGGTGTTGTATGTAGACGACCTCTTCCTGACAGGTGCTAAGCCTCTCATTCATCAGTGCAAGAGGGAGCTCGCTGTTGAGTTCGAGATGAAGGACCTAGGACTGATGCATTACTTCCTAGGCCTGGAGGTCTAGCAGAGACCTGGAGAGATTTTCCTTTCTCAAGGAAAATATATTGTGAAGCTTCTGGAAATATTTGGTATGGTGGACTGTAAGTTCATGTCGACACCGATGGAGCTCAACTTTAAGAAGTTGAGTGGAAGCGCTGTTGGGCCCGTGTTAGCAAATCCTATAGAGTATCATCAACTTGTAGGGGCCCTGATGTTCTTAGTGAACACCTGTTCGGACGTATGTTTTGCAGTGAAAACTTTGAGTCAACACATGGTTGATCCTCATCATATTCACTAGGTTGGTGCCAAGAATATGTTGAGATATCTTCAGGGCATGATAAACCATGGGATGAGATACACTATCGGGAGCGTGACACTCCATGGATATACTGATGTTGATTGGGATGGCAGTGTAGTGGATCGTAAGAGCACATCAGGATGTTGCTTCACACTTGGTTCTACTTAGATATCATGGATGAGCAAGAAGCAGAACTCGGTGGATTTGAGCACCGCGAAGGCCGAATACATTGCAGCGAGTATGGCCTGTTGTGAAGCAGTTTGGTTGTGAAAGCTCTTCAGTGAGCTGTTCGGGTATGTGCTAAATACCACCGTGATACTCTGTGACAACCAGAGTGGGATTCAATTGTCCGAGAATCCTGTGTTCCACAATTGATCCAAGCATATTGATATTAGGTACCACTTTATCCGAGATATGGTTCAACGAAGCGCTATAAGGCTCGATCATATAGGAACAGATGAGCAGGTCACGGATATTATCACAAAGCCCTTGGGGAAGGTCAAGTTCCCAAACTTCCGTGAGAATCTTGGAATCATGGAATGACTCTATTCTGAGGGTCCTATTGGATGATGAGCTCTGGGAGCTCTAGGGGGCCTTGGTGATAGCTCCTCGGAGCTATAAGCACACATGGGGCTAGGCTTGCCAAAACTTGTGGTGCTTCTGCCCCACCGTTATGATGTTGATTTGGTTCACCTCTCATGATCTGTGCCTCGTATGCATCTACCCATTGAGTCCCTGACTCATGGGAAGTACCTCTCATTTTTCCAATGAGGTGGGAAAAACTAGAGACTAGTAGAAAAGACCGATGGACGCATCAGAGATTGCCATACTCTCTATGTCTAGGATGGCATGTGTCCAACCACTTGATCTGGGATCAAGTCTAGTGAGGTTTTGGACCCCCTACTGACTTCAGGTCAGATAAACCAACTTCGGGTTGGTATGTGACTCTTTGAGTCCTATAGAGGTTTTAGACCTCTGGGATGAATTTGTCAGCCGGGAATGATGTCTTTGTGACTGACCCACTTTTTTTTTCTGAAATAAAGAAGCCAACAAAGAAAGTTACAGTGGGATGACGCATGATGTTTGGATGGCACAGGTGGATGGAGTTCTCCCTAGTTGAGAGGGAGTGTTAATTTTGGACAACTAGGTCCAAACTCCATATTGTGATGCTTAGATGAAGATGCCAATATTTTTATTGGATTCCTCTTTCAGAGAGGTGCAAGATCGATCTAAATATCATCTTGATCCGATGAGAAGAACATTTATTTTAAATTTATTCAAAATATGTGCAGGTCGGCCTGAAATGAAATATAGGCTTGAAGCCCCAACAGTTGTGTCACACACCGTCACTGATGGATATAAGTAGGTCAAAGTTGGAGGTCATTTTCACTCATCCATCACATCACATTCTCTCTCCTCATCTAATTGGTTCGATCATCTATTGGAGTCTCTTCTTCATCCATATGTGTGAAAATGCAGCAAGGAGAATTTTTTTTTTTCGAGCTAGGGTTTCAGTGTAGAGTTGACCAGTGTTTACTTTGGTCAACACGTGGTCAAAATGACCCGAATCTTGGTAAAAAAAAATTGATTTCTGCAGTCCACATTTTATGGCACAAAAATCGAGGTTGACCATTGACTTTGACTGGGATGCGTTGAATTTTTGCTACTGCTGTTTTGCATTGACCATTGACCGTGACAAGGTTGACTTTCATTGAATGCGGGTTGACTGATATTGCTGTCGTAGAGGGTTGTGTGACACTTCTGGTTGGCTAACCAAATTTTGACTTTGCTAGTTGAAGCATCCTGTTGACCACCGTAATGCACCAACACACACATATATTTTTGGCTTGTCTTATGATGATCTACTGGTATGTTCTATCAACATTTTAATTTCTTGTTTATATGATTGTTGGTTGATATTGGGTATTTAAAAGTAAAGTTGCATCAAGCATAAAACATCTATGAAAATGTACACCATTATACAAGACCTTTTAGTAACACTTACATTTTCTTGTGAAATCAAGAGCAATGCATATTCTAAACAACTGCAAAAAACCATCAACATTAAACAAGAAGAAATAATCATGAACAACCATAAACACACAATATGATGATAGAGTTCACTGAGTTTGGGCTACGTCTTAGGGCCCGATGTCGAGAGTGGGGAGTCTGCTTCATTGGTTGTTTCAAGAAAATGGTAAGTACATAATGTAATCTCTGTCAATACAAGGATGAAACCCCTTATCTAGAGTGGCATGTTTGTCCATGAGACATTCTCTGATTAGAAATATCACTCATAAAAACTCTCCTCTAGCGTGACAAAGGAAGAATCTCTCACATAAAGTAGCATACAAAGATCCTCTCACAAAGGGGCATACATGGATCAAACAACCAATTCATCAGCTCAACAAAATCAAATGAAGACACGGAAACAATGCATATTATACCTCAAAGTCTGGGGATGGCCTAAAAATCAGCGACTCGGATGAAGGAACTTCCTATGCCATCGCATTCTTTGTAAAAAAATTTGAAATATCATTATAAATTTGACCCCTTTTTGACTTGGTCAAATATGGGCTCCCAAGGAATCTCAAAGTTTCCTCAAATATTCTCTTCTACAAGTTGACTAAAATTCAATTTCTTAGATAAACAAGCATATCACACTATCACGTTCCATGTGAAAAACTGAATCAAATGAGTATAAATTTGGTCTAGTTATGAAACTTTCAGTTTTTGGCCTTAGGTGAATCTTTCAGATTCCATGCAGATTCCCGTGGCTACTTGCATGAAGGAAATTCCTACACCATCGTGTTCCTTGTGAAAAACTATGAAATATGACTATAAACTTGACCTATTTTTTACTCTGTCAAATCTGGGCTCCCTGGAAATCTCAAAGATTCCTTAAAGATTCTCTTCCGTTGGTTTACTGAAATTTGGCTTCTCAGATCAGAAAATCATCTACACCATCAGACTCTTGGTGAAATTTTGATCAATCTTCTTATAAACTTGACATATTTTTGACATCTTAAAAAATGGGCTCTAAGGGAATCTTCAAGATTCCTCAAGATTCCTTGTGACAGAGTTCTGCTTCTTGGAACTACGTCATGGTTCTGTGCCTTGTTCTTTGTGTTGGATTCCTCTTCTTGGACTGAGTGCCTACTCAGTGCTAGGTTGCTCACATGCTACCTCAACTTCTCCCCATCACACACTTACCAAAGTTTTTATATTAAAATGTTGGCAGAGCTTTCAACGAGCGACCACCTAGTATCGTAGCTAGTGGGCGGGTGAAAATTTGTTGGTAGGAGACATGGATCATGGGTTAAAACCTGAAGACCCATTCACTTGTGGAATATGGTCGTTTTATTGTTTGATAATACTATGTTGTCACGGCGTTGTCAGAAATTTGTTTACACAACATTCCAAACATTTAACGGCCTGTAGGTTCCACGTTGTTTTGAGTGCCACTATTGTTTTTTCACATGAACGTTTTGATGTGGTTTACACCATATGTTATATATTGTTCCCCAACCCACTCTAATATGCCATATTCAATTCACCACTATTGCATTGTTAAACCATATATTATATGGTTGTGTTTTTTAATACCTCCACCGTTAAGTTTACTAAACGATATGCCATATTTTGATATGGTTTCAATCTTATATTAGTACATTCCAAACCATAGGTTCAATACTTGACCTTTGAATTATTATGGTTATAATCATAATACATGGTTACCATAATATTAATATATTATTATTTTAATTTTTGGTTATTATATATGTTTTTTTTTAAATAATTTTGTTTTGCCTTTTGTGATGGGCTAGGAGGCCAATGTTGGAGTGCCATGTGTCAATGTCTTATTAGTCAGTCAACTTCTATGTATGCTTGATGGGTCTCATTTTCCTATGTAACTATGAAAACTTCTGATGATGATAAGTTGGCCATACGAACTTGGTTTCACTGAGAGTTTAAGACTTTGATTTTTGAGCCTTTCTGGAGCCACCTGGACTATTCCTCCCCTTTGAGGAGATTTTGGTCCTCCAAAATCATGAATAAAATATGAAATCTGATGTATTGTCTCATCTGCACAACAGGTGCCCTAATAGGCCACACTTCCTTCTTCTTCACCTTTTTACTTTAGAGTCATAAGTGATGAACCGACACCTGCATTATATGAAAACCTGTAGGACAATTCCTGCAAAATACATGTTATCTTACAAGACCAAATATGACCCAAGAAACCCCATACGTGCCAAAATTTTATAACACACTCTTTGGAAAAATTTACATCAAAATCATAACATAAACCAATTCCCAATTGTCAACTAAAAAATCCAAAACTATCACCATTTTGCATTCATATTTGACCCATATCTGACCCAACCAGGTTGATGTGCTCTTTTCCTATAGTTGGATTTCACAGGCGATTTCTGGTCCTCCTTCGATCACTATTTTTTTGGATGAAGCTCCCAACATGTGGCTCTCTGATGTCCACCTCTGTTACAATGACTGAAAAAATTCTTCTTCCTCCAGACTTGCTTAACCTTCTTCCTTCCATGATGTGGAGAAGGCCTTTCACATCTTATCCAATTTCTTGTTTTCATTCTCTTCCAACACTTGGAAACAACATGGTTATCATAAACCACAAAAAGCACATGGTTTTCTATGTCATAATTTTTGTTCATCATTAACAATCTTCTTATAATCAAAAGGAACATTAGAATAATGAGATATTCTATACCTTGCTTGGTTGTCTTTGGTGTGAATCTGATGAGAAGTATGTTTCTTAGCTCTTCTAATGATGTAAACTTTGAAATAGGAACTATAATGGGAAGTCTAGCCAAAGAAACCCCAAAAAACATGAAAAACAACCCAAAAACGAAAAGTGTGTATTTGAGAATGAGGTTTTATTTTTTTTCAGGGTTAATTTTCAACATTTTTTAATAATGGCAGTAAATCCAATTTTCCTGTGTTAAATAAATGGAAAAAACACACTAATGGTGTTGCTAGAATACCATTTTTATTTTCAGAATACAATTTCAACATTATTTTAGTAATGACATTAAATATAAAATAATGGGATTTTAAACACATTAAAATTCCAACAATTTTTATCCATGCCGTTTAACATATATGATAGAAATCCCTAAAATTCTAATTGTTTCCAACCATAATGTTAAAGATATAAAATATTTCACAAATTTTCACCCTTAGAATTAAAAAACATTAAGTTTTCAACATATTTCAACCATGATATTAAGAACATATTATATGAATAAAATAACCCAATGAAACATAAATGATTTCTCTAAGTTATTGTTGCATTGTGAATATTTTAAACAAATTAATTCATCATAATTAAAGCATATAATCCAACAAACATAAAAATGACTCATAACTTCATGTAAGATCATATGGAAATTAAAATATCATTTTCATTTCTCAATCCAAACATCATTTATATAAATTGTCTTACATAATTATTCATAATAAATCATATTTTCTTCCACACCATCAGAATTCACATCTTCAGATGAATGGCTGGATGCAGATGAAGATGTTCCATATTTTGTTGTTTCATCAACTAGTGCCTCATCTGAGTCAACATGCATGCCCAACATTTTAGGTTTCAAAAGTATTCTAAATCTACGACTAGGTTCAACAGAGTCCCATCTCAACATTGTTTCTTCTGGTAGAAACCTCTTATAAATATCTATCATCCTGGAGAGAAGAGTTCCTTTCTTTGTTAAGTTGAAGTCATAAAAAAATATGTCAACTTCCTCCAATTTTAATAGGTTTGTGTGGCGACGATTTATATTTGTACCCTTTATTTTTCTATTTCAACCAACTTTTTTATCAACTACCATCTCTGGCTTGTAGACACCATTGAATGGGTGTGTTTTGTGGCATACCAATGCACTTCAACACTTATAACATCTTCATTTTATGTAATGAACTTTATAACCTTGGCAACCCAGAATGGATAGCCATGTGCACCTCCATCTTCTAACACTGTGATCATGCAACACTCCTTAATATCCTATATTGAACCCTTTGATGAGCCTTAGTATTGCAAAAAGAATGTTGCAACTCCCAAGGCTACCAAATTTAATTATCAACCCGAGGTTTGTAAAAACTTAAGAGGTATCGACACTGTATGTGCAACATACAATGTGTTCTTCTTTTGTTGATCCGATGTAATGGAGTGAATGTCATTAAATCAAAGCTTAAACTGATTGTATAAATGGAAGTGTTGCTTTGAAAAGAAATTAATCCTAGGCAAGAACACCAATTTGTAATTGAAATCCTAAGAGCATGAATTTAAATAAATAAGACTAATCTACTTTGTTAAAATGCATGTACTAAGTGGTGGTTATTCTTCCTCAATCATGGATTTAGATCCTATGGCTCATGATTCAAGCCTAAGAGACAAAAACCAAGCTTTGGGAGCAAATCTAGTCGAGTTTACACATGCTACAAGAGTGCTACATGATGTTTTGTTTTTGTTACGGGAAGTTCTGTTTTGGAGATAAATCACCAAATGAATAAGTAAAGCAAATGAAAATGGGATGGGACAAATTTTTTTATTAATTATGATGTATTAGGTCTCCATTCCAAGTGGAATTACCCCAAAATAACCATTTTCACACGTGCTAAAAAATAAAAGAAAATTACTACTCTAAAATCTGGAAATAATTTCCAGAACTAGTGAGCTAGTTAATCTATCAAATGCCTAACCTAATCAAGTGAAAATTGAATGGGGTAGTTTTTTATTAACTTTAAAATTATTATGAACTAATACAAGTGGAATAAATTCAAGTAAATCGCATTAACCCATTCTAAAAAATAGCATAAATTTACTACTATTTCGCTACAAGGCAATTCCAGAAATTTTGTATTCGTGAGCTAGTAACCAAATCCAAATAGCTTAATGATTAATATGACCTTCCAAAGTTATTCCAAGGATGAATAATGCTTTTGAATATGTAAAAAACCTGCAAAAGAACTCACTTCAATCATTTAACTCAATCCAACAACAAGAAAAGAAACAATACTAAATACTGAAATATGCAAAACAGAAATGAGAGATGCATGTAAATAAGAAGTGAAAAGAACATACAGAAAATCTGCAAGAGGGATCTAAGGCTCCTGGGATGGCCAAGACCAAGGAGGACTTGAAGTCCTATGGAAGAAAACAAACCTTATAAGCTAAATAGACACCAAACTTCATTATTGAATCAGCCCAGGTACATCCCTGCAAGAAAAGAAAGTGGAGTTGCAAAAAACAAGTTTTCTCGACAATAAGACTAAAGAATACATTCCCCTAGAGGTCAATTCAAATTGGTACTTATACAAAATGACGAGGAAGAATTCTCCTTGAAAGGAGGAAGCTTTACCCTTCAAAATCCCTCAAATAGTGGATTTGGTTCTCAACACTAGGAATCTGCATTAAATGACACGGAACACATTCCTAGATTTTCTCAATCATTGGAGTTCCAAAATTACTCCAGATGTTCTCAATAATTTCATGATATTTTGTTTATTTATTCTCCAATCTTGATCCTCTAGTAGTAGGGATAAAGTCCCTTAATTATTTCCTTCTCCAAATCTTCATAATCTTCCCAGTATTCTCACAATATTCTTAAAAAATAAATAATATTAGGCACAAATATGAAATTATCTCTAAACCTTCATAATAACAAATTTAAGCTTAAAAAAACATTATTAAGTTTCGAAGGAGAGATTTAATATATATATTATGTTCCTAAGAAAGGTTAGATGGGCCTTAATTTATGTCTAATTTAGAGGCTCATCATACCCCCTACTGAAAGTGTTGCTTATCCTCTGAGAAACCTATTCATCCTCCTTGCCTTGTGGTTCTTCATGTATGTTGGCCTGGTCATTCTTTGTTTTTTGGTCCCTATGTTGCTCTTCCTGTTTTTCTTCTTGCTACTCTTCTTGAATTGTAATGGTTTATATTTGTGAGGGAAACACCTTTCTTTGGGTTTGTCTTCTTATTATTCCTATGGAACTTCACCTTGTGAAAAGAAGGATTTATTGGCATCCATTACCTCATTATCAGTGTCATTCTCATTGAAGTCCAAGCCTCTTACTGTTGATACGAATTCTTGTTCATGACACATCATATTATCCATAAAATTCTTATGAACACCCTGAACTAACAATCAAGATTCTCTTCATTAAATTATGGAATTGAAAACACTTCACAAAGAGCTCTTTATTCTCACAGAGAAAGAAATGATGGTCAATAAACTGAAGCAAAATACATGAATGATGTGATGATCAAACTGGTGAATTGAATACCTTTCACCCTTGGATAATTTACCATGTTCGTAGTAAATAATTTGCATCTCTGTTGTGTTTCCTTGTACACTTTAGCTACTAATTAATCATTTTCCAATACCCTAGTAGAAAAATATTTCTCTTGCAGCCCTCTGTAAGCTTCTTGTAGTAAATTTTTCTTTCCTCTAGCAAATTTGTTTTTCCTGTAGCAAATATGTTTTTCCTGCAATAACTTCCTGTAGCAAATTTTGTGCATGTAACAAATCTATTTCTCTTGTAGCAGCTAATATTTTCATGCCAAGAGGTGGTGGGTACCACTTTTATTTTTTATTTTTTATCTTTTTATTTTACAATTATTTTACAATTATTTTCTCTTTTTTTAAAATTTTTCTCATTTTTCTTTTTTTCACTACATGTAAAATAAACTCAGAGTTCTTTTTCTGTTAATTGAGTTTTCCCTTAGTTACCACTTGGCACTCCTTGTCTTCCATCACAACTAACCTCTTACTACCCACTTTCTCAAGTCCTCTTCACTTTTTTCGTGTTCCTCTCCCACATGTGTGTGTCTTGGTGGAAAAGTGAAGTTGAATGCTAGATAAGGCTAAGGTTTCTCTGCTACTAGTTTTGGCTATAAAAAAACCTTTCCTTCTCACACTTTTAATGTTTTCTTAAGCTATAATAGTTTTGAAGGGTGAGGTTAGAGAGTTGCATACCTGAGCCTTACCCTTGATGTGTTTTTTCAAGTGATATTGAGGTTGTTGATATGACTGTTGAAGCTGCCTTTGGTGGTTCTGAATCTGATTCTAATGATCTTGAAGCTGCATGTGAGAATTTGCTAGAGGTCCTGTTGCTGATAGCCTTGAATATGGAGGTCTTCTAGGGTTTTTTGTTGTTGTTTTTGCTACTCCACATCCCTGGATAAAATGTTTATACTGATATTCTCATGATGTTAGTGTTGTAGTTAATGATTTTTCTTCAGTACAAGTCTTCATAGCATGATGATTCTTTGAATGATAAAGTTTTTGTGTGTGTAGTCTTCTTGCTGAGTCTTCACATGTATGCCTGCTCGTGGAGGACCCCCTTGTAGTGCCATTGTTGTCTTCAGATTCATCTCACAAGTCTTATTGGTCTCCATGATTGGTCAAAACCATATTCAACGCTTTTTTGGTGCTTACACAGGGCTTGCTACATGAGGTTACTTTTTCTTGTAGCAACCTCTTTCTCTTCTTGTTTTAGGATTCTATCTCTGTATGAGTGATGAGGGAGAGTGTGAGGTGGTATTAGGGTGATGGTAGGATGATTATAGAATGATGAGTAAGTGGTGTGGCCTTGATTTTTTGGAGTGAAGGAACACTGTGTTTTTTTTCAGAAAAAATTATGTGACAAAGGTGACAAAGTGTAGCATTTGAGTGAAAAATCATTGTACTTGAGATGGAGGAGTGATGAGAAGGTGGTAGGTAACGACGGAGAGACTCTCCTAGTTGATTTTTTTACACATCAAGGCCATTTGTGACTATTGTTTTTCCTTGATTCACCTGCATTTAGCTTGCTGTAACTTCCTGTAGCAATTACAGAATTTCCTATAGCAGTTCAGGACAACCCCTTGTAGAATACTTGTTTTAGCCATAGCCCTGAAATGGTAGAATCGATTGAAATCATTTTTTTAAGCATGTTACTATCATCCTTATGCACCTCCCCATAACAAATCTCGATCATTGGATGCACAAATATCGAGAAAAATAAAAAATGGTTGTAGGTGATGGAGGTTGATTTCTCACAAAATGTGCACCAGAAATTTCTGAAGTTGCTTGATCATTTTACCATCATATATATGCATCTCCCCCTGAAACATATAGGCAATTGGATACACGTTTTTTCATATATAATAAAAACAAATTTCTGCTAAAAAAAGGACTTCTTATAGTAAAAACAGGGTTTCCTGTATCATTTTAGGACAACGAGGAAAATTAATAGGAAAAGCTTGGAAATGATGGGTGAATGTTGGAAATGGATGAGGGTAATGGATTGGCATGACCTTGCTCCTTTTGAAACATATGAGAAGATGAGGAGGAAGTCCAAGTTTGACTTCCTTTGACTAGGGTTTTTACCAACTTTTTATTTTGGTGGCAACTTATTTTTTTGCTGCTTGCATAGGTTGGATAGCACCTGCATTCATTAGAGAGATATACATGGAGAAAATACATTTTTTTATTTTCATTTTTTCACTTTTTTTATTTTTTCTTTAGGCATACTAGCTTCCTCAATGAGGTTTTAAACTAGTAGGTTTGCCTAGGCACCTCAAAGGAGGTTCTCACCTAGGATATTTTTTCTCTTATTTTATCTTTTTTCTTCAACTCATTTATTGGATCATGGAGGTTTTTAATCAGTGAGCCAATCTCAGACGCCTTAAAATTGGTTTTCACCTAAGATTTTATTATTTTTCTTTTTTTTCTTTTTCCATTTTTTTAGAATTTTTTTCTATGCTACTCTACTTGAAAAAACAAAATCTCTTTCAAGTATAGGAATACTTCTAATGGAGCCATGTGCACATCAATATGGTAGATATAATCATGTGTAGGCTTGAAATACATGCTTTGACATGTACTTGAATATGGGAGGCCAACTTCTTTGACTGAGATGATATCAAGTACTGTTGAAGAAGAGTGTGTTGATGCAACTTAATGACTGTCTAGAACCATATTGCAATATAGTTGTGATGCCCCTGGTCCACTTGCACATTGGGATATCTTTTTGTGTCCTCTTCTACCATGACATTCAAATATTCCTTGTTTTTCTGATTTTGGCCTTGAACACAAGGAGGATATAATGGTGAACATAATGTAACTTTATCAATCTCTTATTTTTATGTCTACTCTTTATCAAGTGCAACCCATGATTCGTTGGTCTTCTTATTTGAATCTTCTTTTTTTGAATCTTGTCCTTCAATGACATCAAGAGAATCAACTTTTTGCAATACTCTTCCTAAGCTAAGATGGATACCATTTAGATCAAGAGGAGATGTTTGGTAGTATTGTACCTCAACATTGTAAGTGGACTAAGCTACTTCCGTGTGTGGGTTTGGGAATGGTGGTATAGGTAGTTGAATGGGAGTAGATATTTGAGATGGATGTGGTTGAGGTTGTGGTTGTGGTGGAGTTGGATGATAGGGATAATATGGAGTTGGGTATGGAGGATATTAAGGAAAATACTAAGGATATTTTGGATTTCTACCATAAGGTTATTTCCAACCTTGTTGCTAAGATTGGTTTTGGGGTTGAGATGGCCAAGGTTTCCAAGGAAGGGGCGTGTTCCAATTACTTTGAGGTGGATGTGAATAATATTGAAATTGTGAAGTAGGTCCTTGCATCATATCAAGTTGACTAGGTTCCCATGATCTTCTTGGAGCTACATACCATATGTTCTTTGGTGGTTGACTTGATCCATTGTCCTCTTGGTACAATTCCTTCAACCTTGGTAATGATGGACAATATTTAGTAGCATATGGTTCTGTATGAATAACACAAATATCAACATATTCTTTTTGCTCATTTTGCATTCTTAACATTTCTACTTGTTCACTTAGATTGCCAAGAATTTCAATTTTAAAGTTATCAAGCAAATTTCCAAGTTCTGCTTGACTTACCAATGTTGATGTTGATATAATTACTCTTGCCCTTCCTCGTGATATGCGCTTGCATGTTTCAAAAATTTATTCAAATTATAATTGGTATATATCTCCTTTACTCATGAGATTAAGGAGATAAATCCACTCATCCCTAATTGTTCTAAGTAAGAGGATTTTTAGTGTGTCAAATCCTAAATGATGTAATTTTCCCCTCTTAACATTATACATGAACGTCTCTATTAGATCTTCAAGGCTCCCATCTTGTTTTTGATTCATTCTAAATATTTCTACTTTAAGATCATGATCTTTATATTTTCTAGAAATATTTTTTTTTATCATTCCATGATCTTATTGAATTAGTACGTAAACTCATGAACCATTTAAGAGCTCTATCCTTCAATCTTGCAAGAAACAATCTCAATTTTTGAGTGTATGACAAGTATCCATAAGATCTACAAAGTATTTCAAATTCAAAGGGAAAGGTTTTCGGATCCTATGGTCTCATACCATGGAATTTGGGAAGGAAATATGGAGTGTTGCTCTTCATATGCCCACTGACATCAATATCTTGAATGGGAAATCCAAGAGGATCTTTTTCATTGTCATCATCTCCATCCATTTCTTCTAAATTTTATTCAACCTCTTCTTATTCTACTTGCAAAAGTGGATGGTGATGTGGTTCTTATTGCACCGTGTTATGAAATTGGGGGGGGGGGGGGGAGTTGGTCTTGGAGAAGTATTTTTAAATATTTTTTTGAATAAGAATGCTAATGCAATGCAATTTTCTGTTTTGAAATGAAATATACCTAATGCGAATTTTTTTGTTTTTTTGCAGAGAGAAAATAAATGAATCAATTAGGGAAGAAAATAATTCATACTTTTACACCTCCATGGAAATGACACCAAAAAGTGATGAGCCTTAGTCTTGCAAGAAGAATACTGCAACTCCCAAGGCTACCAAATTTAATTATCAACCCAAGGTTCATACAAACTTAAGAGGTATCGACGTTGTATAAGAAGCATACAATGTGTTCTTATTTTGTTTATCTAATGTAATGGATTGAATTTCATGACATAAAAGACTAAACTGATTGTATAAATGGAAGATTTTCTTTGATAATAAATTAATCCTAGGCAAGAACAACAATTTGTAATTGAAAGTCTAAGAGCATGGATTCAAATGAATAATCCTAATCTACTTTGTGAAAATTCTTGTCCTAAGTGGTGTTTATTATTCCTCAATCATGGATTTAGATCCTATGGGTCATGATTTAACCCTAAGAGACAAAAAACAAGCTTTGGGATAAAATCTGGTTGAGTTTACACGTACTACAATAGTGCTACAAGATGCTCTGTTTTTGCTACAAGAAGTTTTGTTTTGGAGATAAATCACTGAATGATTAAGTAAATCAAATGAAAATGTGATGGGAATTTTTTTGTTATTAATTATTATGTATTATGTCTCTATTTCAAGTGGAATCACTCCAAAATAACCATGTTCACACGTGCTAAAAAATAGAATAAAATTACTACTCTAAAATCTGAAAATTCAAGAACTAGTGAGCTAGTTAATCTATCAAATGCCTAACCTAATCAAGTGAAAATGTAATGGGGTATATTTTGTTATTAAATTTAACATTATTATGACCTAATACAAGTGGAATAAAGTCAAATAAATCTCATTAACCCATTCTAAAAAATAGCTGAAATTTACTACTATTTCACTGTAAGGCATTTACATAAATCTTATATTCGTGAACTACTAACCAAATACAAGTAGCTTAATGATTAATATGACATTAAAAAGTTATTTGAAGGATGAATAATGCTTTTGAATATGTAAAAAATCTACAAAATAACTCACTTCAATCATTTAACACAATCCTGCAACAAGAAAAGAAACAAAACTAAATGCAAAAATATGCAAAACGGAAATGAGAGATGCATGTGAATAAGAAGTGAAAAAAATGTAAAGAATTTCACAGGAGGGCTCTAAGGCTCCTGGGATGGAGAAGCCCAAGGGGGACTCAGAGTCCTATGGAAGAAACCAAGCCATAGAAGCTAAAAATGGCACCAAATTTCATTATTGAATCAGTCCAAGTACATCCCTGCAAGAAAAGAAAGGGAAGCTGCAAAAAATAAATTTTCTCCACAATAAGACTAAAGAATACATGCCCCTAGAGGTAAAATTGAATTGGTACTTATAAAAAATTATGAGGAAGCATACTCCTTGAAAGGAGGAAGCTTTCCCCTCCAAAATCCCTCAAATAGTGGATTTGGTTCTCAACACTAGGAATCTGCATTAAATGACAGGGAACACATTCCTAGATTTTCTCAATCATTGGAGTTCCAGATTTTGTCAATAATTTCATGATATTTTGTTCATATATTCTCCAATATTAATCCTCTATTAGTAGGGATAAAGTATCTAAATTATATACTTCTCCAAATATTCATAATTTGCCTAATATTCTCACAGTATTCTTCAAAAATAAATAATATTAGGCACAAATATGCAATTATTTCTAAACCTTCCTAAGAACATATTAAAGCTTAAAAAAACATTATTAAGTGTAGAAGGAGAGATTTAATATATATTTTATGTGCCTAAATTTTTTTATATGGGCCTTAATTTATGTCTAATTTAGAGGCCCATCACCCCTATAAAGGTCTTCCATGGCTTCACGTTGTGCATGAGCTCTTATTGAACCAATATACATTTCTCTTTCTTCCACCTATGTATAATTAATAATACCTTGCAATTGTTGTTGTTCAACAATTTTTGTTTCTTCATGCTCATTTGACACATTTTATGGCCAAATAAATGGATTGTTCAAAATCATATCTTCATTTGTTGATCTTAAAAGGATATCACTCTGATAATTGAAAAAAGGACTCCCACCAAAAAAAATCAACAACATCAAAGTACTCATATATATATAATAGATTTTTTAATTTCTTCCAAGCATTCAGAATAATCCATATCTCTCTTCGGCTTCCGTGCATTATGAACTTCAATAACTGATTGTAATCAGCAATATATTTCACGCAAATATTAGATGATCTGGAATGAACTTCAAAAATTCCAAACCTAATGATGATGCACATTCTGTAGTAGTTGAATACTTATTTCCCCATATAAGTGTTTTCCCATCAAATTTTTTGATACAAAATTGATGTTGGAAGCTAATGTCATTAAGTTGTTCAATCCATTTCTCCTCACCATGTGATCCTAGAATAGACCTTTGCATATCAACAATTTCTTCTAACACATGAAAAATAGGCTCTAACATATATGATTTCTTAATACATTCAATTAATGATGGCAATATCCCAACATCCTTCCTCCTCAATGTTATTGAAAAATGACTGAACATCTGATAAATATGGTCGTGAGTGTGCCCAAAAAGAAGGAAACCAACCTTTACCTTATGAAAAAATCTCAATTCAACTAGAATATTTAAACCCCCATAAGTTTACTAGCAGTCACCTTTCAGCTGGGTTGGCAGGTTCATCCAGAATACTAGATAAAACCAATATATTAAATTTTATTTTCTAATTTTTCTTTTAAAAAATCAAATGGGTCAAGGGGAGAGCCCGCCCGAGCCTCGCATGACCTAACCTGACCCGAAAGCACGACCCAACCACCCCCTGAACGCATGACCCGACCTGACCTGCCAAAATGCAGGATTTGACCCGCTCAAGCACATGATCCAACCTCCCCCACCCTCGAACGCACGACCCGACCCGAGCTGCCCGAACGCAGGATCTGACCCGCCCGAGTACATGAATCGAACCGACCCGCCGGAACGCACGGTTCGACCCAAGGAGGAAATTATCAGAATTGGCCCCCTAGGTCGGGTTATGGGTTTAGAGGAGTCGAGTTGGGTCGTACTTGTATAAATTATACAACATGCATATATATATTGGATTCACCTGATCTAATAATGTACTAAAGTTAGATACTGAATCGCTTCTACAAATATTTTGTGTAATTAAAAACCCAATAACCAATCACATGATGTAAACAAGAATCAAATCAAACCACAACACATATAATTTCCCAGGGAAAGATTGCTGCTCAAAACCCCACTATCTTCTATGGTATATTCAACATGGATCATGAAACAATTACATACAAAAATCTTCTCACAAGAGCCCTCTTGTACTCAACTAATTGTCTCACAATGTCATGCATAAAACTGACCAATACTTAGCCAATTTACTGCTTCCAGACAACCTACTTTTCTTGCGCAATCCTTGATGAATGCAATCCCTAAAGAATAGGAATTATGGCCTTCCTTGACTGCGCAAGTATCATGGGAACTCCAATGGGTGTTTGGTTGCATGGGTGAAACCCAATAGTCCTACAACTGATAGTCAACTTCCCTTTCACCTAGATCTCAACTGGGTCTCCACTGGATCTGACATGCATGCAGTTAATAATAATAAATCTTGAGTTGCATGTGAGATCATTGATTGTGAATTAATTAATATTTAATTCACTTGATCTCTCACTAGTGTATCAAGCAGTTACAACTAGCACAACTGAGTTTAACTCACTTAACTGAGTTAAACTAATTACAGTCTGCATTAACTAATGCACCACTGCACTTCAAACTCTATTACAACTAGAATTACTCTAACTCGAACTCCACTAGCTAACTAAGTTTATCACTCTCAGTTAACTATTACAAGTTATTTTTAGATTTAGATTACATTTTATTGTCCATCTTAATTAAGGGATAACTAAAATAGACATGCACCAAAAATAGAACTGTGGGCCCCACCATAGTGTAGGTGCTTAATACACTAGGAGTGGTTGTTGAAATTTTCTTGTTGAATCTCAACACTCCCTCTCAACTAGAAAGGGATTATCTTTCACCCCAATCCTATCTCTATGGTATTCAAATTTACTGCTGGTGAGCGCCTTGGTAAGAATATCTGCATCCCGATCTTCCGTGGGAATGTACTGAAGAAAAATTATTCTTCTCTGCACACAATATTTGAGATGATGGTACTGGATATCTATGTGTTTAGACCTACCATGAAACACAAGATTAATAGAGAGTTTAATGAAACTCTAATTATCACAATGAATCACTGTCAGATCCATCTGAGAACCAAAAAAAACAACCAAGATATTTCTCATCCAGATAGCCTCACATGCAACTTGACTTGTTGCCATGTACTCTGCTTCCGCTGAACTAAGTGCCATAGATCGCTACTTCCTGATGTACCAAGAAACCATTGTCGATCCAATGCTAAAGATCCCTCCTGATGTTCTCTTTTTTTTTGATGGAATGCCAGCCCAATCTGTATCCGTGAAGCCTTGAAGCTTCACTCCATCTATCCGTCTGTACCATAGAACATACTTTGATGTGCCCCTTAGGTATCTCAAGACGTGCTTCCCTGCCTTCCAAAAGATCTTGGTAGGCTTAACCATAGCTTGAATCAGCTAGTTAACTGCGTAGCAAATTCCTGGTCTGGTGTTCACTAGATACATCAGTGAGCCAACTAACTGCCTATAGACAATAGCATCCATTACCTCTCCTGAAGTAGCATCCTATTTCCTCCAATTTCCTGGAAGATCAGTATCCATGGGTTTGCAGCTTTCCACGTGAAACTTACCCAGTATCTCCTTTGTATAATTTCCTTGAGACACAAAAATTTCACCATCCCGCTGCCATATTTTCAATCCAAGGAAATAAGGAAGGAGTCCCATGTACTTCATTTCGAACTCCCTTGCAAGATCTTCCTTGCATGAGTGTGTCAGCTGCTCATCACCAGTCAAAATTAGATCATCAACATAAAGAACAATAATCAATAGCTTACCCTCAACAACAATTTGGTATAGGTTTGCATCTGCTTCACTTTTGGTGAAGCCCAATACGGGGAAATAGCTGTCTATCCGAGTGTACCAAGCGCAGGGTGCCTGCTTCAGCCCATATAGTGCTCTTTTGAGCCGGAACACATGTGACTCACTGTTGAAGATATCGAAACCTTCGGGTTGCTCTATGTACACCTCTTCCTCAATGATCCCATTGAGAAATGCAGTTTTCACATCCATATGATAAATGCGCTAACCCATTTGTGCTGAGAGTGAAAGGATGGCTCTTATGGAAGAGTACCTTGCAACAAGTGCAAAAGTCTCATCATAATCGATCCCCTTGACCTGTGAGAATCCTCGAGCCACAAATATGGCCTTGTATTTCTCCACACTCCCATCAGCAGCTTGCTTTACCTTGTAGATCCATCTCAATCCAACCACTGATTTGGTGACCTGTCTTGGGACAATCTACCATGCACTGTTCTTGACAATGGAGTCATACTCCTCCACCATTGCATAAACCCAAGTTAGTTTTTGCACTGCTTCCTGAGAGGAAGATGGTTCAGTCACAATACATTTTCTTATAAGAGTCATGTATCCAGTAAATCACTCAGGAGACTATATCTGTATGCGCTGTGAAGTAGGGGCTCCTACTTTCTCCGCAACATCAATTCTTAATCTATCAGCTTCCATGGTGCGCCTTCTGCCATTTCTGATGGATGGCTCTGCATGAGTGTTTTCCTCCACTCCATGATCCTCCACATGTGGTTGATCCACATCTTGAGGATCATCCTTGGGAACCAATAGTTCCTCCTATGCATGCAAGTCCAACTCCCTCTCAAGGGACAACCGCATCACTTTCTCCTCATCAAATTTTATATCCCATCGCACAACAATATTAAGAACGTAAACTATGAAACAAGAACTATAAACTCAAAACCAGAACTCTAGCAAAAACACATGAAAAAACAACTCGTAAACGAAAAGTGGCGATGTTGGAATAACAATTTTTATTTCAGAGGTAAATTTTCAACATGTTTAAAAAATGGAAATGAAAACCAATTTTTGTGTGCCAAAAACACTCTTAAAATGAAGCCAAAAACACCCTCAAAACGAAAAGTGAAGATGTTGGAATAACTTTTTTTTAAGGACAAATTTTCAATATTTTGAAATACCATGTAAAAGATAAAATACCATCACTCCAAAAAAGCTTAAAATTTCAAAAGAAAAATGAAAACAAAAATTTACAAATAAAAACAAGAGTTAACAAAAAAAAAAGGTTAAAAAATATAATAAGTAAATAAAAATATATATTAGAAAAAAAATATAAAATTAAAAAAAGGACAACAAGAAATCAAATATATAAAAGTATATAAAAAAGAAAAAAAGAAAAAAAACAAACATAAAATATAAAAAGAAAAAAAAAAACAAATTAACCTCCAAAGATAAAGATAAAAATATAAAATAAAAATATAAAAAATATAATGATATAAATAATTAAACAATAAAAAATATAATTAAAGAAACAAAATTAGTGAAAGAAACAAAAAAAATAAAGAATACTTTATTAGACAATTTAAAGAAAAACAAAAATTAATCAAATTAAAAAATAAACACGGTAAAAAAATTCAAAATTCAAAATAAAAATATTAGACAACTAAAAATTAAAAAAAAATTATATATATTTTTAAATAAATGAGAAAAAAATAAAAAATAAAACATTGAAAAAAATAATATTAAAATATCTAAAAAAAAGGGTAAAAAAAAAACCTAAAACAAATTAAAAAATAATCACAATTAATATTACTAAAAAAACATTAAAAAATAAAAATATGAACACACATATAATTAAAATTTAAAAAAATAAAAAAAAAACTTAGTAAAACATTAAAAAAAAAAAACTAAAAACAAATTAAAGTTTTAAAAGAATTAATAACAAATATATCAAAATTTTAAAAAAAATGTGACCGTCAAGCCTTTGGGTGGGCTCAAC
The DNA here is from genome assembly GCA_034641835.2 of Pinus albicaulis. NCBI lineage: Eukaryota > Viridiplantae > Streptophyta > Pinopsida > Pinales > Pinaceae > Pinus > Pinus albicaulis. Next base: position 419,910,556 of record CM076578.1, read on the forward strand.
CTGATTCTCAGAATCGGGTTGAGCCCGCCGAGGGGCTTGAGGGGCTCAAAGACAATTCATAGACTCGGCTTGGGGAGGGGGCGCGAGCAGCCGATTCTCAGAATCAACTTTGAGCCCTTCTGGGTGGCCTAAGGGACAACTGACAGAGCTTGGCCAACTCTGCCTACCCACGAAGGCCACCTGGTAGTGCAGGCCAGAGCCTATTCTTAGAATAAAATTAAAAAATATATTGAAAAAAATGAAAATAAAAAAACATTAAAAAAAATAAAAATAAAAATAAATAAAATATCTAAAAAAAACGTAAATAAATAAATAAATAAATAAAAACCCTAAAACAAATTGAAAAATAATCACAATTAAAATAACTAAAAAAACATTAAAAAGAAGAAGAAGACAAATATAATTAAAAAAAATTAAAAAAAATTAAAATAACTTAAAAAAAAAAAGCTTAAAAATATTAATAACAATTATATAAAAAAAATTGTGGTCCTCAAGCCTTTGGGCTGGCTCAACCACTGGGCAAATCTGATTCTCCAAATCGGATTTAGTCCGCCGGCCGGGCAAATCCGATTCTGAGAATTGGATTAGCAGGCCGACGCGACAGATCTGATTCTGAGAATCGGATTTGCCTGGCCGACGGGGAAAATATGATTCTGAGAATCAGATTTGCAGGCTGACGGGGCAAATCTGATTCTCAAAGTCAGATTTTCCCGGCTGGGCGGGAAAATTTGATTCTTAGAATTGGATTTGCAAGCCGACGGGAAAAATTCGATTCTTAGATTAGAATTGGCAGAATGAGGGTTCAGATCATATTTTTGGGCGCATAGGTGGATGCAGATTGGCTGCGCCATTTCTAAAAACTGGTTATAATAAGCATTTAGAGAAATTTTTTAGTGTTTTTTTCCACCGGAAATTTTTGTAAGTTCTGTTACCTTTTATGCATAATTTCCTAGAAAAGAGTAGATATTTGGGTTCCTCTCACTGAGTTACCCAATTAATAAAAAAAATCAGCTCAAACGGAGTCTTGGAAGCAAAGTTATTGTTGATTTAAGATTGGTAGTTTTTTCACGTTAAGAAAATCCGATTCTCAAAATCGGATTTGCAGACTGACGGGGAAAATATGATTCTCAGAATCAAATAATCAGATTTTCCACGCCATCCATGCAAATCCGATTCTTAGAATCAGATTTTCCTGACTGATGGGGAAAATTCAATTCTGAGAATAAGATTTACAAGCCGGCGGGGAAAATCTGATTCTCAAAATTGGAATTGTCCAACCTAAAAAAACTACCAATCTTAAATCAACGATAACTTTGCTTCTGAGACTCCATTTGAGCCGATTTGTTTTTTGAAATTGGGTAGCTCAGTGAGAGAAACCAAAATATCTACTCTTTTCTGGAAAATTATGCACAAAAGGTAACATATCTCACAAAACTTCAGGTGGCAAGAAAAAAACACTCAATAATGCTCCAAATGCTTATTATAACGAATTTTCGGAAATGGCGCAACCACTCTGCATCCACCAATGCGGCCGAAATTATGATCTGAACCCTTAGTCCACCAATTCTGATTTGAACCCTCAATCCACCAATTCTGATCTGAGAATCAAATTTTCTCTACTAACCTGCAAATTTGATTCTAAGAATCGGATTTGCTTGCCGACCGGGCAAACCCGATTCTCATAATCATATTTGCCCCACTGGGTGGCCGCCATGGGCCGACGAAGCTTGGCTAACTTCGTCGATCAACGACGGCCGCCACTCGGGCCACCTGACCAGCCCTGCTGGGTGGCCCGAGGGGCGGCCTACGTGGGCTGGCGGAGCTTCACCAGGTCCACCAGCCCACGGTGGCTGCCCTAGGTCAACTCGGCGGGGCTGGCCGGAGTTGATTCTCAGAATCGGCTCTGGCAAGCCCCATCGGGTGGCTTGAGGGGTGGCCATCGTGGGCCGACGGAGCATGACTGGCCCACGGTAGCCACCCTCGAGCAACCCATATGTTATTTTTATTTATTTTTATAGTTTTTTTTTTAAAACAAAATGACGTGATTTTCACTTCGTGTTTTAAGATAAGAAAAAAGTCATTAAAAAATAAAAAATAAAAATTTGTAAAATGTGATTTTCACTTCATTCTTTATGTGAATCATTTAATTTTTGGAAAAAATGTTATTATTATTAATATTTGACATAAAATTCATAAAAATTGCTAATTTTTTACTTATTTTGGTTAATTTTGTTCTATACAAATGGTTTATTTGACATGTCACTTTTAGCAAAAAGACTCAAAATATATATCTTTTCAGTTATATCTAGATTCAAAATGTGTATTTTTATGTAAATTGTTAAAAATTCTTATTCTTTTAGTAACAAGTATTTCATGGGAAATGAAATATTATTTAAGAATATATAATTAGATAGCAGATCGAAACTTAAAAATTTGGGTTTTTTTTTAACACTACAAAAAATCAAATATCTTACTACAAAAAAAATGAAAAAAAAAACAAAAACAAAAACCTGAAAAACACTTAAAAATTTGTTAAATTTAGAAAATAATTATTAGTGTTAAATACATTAGAAAATTTAAAGTAAACAATAAGTCTTCTAAATCAAAATCAAATGATTTTTTTCTACCTAAAAAAAGTGGGTACTTGTTTCCGTTCTCGTTTCAAAGTTTACATTGTTCATTCTGTTGTTTGGAAAATACACTCGATAATTATGGGGTGTTTCAGTGTACCCCACAAAAATCCCAATCTCAGCTGTTGGTTCCAGCTTCTTCCTGGCGTCTTTGGTCACATGCACAGAAATATATGAGCAAAAAAATCTTAAAGTGTGAAACATCAAGTTTATTACTAGTGAAAGCCTCTTTGGGTGTACTCATGCTAGGTATCCTATAAGGACAACAATTCTGCACAAATACCACAGGGTTGCATGCTTCCTCCCACAGATGCATCAGTAGGCCTTGATCATGCAACATCATTCTTGCTGCACCCATGATCATTCTGTTATTTCTTTCTGCGACCCCATTCTGTTGTGGGTTATGAGGCACAATCAATTCTCTTCGAATTCCATCTTTGATGTAGAAGTTTTTGAATTCGTTAGAGACGTATTCTCCACCATTATCGCTCCTAAGAGCCTTCACTTGCTTCCCCGACTCTTTCTCCACCAATGCCTTAAACTCAAGAAAATTAGAGAATGTCCGATATTTCTTCTGCATGAAGAAGATCCAACACTTACAAGAAAATTAATAAAAAACATATTACATAGTATTTATTTTTTGCTATCGAAGCAACATAGAATGGTCCACACACGTCTGTGTGAACTCTCTCAAGGATCCCCGAAGCTCGGTTCTACTTCTCATGAAAGGTGACCTTTATATACTTCCCCATGGTACACCCATTGCATGTATCTAACTGAGCAAGTGTTCTCATTATAAGACTAGTAAAAATATGCTGCATGACTTTCAAGGTTCCATGGTGAAGATGTCCCAATCTCCTGTGCCATAATTCGCCCTCATCCCGCCTCACCACTTGATTCTCCTTTCCCATCATTTCTGCACAACCATCTACCTCTAGCTTGTAGATATTCTTAACTCGAATCCCTATCCTCTTGGATTTTCCTATTGTTTTGTGTCGCAGGAAGGCTTTTCCTTCACTAAAAACATCATAGCCTCTATCCTCCAACATTGCAATTGAGAATAAATTTTTCTTCAAAATTGGTACATGCATTACATATTTTAATTAAAATGGTTTACCTAAATTTCTCTGAAAGGTAATAGTACCAATCCTGGTAACACTGTACCATCCATCATCCCCCATTTCGATATGCATCTAGAGGTCCTTCTCCTCCAAGCAACTGAAAAGTTCCTTGTCTCCCGTCATGTGAAAGGAAGCACCACTATCCAAATACCACATAGATCCCAATGCACTTGACACCATGCATGCGATCAATGAGAAGTCAAGCTCAAATTGTGAGGCAAAAGCCTCACTAACTACAGATCCTCCAGCCTTCTTGTTCTTCTTCTTTTGTGGACAGTTAGTAGCGAAATTCCCATGCCCGTGATAGTGAAAACACTTCACTTTGGACATGTCCTGCTTATTTCCATTCTTGGAATCGGATTTGGAATGGAATTTATTCCCCTCCCCCTTCTTCGCCTTAGCAGCCAATGTAAAATATTCTTCATCCTCATGCTTAGATGAAGATCCATCTCTGGTATTCCGTCTAAACTCCTCCTGCACCAAATTTGACCATAGTCATTCCCAATCTGGCAATTTTCCCTGTCCATTGATAGAGTCTTCATAACTGTGCCAAATATTAGGAAGTCCTAGGAGATCTGTGACTATTATTCCAACGCTCCCCAGCTCATCTCGACATTGGAAAAACTTTTTTATACATTTTGGAATGGTGTATCCCTTTTCCATCTTGATCTTCCCGAGTTTATATTTGAGCGCCAATTTCCTACGGTTGCTGCTGCTCTAGAATAGATATGTCAAAGCCTTCCACATTGCATATGGTGTGGTTTTCACATGGAGGCTTGAGAAAATGTGGTCTCGTACTCCCTACAATAGGATTCTCCTTGCCTTTTCCACTTTCTTTTGCCATGCATCAAGATTTGTAGCATCTATCACAACGGGTTTAGGAACATCATTGTCAATGAATTCCTTCAAGCCATTTTATTTGAATATTGCCTCCATATTGTCCTTCCAAGAAATATATTTTGAGATACCCTCGAGTGCATACTCTAACCTCAAGCCATTGAAAGCCATTTCGATCTTGAATCCGCTGTAGCACCAAGAAAGTCTTTATGCAAATTCGAATTCTATCGAGTCACAAACTCAACTCCTCCTTCACAATTATGATTTCCTATGCTCTGATACCATGTATAAATTATAAAACATGCATGTATATCTTGGATTCACCCAATATAAAAATGTACTAAAGTTAAATACTGAATCGCTTCTACAAATCTTTTGTGGAATTAAAAACACAATCACTAATCACATGAAGTAAAGAAGAATCAAATCAAATCACAACATAGATAATTTCCTAGGGAAAGCTTGTTGCTCAAAACCCCACTATTTTTTATTTTATATTCAACATGGATCATGAAAAAATTACATACAAAACACTTCTCACAAGAGCCCTCCAAACCTCATCTAATTGTCTAACATTGTCATGCATAAAACTGACCTGATGAATGCAATCCATAAAGAAAAGGAATTATGGCCTTCCTTGACTGCGCAAGTATCATGGGCACTCCAATGGGTGTTTGTTTGCATGGGTGCAACCCAATAATCATACAACTAATATTCAACTTCCCTTTCACCTAGATCTCAACTTGGTCTCCACTGGATCTGACATGCATGCAGCTAATAATAGTAAATCCTAAGTTTGATGTGAGATCACTGATTGTGAATTAATTAATATTTAATTCACTTGATCTCTCACTAGTGTATCAAGAATTTACAACTATCAAAACTGAGTTTAACTCACTTAACTGAGTTAAACTGATTACAATCTGCATTAACTAATGCACCACTACACTTCAAACTCTGTTACAACTAGAATTATTCTAACTCAAACACCACTAGCTAACTGCGTTTATCACTCTCAGTTAACTATTGCAAGTTATTTTTAGATTTATATTAGAGTTTATTTTCCATCTTAATTAAGGGATAACTAAAATATACATGCACCAAAAATAACACGGTGGGTGCCAACCTAGTGTAGGTGCTTAATGCACTAGGCGTGGGTGTTGAAATTTTCTTGTTAAATCTCAACAGTGCGCTTAGGGGGGGGGGGGGGGGGGAGGTGTTAGGTCCCTATATTACTAGTATTCTCCCTTATGGTTGTTATTGTAACCCCCTTATTGTTATTTTTGTACCCCTGTAACCTCCATATTGTTATTATTGTGCCCTTACATTATTATTGTTAGGTCGGCTAGGATTACATTGTGGCCCCATGGAATCCTATATATAGAAAGGAGGTTTTTTCATTTGTATCATCCAATAATTGTTCATTTATGTAATGTATTGGCGGTTTCCCCCTCAAAGTGGCTTATTTATAAGACATTGATATCTCTTTTCTTCTATTTTTGGAGCTGGTTTCATAACATTTGGTATCAGAGCTTTGGATTCTAGGGTTTCGCTGCTTCAAACTGGTCATTGTGGAATTTTCACTATTAAATTTTTTCTACGAAGTTTAAAAAGCTAAAATGTTTATAGAGCGAAGAAAAAATCCTAAGGAACGTCGTGTAAAAATTTCGAATCTTGGTTCACAATATTTTCTGAGATATGATCTGTGGAAGTTAGGGTTTTTTAGGCTCTCGAATTTCACCTAAAACAGGTCATCGTGGAATTTGCGCTATAATTTTTTTTCTACAAAGGTTTAGAAGCCAAAATTTTTATAGAGTGAAGAAAACATCCTGTGAAACTTCCTGTACAAATTTCAGATCTTGGTTCGCAATATTTGCTGAGATATGATCTGTGGAAGTTAGGGTTTTTTCAAGCTCCCGAATTTCATCTCAAAGAGGTGACCATGGGAAAATCGTCATAACTCTCTCTCTAAGCATCGGATTGGAATTCTGTAAAAATTGGCTGCAAGTAAATAGAATTTCATTTCATTTATATCAATTTTAGAGTCGAAGGAGGAAAAAGTGACATGTGGCATGTCGTACAAGTTCGCTCTATGGAACCAGTCCATAATTAGGTCATTGTGGAAGATTGGGCATAAATTTTCCTTGAAGAATCCAAATCAGGTCAAACCTGTGGCATTCCAAAGATGATTTAGAGTGCTACTATAGGGATGAATTTCAGATATTGAAGATTGGAAATCACAGATATAATTCAATTTCTATATCGAGCTCCTCAAAAACAAGAAAAAGGTGTTTATTTGTTTTCCGAATTGCATAATTCTTGTTTGAAGAATCAATTTTAATTGATTCCAAGGGCATATTGTAGAATAGATATCAATATTGGTTCTAAAATGCCCCTTAAACGGAATTCAACACCCATTAAGCCTTTAGAAGGCTCTACTATGGCTCATGAAGATGAAGAAATGTAACAAGACACATCAAAATTACAAGAGAAAGTGCACCAAATTTCACTCTCGCAAAGAGCAAAAAGAAATGAAATGGATGTTTTGAAGAAAAGCATGGAAGCTAAGATGGATGGTTTGAAGAAAGGAATGGAAGCTATGATGGATGGTTTAAAGAATGGTATGGAAGAAAAAATGGAAGGTTTGAAGGATGGTATGGAAGAAAAAATGGAAGGTTTGAAGGAAGACATGGAAGGTTTGAAGGAAGGTTTATCAAAGTTGATACAAGAAATGATTCCTAATGGCAAAAAGATAATAGAGGAAACTCATGATGAGAACAAAATAAATTTTAATCATGATTTCATAAACTCTAATGTTGGATTGAAGAACCACCATATTCCAAAGATGGATATGAGGAAGTTTGATGGCTAGGATCCCGTAACATGGATTCTACAGATGGAGCAATATTTTGATCTCAATAATGTGAAAAACACATAAAAGGTACACATTGAAACTTTACATTTAGAACAAAATACATTTGTATGGTATCGATGGCTTTTCTCCTGTAAAAATTTTGTCACTTGGTCAATTTTTACGGAGGAAATGATAACACATTATGAGGATACAAATAGCAACACCTTCTTTAGCCAATTGATAAATCTCAAACAAAAGGGTTCAGTGGTGGAGCACATTGAGGACTTCCAAAAATTGAATATAAGGGTAACTGATATTTCATAGGAACAATGATTGATGTCTTCATAGGGACTTTAAAGGATAACGTCCAACATGAAGTTCGTGTTTGGGAACCTGATTCATTGGAGAAGGCATTCAGGTTGGCAAGAAAAATTGAATTAAAATTATGGTGACAAGGAAGCCTACCACTCACATCTATAAAGATGGAAGTGTTGGTACTCCTGGACTTCCACAACCTACAAGGTTTACAGCAAAATAATTGGAATAAAAAAGAGAAAAGGGGCTTTGCTACAGTTGTGATAGCTAATACACTAAAGGTCATAAGTGTGCTGAGAAGAAATTATTTTACATAGATTGTGAAGAGGAAGAAGAAAATGAACAAGAAGCTTCAAAACAAGAGGATATACACCAGGAACCAACCCTAGAAGAAGAATAAATGAGTTCGACCATATCGTGTAATTCATTGGCAGGAATTACCACTACTCAAACTCTCAATATAGAAGGAGATATCAAGAAGAAAAAGGTAATAGTGTTGATTGATTTGGGTAGTACCCATAATTTTATTCATTGTAAGGTAGCCAAGGAATTGAATTATTTCCTATACCTAGAACCAGAATGTCAAGTGATGGTTGCAAATGGAGGAGCTATAAATTTCTTTGGAAAATGCCATAATATCAAGCTATCCATGGGGGACTATGTATTGAATAGTCCAATTCTTTCCATCCCAATGGGAGGTGTTGATGTTGTACTAGGAGTACAATGGTTACTATCTTTGAGGATGGTAGCTTTTAATTCTTAAGAATTTTTCTTAAAAAAAAATTCGGAAGGAAAGGAAATCGAATTACGAGGTATCATAGGGAAGCCATGAAAGATAATAAGCTCTAATTTCATTAAAAAACTTCTGAAGAAAGAAAAACGAGGCATAATTTCACAATTATGCTCACTAGAAGTTCCAACATCAAAATCATCTATTTCTCCAGATCTCCAAAAATTCTTGGACAATCATTCCAAGGTGTTTGAAACTCCCAAAGGAATCCCACCTATTCATGATCATGATCATGCTATTCATTTTATTCCAGGAATTGCTCCTCCAAACATCAGGCCTTACAGATATCCTTATGTCCAAAAGAGTGAAATTGAACGTATGATTGCAAAAATGTTAGAGGCTGGTATAATTCAACCTAGTCATAGTTCTTTCTCTCCTCTAGTAGTATTGGTGCACAAGAAGGATGGATCATGGCGCATGTGTCCGGATTACAGGGAGTCAATAAGCTCACTATTCAAGATAAATTTCCCATTCTCGTGATTGATGAATTATTGGATGAATTACATGGAGAAATTTATTTTACCAAGTTGGATCTTCATTCAGGAAATCATCAAATTAGAATGAAGGCTGAAGATATTCTGAAAACAACATTTTGAACTCATGAGGGTCATTATGAGTTTTTGGCCATGCCTTTTGGCCTTACCAATGCACCTTCTACATTTCAAGGGTTGATGAATTCCATTTTCAAACCCTTAGAAAATTTGTTCTAGTATTTTTTGATGATATACTAATCTACAACAGGTCTTGGAAGGATCATGTTCAACATGTTGATAGAGTGCTGAAACTATTGGAGGAGAAACAATTATATGCAAGAACATCCAAATGTTTCTTTGGAGTACAAGAGGTGGAATATCTGGGTCATATTGTATCTCACGAGGGTGTTAAGGTATACCTTAACGAAATCAAATCCATTAAGGAATGGAAAGTCCCCACAGCCATAAAGCAGTTGCATGAATTTCTCGGGTTAACAGAGTATTATCGCAAGTTTGTTAATAATTATAGGAGAATAGCAGCACCTCTATCAACATTATTGAAGAAACATGAATATTCATGGACCCCTGAATCAACTAAGGCCTTTGAACATCTTAAAGAGGCAATGTGCCTAGCGCCAGTCTTAGCTATGCCAGGATTCAGAAAAACCTTTATTGTGGAATATGATGCCTCAGGAAAGTATTTACAAAAGGCTATTTATGAGAAGGAAATGTTGGCAATACTACATGCACTAAAGAAATGGAGACCTTACCTAATGGGAAGAAACTTCAAGGTAAAAAATGATCATGATAGTCTTAAACACTTTTTGGAACAAAGACTATCTTCAGAAGAGCAGCAAAAATGGGTCACAAATATGTTGGGTTATGAATTTGAAATCATCTACAAAAAAGGGAAGCTAAATGTTGTTGCATATGAACTCTCAAGAAAGGATGAAGAGGTGGAAGCATTGCTTTGTGCCATTTCTATTATCCAACCAGATTGGATAACCGAAGCAAAGGATGAATGGAAGAGGGATGAAGAAGTGTGGACACTCATTCAAAATTTGCAGCAAGATCCTAGTACATCTGATACATTTATTTGGAAAAATGATTCCTTATGGTACAAATATCGCTTATATATTTGCAAGAATTCCCAACTAAAACAAAATATTCTTTTGGAATTACACACTTCTCCTTTAGGAGGAAACTCGTGATTTTTAAAAACTTACCACAGGGTGAAGAAAGAATTTTTTTGGGATGGCCTTAAATCTGATATTCAAAATTTTGTGGTGCAATGTTTGGTTTTCCAGCAAAATAAAGTTGAGACAATTAAGACCCCGGGTATTCTACAACATTTATTCATTCCAAGTCAACATTGGAAGGATATTTCAAGAGATTTTATCACAGGTTTACCTAAGTCTGAAAGAAAGAGTGTCATCATGGTGGTAGTTGATAGACTTACCAAGTATGCACACTTTTGTGCATTATCTCATCCATTTAAAGAAAGTACAATTGCTACTGCATTTATGGAAACAATTCAAAAGCTACATGGAAACCCGAAGATTATTGTAAGTGACAGAGATCCTATTTTTACAGGAAATTTTTGGATGGAATTATTTTCTTGTTTGGGTACTCGACTAGCTAATAACTCATCTTATCATCCTCAATCCGATGGTCAAACTAAGATAGTGAATAAATGTTTCTAAGGATATCTTCATTTTTTTGTATCTGATAAGCAAGTATAATGGGTCAAGTGGTTACCTCTCGCTGAATGGTGGTATAACACTTCCTTCCATACTGCAGCAAAAAATGACCCCATTTATGGCACTTTGTGGATATCATCCACCATCCATCACATCTTATTTAAGGGAAAATTCTAGGGTTTAAGCAGTGGAAGATCACATCGAGCATTAACAAGAAATTCTCCAACTCTTAAAGGATAACCTAAATTTGGCACAAAATCAAATGAAACAACAGGCAGATCAACATCACAGTGAGAGAAGTTTTGATGTAGGAGACTGGGTATTTTTACGGCTACAACCATACAAAAAAATGTTCCTCAAGCAAGCTAAGAAGGATAATAAATTATCTCCAAAGTACTATGGTCCTTACAAGGTGTTGCTAAATATTGGTACTATGACATACAAATTGGAGCTTCTTGATTCTTCGCGAGTGCATCCAGTTTTCCATGTTTCATGCTTAAAGAAGGTTATTGGGGACAAAATTCCAGTTCAAACAATATTTCTAGAACTTGATGAGGAAGTAAAAATGATATTGGAACCTGAATAATTCACGGAAACAAGAACTCGACAGCTACAAAATCGATCAATTTCAGAGTATCTCATCAAATGGAAGAACTTACCCACTGAAGATTCTACATGGGAGGATGAGAATTTTATACAGAAGCACCCATAGCTACTCAAGCATTGAGGACAACACTTGTTTGAAGGAGAGGAGCATGTTAGGTCCATATATTACTAGTATAGTCCCTTATTGTTTTTAGCATAACCCCTTTATTGTTATTGTTGTACCCTTGTAACCCCCATATTGTTATTATTGTTACCTTACATTATTATTGTTACGTCGGCTAGGATACATTGTGGCCCCATGGACTCCTATATATAGAAAGGAGGTTTTTTCATTTGTATAATCCAAGAATTTTTCATTTATGTATTTTATTGGAGGTTTCTCCCTCGAAGTGGCTTATTGCTAAGGCGTTGATATTTCTTTTCTTCTATTTTTGGAGCTGGTTTCATAATAGGGTGTCGGGTCGTGTGTTTGGATAGGGCCGGGTCATGTGTTGTTGTGCTACGGGAGGGCATGCCCATAGAGGGGCACATACTCAAGTCCTATAGCACAAAGTTGCGGGGCTTGGGCAAGCACCATCCCCTATGGGCATTCCTGCACACAACACAACGATGTGCCCACCTGCAACACATCAACATGTGGTACTGTCTTGTAGGCGTGCACGCACACACAGGGGCGTCTGCTAGACTGCCACAACGTCCTACCGTGGGGACCCCCCTATGGCCGTGGCCACCCGTAGTATAATGACGTGTGTTGTTGTGCTGCGGGCGAGAATGCCCAAAGGGGGATGCCCTCCCAAGCTACGCATGACCCGACCCAACCTGACGCGAACGCATGGCCCAAACTCCCCAACTGCACGACCCAACTCGACTCCCATGAATGCATGATGCGACTCGCCTGAACGCACGACATAACCTGACCCACCCAAACACATGACGTGACCCGCCCGAGTGCACGACTCGACCCGAATCGCCTGAATTCATGACCCGACCCAGGTGGAGTGATTCTGAGAATTGACCCCTTTGATAGGCAGGGGGTCGATTTTAAGAATTAGCCCCCCTACCTAGGAGGGGGACTAATTCTTAGAATTGATCCCCTTTCCTAGTAGGGTGGTTGATTCTCACAATTTCCCCCCCCTTCCTGGAAAGGGGGCCGATTTGTTTCAGCATCCACAAAGGAGCTCGGGTAGGCACCTCCATGTTGGCTTGCCCACCCACAATACGCTAATGTATGTGTTCGAGTGGGTTGGGTCATGCACTTGGGTAGGTCAGGTCATTCGTTCGGGCATGTCAAGAAAGGTCGTGCGTTCGGGTCAAATCAGGTCATGTGAGGCTTAGAAAGGCAACCCCCAAATGCACAACCCAACCTGACCCGCTTAAACGCATGACCCAAACCGCTCAAATGCATGACATGACTTGACCTGCCTGAATGCATGACCCGACCCGCCCGAGTGCACGACCTGACCCGACCCACCTGAACGCATAACCTGACCGAGGGGACCGATTTTGAGAATCTGCCCCCTGCTTTGAAACTCAATCCCCCTGAATGCACAACATGAACCGGCTTGCTCGAAAGCACGACTTGAACCACCCGAGTGCACGACCCGTCCTGAACCGCTCGAATGCATGACCGGACCTAGGGGGAAATTCTGAGAATCGACCCCCCTCCCTACCAGGTTAGCCCTCTACCATGTAAGGGAATCAAACCCCATAAATCGTAGGGACGAGTTGTGTATTCAGGCAGGTCGGGTTGGGTCTTACGCTCGGGTGGGTCAGGTCATGCATTCGGGTAGGTTGGGTTGTTTCATGCATTCTGGGCATCTTCTGCTATGTTGCGGGAGGGCACGCTCGCCTAATCCCCACATGACCTTACCCGACCCAAACACACGACCCAATTTGACCCCCTTGAACACATGACTCAACTTGACTCCTTTAAATGCACGACATGACCCAACCTGCTCGACCGCATGAATGGCCCAACTCGCTCGAACGAATGACCTGACCTGACCTGCTTGAACGCACAAGCCAATTGAGGGAGGGAAATTCTGAGAATCAACCCCTCTGCCTTGCAGGGTGTAGATCATTATCAGAATTGGCCCCCTGCCAAGTACAGGGGCGGATTCTGAGAATTGGCCCCTCTGCCTGGTAGGGGGGGAATTCTCAGAATCGGCCCTCTTGTTAGGTAGGGGGATGATTATGAGAATCGACCCCCTGGTTTAGGTCAGGTCGGGTCATGTCGTCCATTCAGGCGGGTCAAGTGACGCGTTCATGAGGTTTAGCTTGCCTCACAGGGGGGGAGAAACGACCCACTAGGGTTCGGGTCGGGTTGAGTCATGTCATGCATTCAGGCAGGTCGGGTGATGCGTTCCGGGGGGGGGGTCGGCTTTCCTGGAAAGGGGGAGATTCTAAGAATTAACCCCTATGCGAAGCAGGGGGTTGATTATAAGAATAGACCCCACTACGAGTTTGAGGGGTTGATTCTCAAAATCATCCCAACTGGTAAGGTTGTGCATTGGGGAAGGTCAAGTCGAGTCGTGGGCTCTAGCAGGTTGGGGCATGCGTTCGGGCGGGCCAAGTTGTGTCATGCATTCAAGTGGGTCAGGTCGTGCATTCAGTGGGGGCCGGGGGGGTTGATTCAGGTCGTGTGTTTGGAGGGCGCCTACCCGAGCCCCACACGACCCGACTTGACCCAAACACACGACCTGACCTAAACCTCCTAAATGCATGACCCGACGCAACCCAAGGCACTTGCATGGCAAGGGAGCCAATTTTGAGAATCAGACCTCGTAACTGATAGGGGGACTGATTTGGCCCCTATTAGGTAGGGGGGTGAAAGACATGCAGAGGGACCGATTCTGAGAATCGTTTCCCTTGGGTCGGGTCGTGCATTCGGGCGGGTCGGGTTGGGTTGGGTTGGGTCGTGCTCTCTGGCAGGTCTGGTCATGTCGTGTATTCGATGGGGTCGGGTTGCGTAGTAGGGGGTCGATTCTATAAATCCCTCCTAAACACACAAAATGATACGACCTGCATGAATGTACCCCGCTAGAGCACACAACTCGACCCGACCTCCCTGAACACACAACCCAACCTAGGGGGTTCGATTCTCATAATCACCCCCCTGCCACGTAGCCTGGCCCCTCTGAACACTCCACCTGAGCTGCCCAAACGCACGACCCAACTGACCCTACCTAGTAAAAAATGATGAAATTAATGACTAGGTGACTAAAATTTTAGTCACCACAATTATTTCAAGTGAATTACTACTAAATTTGAGCAATTTTAAGTGACCAAACTAAAAATGACTGACTTAAATGACTAATTTAGTCTTGGAATAAAATATCCGACTAGATAATAAGTGACCAAACTAAAAGCGACTAAATTAAATGACTAATTTAGTCTAGGGATAAAATATATGACTAGATAATAAGTGACTAAAGTAAAAGTGACTAACTTAAATGGCTAATTTAGTGTAGGATTAAAATATATGACTAGATAATAAGTGAAAAAATTAATAACGATTTATGTAAATGACTATTATAGTCCAAGAATAAAAATATGGCCAAATAAAAAGTACACAAAGTATATGAATTAGTCATTTATGCTAGTAATTTTTAATCATGTCACTCCATATATGGAAAATTTCATTTTGGTACCGAAGTGTTAAATTTCACTATAGGTGTCTCTGAATCCATTTGCAGTGTTAAAATTTAGAAACAATGGGCTCTTTAAATTTACAGTGTTAAAATTATGAATACCCTTTTGTCTCTAAAGTTTAATAGTGCAGATGGATTCATCTACAATTAACATAATTGCATGTATCATCTATCAACTTTACACTAATGCCTTCATTATAATTTTAGTAAAGGTAATATTAATTAGATAGCCAAATTATTATTTATATTTATATTTAATATTTGGCCATAAAGTTTAATTTTTAAACTTCATTGATTTATGTTAAAAGTGTAAGTTGTTTTAAATCTAAGGTTAAATCTTCATATTTACATTTAATAACTAGATAAATATAACATTTCTTATGTTAAACATGTGAGTTCATTTAAATCTAGTATTAAATCATCATATTTAAATTTGCTAAATACTAAATAGATAAACCTAAAATATATATTTATAGACCTATTTAGTAAATAGATATGAAAATTTATTAATTTAAATATGAAACTTAATTATTTTTTTAATAATGTATGGACCTTTGTTTTTTTTGTAAGTCAATGTTATATTCATGTAGGAAAAAAAGAAGTACATATAGCCAGTTACATTACAAAACAGGTGATCTCACCTCGACTTGGTTTTTTGACAAAAAAATGCACTAGATGCAAAAAAATGCAAAAGAGGGACTAGGGACATTGTCCATAAACAGTTGGGCCAGAGGCACCAAAACACATATAAAACATAAAGAACACCAAATAGAATACTAGTTGTCCAACGTGATGGATGTAGGGTTGCCCAGGGTTGTTCCTAGATGTGGTGGAGGACAGATGTCACACTGGCCATGCCCTTCAAAGTGCACCAACCAAGGCTCCAGCTTTTCTACTTTCTCAATGAGTTGATTTTGGCCTCGCAAAACAACTACAGTCTCTCCCAGACTTGGCACTGTAAATAGTGCATTCAGTCCAATGCTGCCATATGCTCTTCATGATCCTCATGAAAAATATCTCAGTTGTGTCCACTCTTTCCATTAGGATTTTGATAAGTGCATGATTTTTCTCTAGGCAACAATGTTGGATAACCTTCCCCTCATTTACCTCAAATCAATCAAACCCATGATTCCCCTTGCTACCAAGGCCTCCTCCACCCTTACGAATTTTCTTTTGAACCCTCAAACCCCCACCTCTGTTATCCCCCAACTTACCTCCTCCACCACCCCCATGCACACCCACACTAGAGAGTCGCGCATGCCCCACAATATTTCCACCCTGGCATGGAGCTGCCATGATTCTTTATTAGTCTTCCACCCCCAAAGGGCCATGGATGACAGGGAGGGAGAACACTCACACCACAACAGGGACTTCATAATTCACCAAGATCAAGGAACCCCATTGTGTGCAGAGTCGAGAGACTAGAGCCCACACTATAGAAAACAAACACCACCAGCGAAGGAGCCAAATTTCGTCTCCCACCACCACAAGGAAGCACAGGGACACCTCCCCCTACCAGATAAAGACTTCCACCACCAGCAAAACCAAATACCATCACCCACCAAACCAACACAAGAAATTGAACAACAAACGATGACAAAGTAGCCGACGCCTGAGCATAACTTCCCCCAGGGCAGTGACCAGCCTCCAAATTCTCCACATAGAGACCACACACCAATCCACCAAACATCGTCACACCCACGCTGGATGGCACAAAATTTGGAAAAGAAACTAGTTTTATGCCATGACCCTTGAGGTTTTTTGGACTGAAAATTCTAGCTTCCTCTCTTATCACGAAAAAATAGGCTCATGAAAAGCCAAGAAAAATTGAAACGAGTGACCTCACTTCCCTTCAACTTCCTATCCTTAACCCAGACGTAGTCAATGACTAATAAACTGAGTAGAAGGGACCGATTGAACACATCACACCAACAAATTCACACGACAAGCACACACAAGCCACTCCCTCTGTAAACCTTCCTACGACGTTTACACTTCCTCTTCAGAGGCCACCATCAATATCAACACCAAACCATATTTAGGAGTCTAATGTTGGGCTCCCTCATCTTCCCTTGCCTTATCCTTTCACCACCTCTGAACTCCAATGCACAATTATTTTTCACACGAATTGCCAACATGAAGCCAGTAACTCTCAACCCATAACCCATTAAACCCTCACCCCTAACCCCTAAAATCATTAACTGTTAAATCCCCTAATCCCTAATCCCTTAACCACTAACTCATTATTCACCTAACCCCTAACTGCACCTAAATCCCCTAACCCACAAGCCCCCAATCCCTAATCCCTTAACCACTAACTCATTATTCCCCTAATCCCTAAATGCGCCTATATCCCCTATCCCCTAACCCCTCAATACCTAACCTCTTAACCACTAACTCATTATTCGCCTAACCCCAATCCTTAATCCCTTAACCACTAACTCATTATTCCCCTAACTCCTAAATGCACCTAAATCCCCTAACCCCTAACCCCCCAATCCCTAACCCCTTAACCACTAACTCATTATTCCCCTAACCATAAGCCCTTATTCCCCTAAACCCTTAACCACTAACTCATTATTCCCCTAACCCTTATAACAATCCTTAAAACTCATTGGGATTATCCATTCCAAACGAGAGCAGGTTTAGTTGGGACCTAAGATTGGGTTAATTCCCCCTTGTTGGAAAGATTAAAATGGCTAATATTTGATATACAAAATGTAGATCAAATCCTTTTCATTAAAAAGAGGGAACCATACCCTCTCTTCCAGGCTATGCCTATTAGTTTCTTGACCTCTTCTTGCTCCCACATGAACGTAGACTTGCTTGACTGGTACAGAAGAAGTTTTCACATTATCAACTATTTGTTTGGGACAAATTTCAGTTGTTTCATCACTGTTACATTCTTTAAGCTTATCCTTTAAATCATCCTAATCTTTTGTACTCTCTCCAAATTTGTAGTGCTTTCCATTCCTCTTAGTCTCATCTGTTTCCTTGGTCTATTAAGGGACAAGGTCAACAACATTAGGATGTTTTTGCAACAAACAAGGGTATTTCCAGGACACAATCAGGTGGAGCAAGAGTATAAGCGCCAACTTTCTCATGAATGTGGGACAATCGAACTTAAGCTTTTTTTTAGCAATCATGAGGTACAATGCGGTTATTGAGACTTCATCAGATGTCCATTCTCTGAACTTAAATTGTGTGACAACACAGTGGCTAAGTTTGAAACTGGAGATTGAACATACATTTGGTTTAACTGAAATAGGCATTTTCATCAATAAATTTAAAGCAATGACTAGCAAATACTAGAAATTAATAAATAAAGAAGACATGGAAAGAAGGAACAATACCTACAAAATTGTTACATTGAAACACAAAGAATAAGGAACTATTGTGCACAAACAGAGACCAACGAAACTATCATCTTAACCCCTAACCCCTTAAACACTAATGCCAAACCCCTAACCCATTTAAAACCTAAACCCTAAACCAATAAACCCTTAACCCCTAAACCCTAAACCCTTAACCCATTTAACCACCTAAACCCTAAACCTCTAAACCCTTAACCCCTAACCCCTTAAACCCTAATTCTTGACCCTAACCCATTTAACCCCCTAAAACCCTAAAACCCTAACCCCATTAACCCCTAACCCCTAATCTGTAAAATCATTAACTTATAAATCCCATAACCCCCTAAACCTCTAAACCCCTAACCCATTTAACCCCTAAATTGTGAACCTCTAAACCTTTCACCCCTAACCCCTAAACCCTTAACTCCTAACCCATTAAACCCCCTAATGTAGTAAGCAGATGCCAAGCCAAACTGCATTACCTTTTCACTCACAATGATGTTATTCATTGACAAAAGTTATTTAAACAATTTTTTTTTCCATGGCATAGAGTAGGGATTAACTCGAAATCGATGGCCTTTTAGGTGCTAATATGTTTTGGTTGATCGTACCGTGCTTGCCATGTTTTGATTTAGAGAGAAACCACTGCAAGTAATGATATGGTCCCCAAAACACAGAAGGACCCATGAATGCGACTCTGTGTTTGCTCTTATCACTAATAACTTTGTGAGTCATTACTTGACATGGTCATACTATTCACTCCTCGAAAGGGTAAGGACTCCTTAAAACGTTTTCAATTTAGCATAGGAAATTTCATTTTTTCATATTTAACCTATAATAAGTTTCAAGAACACCCTCATTTCATCTCAAAACCACCTCCATATAGGTCACATCATGTTCCATCAGTCATCATTTGCTGACATATTTCATTTCCCAAGCTTAAAACTCTGAAAAGAGGGTTTTCTGTTTTCAGAATGTAGAATTTTCCTGTTTTATACATGTTTTTAGAATGCAAATTTTGGATAGCTGGAGATGTGTTTCAAAAACCCAAGAAATTTTTTTCTTCAAGACATACTGAGCTAAAAAAACCTCCTTCATTTTTTCAATATCTATCAATAATAGAGATAAAATAGCTCATATTTGAACCCTATGTTTTCAGAAAAAAACAGAGTCATTTTAGTGATGAATAAACTTGCTAAAGGAGAAGAGGATATTTTTTGAAGAGGAAACACCTCAAGGCTCTTAAATTGAGTTTGATTATGTTTTAAGAAGTTAAAGGCATGTTGAAAACCAATTTTATGCAGTTGGAAGGTACATTTTTGAAACAATGTAAAAATCTGGAATTTACAATGTTTATGATAGTTTCGTAGCGTTTCCTAGGCTTGAAGCCAGGAAAATGCTACGAAACCACCTCTAGCTTTATTTTTGTTTAAAAAACAAATTTTGGTAGTTTCCAAGGGGAGGAAATGATAGGGAAGATGTGTCAGAACATGATGAAGACCATGCAA
This sequence comes from Pinus albicaulis, assembly GCA_034641835.2. Lineage (NCBI taxonomy): Eukaryota > Viridiplantae > Streptophyta > Pinopsida > Pinales > Pinaceae > Pinus > Pinus albicaulis. Next base: position 419,930,393 of record CM076578.1, read on the forward strand.
GAGAAAAGAAGAAGAAATTCTAATGGCAAAGGTCATTTTTGTACGCTACAAAACTACCATGTTTTCGTAGTGAATTGTTTTTTAAGGTTTCTGAGAAAATGAAAAAATATTTTGGAAATATGAAAGAGGTTTTTCTTCAGCACAGGCCCCTCTACAAAAAAATCTCTCAGTTTCTGCAAAGCCATAAGGGTTTGGAAATTATACACTCATCTTTGCACGCTACGAAACTGCCCTGTTTTCGTAGAGAATTCTTTTTAAGGTTTATGAGCAAATGAATTTTTTTTTGGAAATAAGAAAGAGGATTTTCTTCAGCACAGATCCATATAAAAAAACCTCTCTCAGTTTCAGAAAAGATACCAAGGTTTGGAAAGCATACACTCATATTTGAAGCCTCCTTTTTCAGAATTTTCACTAACCAGATTTGTGAAAAAATTGTAAAAATTCGACTTGGAGGAGGTCCAGCTCAAAATACAAGAGGCATAATGACACATCAAAACTCTAGTACACTCATAAAATTAGTTGGTTGTAGTTGATAAGGGTTATTGAATTGGTTTTTTGAACTATTAATGAAAGAAGAGTCCTTTCTGAATTCAAACTCTACGAAACAGAAATATCCCTAGGAAGTCTCCAAGTGATAGAATCATGTTTGAAATAGGTGTATGAGGTGGTAATTCGAAGCTATCAAGGTGGAATATAATTTTTATGAGTCCTCATTCTATAAAGGATTTAGTTTTAGAGTTAGAAAGGGTTGGGATATGTTATGGATGACTTCTGCTATTGTAAACAGGTTTTTGATCAGTAATGGAGAATGGCTATTGGTTTCATCCTTCACTTGAGATTCATTTGATACATTCATGAACCCTATGTATATTATTACTTTATGTCAATATTTTAATGTTTGATTACTCAAAATTCTTTCTTTGCATGTTCTGACTTCCTTTCAAGCACTAAACTATAGGATATCTTTCTCAATGTCCTGCTTTCAATATCTTAATGTTCATTACTCAGAATTCATGTCTCTCATGCTCTGACTTCCTTTCAAAATTTATATATTGAGTAAACCATGTATGTGTGCATTCTACTTTCATTTAAGTATCTACATGCCCCAACTTCCACAAGGAGAGCCTTTGTCATTTAGATCCCTGTCATTGGCTCCATAGCCCAATGGTAACAAGCCTTCATCTTTTCAACCTGCAAACATACAAAACCAAGAAAAAATAAATAGATTTAGTCATATGTATTTATCATTAACAAATATCATAAACCCCTTTGAGAGAGACCTCTCAGACTGAAGAGGCTAATCTTCAGTCAAAATCTAGTTTGAAATAGTTACACTGAGTTGTCTGATCAACGGCCAATCAAGTACAATTTTGGTGATAATATCTGCCATGAGAATGAAGGAAACCCTTTAAAATACGAAATAAGAAAATGCATGGAATTTAAATGTTAATTGAGGATAACATAAAAACACGGTTGTAAAGCATTTGATGAAAGACGTAGAAAAAAATGCTACAGTGGTGAGACATCCTTGTCAGTATCTTGGGAAAGAATAAGTTTAAGAAGCTCGAAACAACTCTTGGAGTCATGTTCAATAAGTGACCATAAACTTAGGGGTGTCTGTGTTGAGATTGCAACAAGATGATTAGCTTAGTGGAAAGAAGTCGCCTTCACTAAGTGGACCCGCAGGCTATTTTTGGCGCAAGTTTATTTTTAGACTATGTCTATTTTTAGACATGTCGATCATATTCTATGAGTTGTAGGATGCTATTTGTGGATGGTTGGTCAAGTAGGAAAAAATATATGGACTTATATTTTTAGACATATTGGGCGAAATCTATTTTTAGATTTCGAGTCTAAAAATAGATATGTCGAATATTATTAGCTCTTAATAATATTTCGACTATAAACATTATATTATTCTCTTGGATTACTTCAGTTAAGTGCACAGATGTGGCACAGGAGCTGATAGAATGAATTACGCTATTCCTGAGGGTTAAGTGGAGCTATTGCATGGATACTTCAGTTAGAACTCATGTGACAGAGTTGGGTGGAGTTATTGAGGTAGTTGATGGAGTTGTGTTCAGTTTAACTAAGTTAAACATAGTTGAGCTAGTTGTATCCAGTCTAACTGATTGATACACTAGTGAGAGTGGTGTGAATTAATTATTAATTAATTCACTAATTATTAACTCATTAATCAACTAAAGAATACATCAGTTAACTACAGTGCATGGACAGTTTCAGTGGAGACCAGTGAAGAGGTAGGTGAAAGAGCAAGGTTGACCGCGCTCAGACTAGCATCGTTGCATGATTTGCAACAACCGTTGATCGGAGATGCCACCGAGTATTGTGTGAGCAAGTTCCGACCAAATTACTATAATTCCGTAGCCACCTTAGCAACTATTGCGCAGAAGAGAGGTAGTAATACTGTGTACAGTAGATTGGAGCATCTCATTTGCTAGATCGGGCTTGATTAGTGTGTAGCAATTGGAGATTGTACTGAGAGCTTTGTGAGGAGCTTTGTATAATGATTTTTACATGATTTCTATGACATATAATATACAGATAGTTGGGTTTTTTCAGCTTTAAGCTTTCCCATAAAATACTGTGTTCATATGTGTGATTGTTTATGGTTTTAATGTGCGCATGCAATTGTTTTTATTTCCGAAATTAATGATCAATGGTAGAAGAGATTCTGTATTGTGCATGAAGTTAAAATAGTGTGTGATCAGGAGAATCTCGGTGTATAACATATTAGTTTTCAAATTTCTATGATGAGTGCCTAATAATCATAGTTTATGGTGGATTATATTCACCATACATAACATTTGTCGTTTAGGTCATTTGTTTGGTCGTCAATGTTGGTGAATCACTATATTATATCATGGTATGGTATATATTTATTTTTTAAAGGAAAAATTTATTGAACATGAAATAAGTTTCATCTCGTGTAAATGTTTAATAACGTGATGTTGTGAATGGTTTGCACATTATATGTATCATATATTTGTAATCACTTCTTTCAAGTTTACTTTAAGAAATAAAGGAAGAGGTGCAGGGCCTTACCATAAGAAGGAATTGCACTAACTCATCTCCTCATATCATTCAAACATTAGCCCTTAAATCAAACACATGCCCTAATTTCTCTAGTATGGAAACCCTTGGATGAATATGATAATGAACTCCTCCCAACCGCTAGTTCTAATCCAACTATTGAATGTCTTTGGTTGGCATGTGTAAATGCCTTTAATGGATCCATGGATATGTATGAAATCCATTTTTGCATTGAAATGATACAAACACCCAAATTAACACGAGGTATAGAAATTTCAACCTTACAACTCTCTCATCCAATATTAAATACTTCACTAATTAGTCAAGGGGTAATCTACTTAACTGTATACTAAATATTTAAAGCACTCTAAATTAATATAGGTAATATAAAGTTATAATATAGGTAGATTCTAAATTGGCATGTGAGACCCCCTTGTTGGTGGGACAATGGATGCCCTTCATGCAATGATTTAACTATTTAATCCATGGAGGTATACATACCTTAATTTCCCTTGGATTCAAACCTGTGACATTTAAAAGGGAAACACTTTAACACAATTCTAACAAGTAAATACAAACTTAATTTGTATATGTATCAAAGTTAGTCTAAGATTTGCATGTCATGCTTAATTTTGCACGAAATCAACGGAACTCATGAAGGGTTGATCACAATAGGCATGTATGGTCGATTCTTATTATCATAGGTATGTTAGTTTGGTTTTCCCAATCCACAAATTGCACACATTGTTACTATTGTTAAAGGTATGTTAGGTTGGTTTACTTGTTCAACATCATGCACATTTGGTTGTGTTCATTAAAGGCATTTTAGTTCATTGAAAAAACCAATATTTTTTCAAGTTGGTCAACTTAGCGAGTTGTGTGTCATGTCAATCATCTTAATGAACAACATGTCATGTTGATTAGTTTATTTATTGACATGCACATTCCATTTTAATTTTTAGTGATGTGTTAGGTTGGTTATTAACATCTATTTTTTATTAACACTATCTTGGAGATTAACCCTATCAACATGCATGTTTACTACAATTGTGAGAGGTATGTTAGGCTGGTGTTGAGGCCTCAGAATTATGTTGCCAAAACATGGGGAAAACCACCCGGTCCGGACTTTAAAGCAACACCTTTTCTGTTTGGTATAGTGGCTCTGACTGTGGATAATGGGACCACTTTCCCAATAAGGATGATTTGAGGGTGTTGTGAATATAGCATGCAAATGGATAATGATTTTAACCTATATGCATCTATCTAAATTATTAATCTAATATATACCCAGGGTGTTTTTCCTTTATGTGATCTAAAATGATATCTTTCAACTATCATTAACATAGATCATTTAACAGTTGAAAGAGATGAAAATTATGTAAAATGATTCTTCTAACAAAGTAGTTTGCGTAGAATAATTGTGAAAGAAATATTGCATTTATCAGTGTGATTACATATTCAATAAGAAACCATAGCTAAATATTAGAACATAAGTGCATGCAATATTTTTATATAATAACATTTCAAATATATAATGTAATAAAATATAACTGTCAATCTATGAAGTAAGACTTAATACAAGTGAATATAAGTACCATATGTACGAAGTTCTACTCATGTAAACTGACAACGATGAATCTTTTCCTTCTCACTTTCAAGCAATTTAAAGAGTACAGTAGTGCAACATCAGTTAAACAACTTTAATTGTTAAAAGATAACATAATGTGTTCCATTAATTCATCAAAGCACTCACAAAATTACAATAGTGCATTCATTGCAAATGTTTTTGACAAATTTCTGGACCCTTCTCTAAATGCATGAGAAGGGTTTAAATACTAAACTAACTATAAACTAAAACAGATTATTACAAAAATATAAAGGAGGTTTCAAACAACCTTCTTCAAAAAGCTAACTTAAACTACAATCTAGGAAATTAAACTAACAATTCTAATTTTATGAGTCCTGCCCTTCTTTCTGAATGTGGTCACGAAGTTGGAAAATATCTAACCTTGCTTTGAGCTGAGCCGACTACGATATCCTTGATCGGATCTATACCTTGAAAATAGAATTTGAGATTGCTGACTGGGATATTTTTGTTGAACCTGTAAGGGACTGCAGAGTTTGCTGCTAATGATAAGGTTTGATCAGAAAATTCCAGTAATTTTCCTGATCAAACTTATTTAACTTTTTAATAATTTCCTCATGTGTATCTGCTCTATGCTTCCATTGCGTTTCTATCTACCTTGTTTCTGAAAACACATCATGCTTATTTTCCTTAAGAAGTTCTTCTTTAGACAGTTTCTCACACATAGATTCAATAATCTCACTTGAAATCTTGGATGTCTTTGGCACTGCTTTCTCTGCCTATTTGATTTGCGCTTCCCATTCTATGAATAAAATTTCTTTGTGAAGCTTATCTACTTGAGGTAAATTAGCTTGCTTTCTTGAATCTGAAACTTGCCATTGAATGTGCTCTTCAATTTTCTTCTCAAGTCTTTCACATTCAAGTTTCTGAATTTCTATCTGCTGGATCATTATTTTACTTGAATAAAAATAATAATCAACCATAGAAGCTTAATGACAAAACTACACCTCTTTTTATTTCTTTAACTTAGTGTTTAAATCAAGTGCTTATTTGATAAATTTCTCTAATTGTGGTTGACTTTGTAACTTAGTCATTGTTGTTTCCAACTGTGCTTGTTTTTCATTAATCGTTTGATGCTGCAATTTGAGGCTTTCAATATCTTTATGAAATTTGGTTGTGTTTACTTAAACTTGCTCACTAGAGTTGGATTTCTCTTTATTCAACAACTTCTCTAGTTCTTGTACTATGGCTTCCTTTTGTTTTAATAACACTCTAACCTCAATAGCTTTATCGACAGTAGCAGTAGCATATGCTCCTACATAATGTAATAATTTGGTTAGATGTTTAGTAGGGTCATCTGAGGAATCTTTCAATAGTACATCAACTAATTCATCTGTAGGCTTTGGAGTTGTTTCATAAATTCTCCTTCTTTTGTTTCTTTTAACTACAACCTTGTAACTTGGACTATAGAAAATATCTAATGAAGGAATATCTTCAATATGTAAAACTATCTGATCTATGGGGTAGGCTGGTATGATTTCTTTATCATGCATTTTTGGAACTCTTTGTAGTGGATTAACAGTTTCCACTATCTTCTGTGAATGTTCAGGTGTCTGGAAACTTGTTGCTTGATCAATATTGGGATTTTATTTAGGAATTTTTATTGCTTTAGAAAACTACTCCCATTCATTTATAAGATATTTTTTTTGTGGCAAACTGGACTGATCTAGCATATTATGACTGCGCTGAACTGCTTGAGAATTGGATTCTGTTCCATTATTTCTTGTTTCCTCCAACATCTCTATCTCATGAATGACTTGGTCAATCATCTTTTCTGAGTTTTCCTTTTTAGATTCGAATTCATTTTCAAAGTGATCCAAATTACTAGACTGCTGCTATGACTGACATGACTCATCTTCAAACATTTATTTTATTTCATCATCCATACTAACACTTGGAGTGTGTTTGTTTTCATCTTCAATAGTTAACAAATTAAGAGGGACTTTCTCTAGTCTCTTATTTCTGTATGCTTGAAAAGCTTCAATATCCTTTTGACTTAGTTGACTAGATATATACTTGATAATATCTGAAAATTTTTCCATATCCTAGAAATGATCATCCAATCCATCTTCTTCCCTTACAAAAGGTTTCATACTAAGCTCCGTGATGTAATTTTTAATTAAATCATTTGGATCATATAATATTTTTGGCATTACTACCAATCTCAATAAATAAATTTTGGAAAATTCCTTGTAAGTATGGTCGATGTTAGACAATGCAAAGGTGCCACATTGTACAACGAAATTAGGCCAAATATCCTTTTTAGCATCCTTCAGTTGTTTCGTAACACCATTAACAAGCTGATAGGCTATTTCTTTTGAAAGTAACTTATCGGGAACATAATAAGGTAAAACATGGGGAGAAGCATAACTCCCGAATACTCTAATATATGTAAAATTCTCTTCGACAAACCATCTAGCTACTGGAAGAATGTCTGCATTGGATTCCTCAGAAACCCTAGGAGCCCTTTTGTTAAAAATAATCTGATGTATAGGCAATATGACTCCATAGCAGATTTTATAGAAGTGTAAGTGGAAATCTAAATCCCAGAATTCTTTGTGGTAAATGTGAATTAGGGTAGGGTCCTTGGTGGTTCATTTCCATCCCATGGTGGGAAAATTGGAAGTAAAACAAATAGCATCCATGACATAGGAAGACATGTAAAAGGGAGGTATTTCTTTGAGTGAAATACTTCTTTTACTCCTATATTCAGTTATATGCTTGGCTAGGTTACTGGATAAGATGTCTGCTCAATTCAAAATAGATGAATTGATGATTGCATCAATTAGGGGAACCCAGTCTCTTGAGAATCTAGTGCTATCTGGTTTGGAAAATAATCTACATAACATACTAGTAGCATAACAATAAGGATTATGAATTTGGGAAATTGGGTACGTAGCAAAATTATCTTGCTTCAATTTCCCCTGATTATCCTTCCATTCTTGGATGACTTTGATAAGATCTGGATGTTCTCCTCTAAAATTATGCAAATAGTCTTTGCCATATTTCTGCTGCGGGGGTGGTAGATGGTACATTGCTGTTAAATATTTTTCCCTAAAAGAACCCATAATATCTCCCTTCGAATTCTTGAAAATTCTATCTTCAATGTTTAAGTGGTCAATTGCCCACTTAAACACTTCTATATAAGGAAGAATCTTTGGTCTTGCAACTATCCTGTGAATGTATGAGCATGCAACGTCAAAAATAGTTGCGTCGGAGGTAGAAGCAGTGCCTGTTGAAGAATTTTTTTTTATCACCCTTGGTCCTTCACTTTCAGCATTGCTTTCCATGTCAAACTGCCATAATATTTGTTGCATATGCTATCTAAAAATAATGGAGACATATCTGTGTCTTTAGTGGATGACGTATGAGAAATTTCTTTACCCTTTTTGCTCGTTTTTCTCTTCTTCAATCCGTTAACTGGTTTCTTGAAAGCAGAGTGAATTTTTACAAGTATGGAGTATCAAAGAGACAAATCTATCATTTATTTCAAACACATGCAAGAAGATATCAATCTTATTAATATATAATATCAATCATCATTCATAATCTCTGAATTAATATTTCATATATCTCCACACGTAAGATCTATCAATCACTTTAAAGATGTTAAGATCTTAAATTTCATTTTGACATGACACAAGTTGTTTTACACGCTTGATCTATTAAATGGCTTCGATGCGCATATCACAAATTATAACTTATAACTATTCGTAATAGTTACCCTTAAAGGCTGTGAAAAGCGATTTGTGCAAATCGCAGATCGCAACTTTTATAGGATAACGATTTAGTCGTATATTATAAGTTGAGTGAAATGCGAATTGTGCTTTTTAAATAAAACTAAAGTGACCGCGATAGCCGAAGGTTTTATATTAATTTTTATATTTTATTTTCAGGTCCGCGGAGTCGCAACTTATATCATTTTTCTTTCAATGTTTTTTTATTGATTAAGTGAAGTGCGGTGCGATAAAGTAAATATAACAATGATTGAAGCTTTTGCAAAGTTTAAATCATATCTTTGGAGAAGTTCGAGCACATATCGCAGTTCACATATTTTAAGTTTTATGAGTATTTTTGAATTCACAGGATATGTGATTTGCGATGTGCTTAAAAAAGAATAAGGCGAAAAAAAAATAAAATCTCTATTTTCTAAGTTTTTTTTGTTTTAGGAAATTTAAAAGAATTTCCTATTTATTTCTAAAGGGTACCCATTTATAAAACTAAATGGGGGTTGTTGTATATCACAAAAGATGGTCAACCCCATCAAAAACATTTATCTTCAATTTATACACATGTTGAGGCATACCACATTGGTCAGCCGATTACTAACGTGTACCTTTTGGTTATCACTAGTAGAAGCATGTTAGGTTGGTCAACTTGATCAATTACATGTGTGGTTGGTTACAAGTAGTAAAGCCTCATTTGAATGTTCAATGAAATAAATAGTGTGCAAATATTGTTACCATTATTGAAGACATGTTTTGTTGGTTAACTTAGTAACGTTACATACATTCAATAGGATTGTTCGAGGCATACAAGGACCATCAACCCATTTAAAGTAGTTCATAACATTGATGGGGGCTTTCTTATTTCTTGGTGGGTGAAAATAGTGTGTTATTATTCCCCCACAAGTGTTCAATATTTCCATGTGACATGTTCACCCCTCATGGGCTGAATTGCCTTCTTAAGGGGGTTGTTTATTTAAGATAGGGTTAGGTCCAAGTCTAGAGTGACTTTCATAGAATAGATACCACTTAGTTGTGACTTTTGAGTTAAAGTGGTGCTTTCATAGCTTTTGAGATGCTTCTACCACATTGAAATGTCTAAAATCAATTAATTTCCACTTGCTTGTGTTCATTAAAACAATTTCAATCCAAAAAACAAATGTATGTGAAAGCAAGTTAAATAGCCCAATGCTCATTGACCCACACCACCAACGTTACTAGATTGATCTCCTTGCTTGCATTTGTTGGGGTTCAACCTCATCCCTCCTAACATAAGTCATTTACTCCTCCATTACGTACATATGCATACTTCTAAAATACATGGCAAACTTGACCATTTTCATGCCTTACAAAAGAATTTTAAAAACATTGATACAAATTGCACGACAATATATTTCCTAAATTGCTATATAGTTCTCTTAATTGCAATATTCTACCACCTTGACGCCCCTTGAACCTATGAAGATCCTTATATTGATTTCATGACCCTCTCCATTTTTCAATTTCCTTAAATTAATCTTATAGCACCATCCATTAAAATCATTACCTACACTTACATGTATTCATTAACTCTATGACTCAACAAAAATTAAAACTAAAACAATAATATAACTATAATACTATATAAATGAGATATCTTCACATCTAAAACTAATGGTATATTAAGGCCTATATCTTTCATTGCTTCCTTCACATCTAAAAGTAATGATATAATAAGACCTATATATTTCATTGCTTCCTTGAGAACCTTTTCCATAGTAGAGTGGACCAACAAGGAGTGTAGAGGCTCTAGTGACCCTCATTACGAGGAAATCCTGGCAACAAAAGGCGGGAACTTCCAAACCTTGGGGAACCCTTCCCACTCTCTCAAATTCCACATGAAGGTAAAAACAAAAAGGCGAGAACTTCCAAAAACCTTGAGGGAACCCTTCCCGCTCTATCAAATTCCGCAAGAAGGTAAAAACAAATGCATTAGGAAGGAAAATTTCCGCTGAAAAAATAAAAATAAATTAATAAAGAAAGGGTGGTGAAAACTTTTTACTTGTTTTACTAAAATCCATTCTACCTCGCCTCACTAGAACGACATCAAAAGCTATCAAAGGATAGTTTTATTTGTTAGTAAAATTTTAAAACCCTCATGGTTCAAGGGTTTTGAATTTGGGCTGATTAATGGGGCGGTATGACCCCAGTTTGTTTGGTTCTGTTTGTTTCTGGTTCTGGTTCTGGTGCTGTGTTAATGGGTTCCTGCTGTCTCTAGTTATGTCAAGTTTGAAAACTGGTAGATCGTGTGGATTATTATTTGTGACTTTTAACGATGAGAAATCGATGAGGGATGCCATTGATGCAATGAATGGCAAGATGCTTGATGGGAGGAGCATTACCGTTAACCTAGCCCGGTCCAGAGGAAACGAGGGTAGTGGTGGAGGTGGTGGCTCACGTGGCTACCATGGGGGCGACGGTGGGGACTACAGTGGAAGTCGTGATCATGGTGACCATGGTTATGATAGTTGTGGTGGCTACAATAGTGTTGTTGGTTGCAGATCTAGCTATGGTGGTGGTGGTTTTGACAGTGGCAGCTGGGGGAGATAGACAATATGATGCTGCACTAGGTTTCTATTTTCATTTGCAAGTGGTCTTATGTTTTGGTTCTGTAATAATCCTATTGGTGGTAGAGCTATATGCTAGTAACTGTCCCTAGGCTTGGTGTTTCGATGTTCTGTAAACTATGTCTTGTTTTTTATTTGGATCTATATTGCTCTCATTGATCTGTATCAAAACGGAATATACAAACATTGAGCTGTATCAAAGCTGAAATATACAAATGTATGGTTCTAATATGTTTGTAATTGTAGTCTAAATATACCATATATGGTTTTAATACCTAAAAAAAGGGTTTCGAATTTGCGCTGCGGCTTTCCATATAGATTCCGTGATCTATCCTCCATAGCTGAGCTAAACCAAGCCATGGGCAAGAGCGGTAGGATTTCATTAGATGACCTGGCTTCCTCCGAGGAAAAACAACCACAAAATGAAGAATTGAGCCCCGATGAAGAACATGAGGACCAGGAAGAGCTCGAAACAGTAACTCGGCCGAAGGAACACAACGACAAAGATGATGAAGACAATTAGTCGGCGGATGCGTCCAACCCAAACGACGATCTAGATGCTTCTGACAGCGACAAGGACAAAACCAATTACGAGGTAATTTTGTCACTCTATTTCTTTTGCACTCCATTTATTTGATCAAATCCGCATCTTGCTTATTCTGTTTCACATTGTCATGCCACTTGTTCTACCCATGATCTTGGTGAATTTATATCTTAATCTTCAGACTTTTGTGATTGCATCTAGAGTCAGTGAATTTATGGCATTCCCAACAAACTGGAGTCAGTTAATTTGTAGCGTTCCCAAGTTCGTTCGTTGGGTTTTAAATGATACGTTTTATTTTGAAATTTTTGTTAGTTTTCTTGTTGTAACAAGAAACAATTGCAGTTAATATCTATTTGAAGACTTTGTATTCCACATTTTTAGTCCTTATTCTTGTTTGCCTTATGACCTAGATTTCTTCACAACCCCAAATATCCTTGAATGAAGCTTGCCATGAACGAGCGTACTTTGAAAAAAGTTTTTATTTTTTATTTTTTTCAATATTTTATTTTTTAATTTTTAATTTTTATTTTTTTAATGATCTTGTTGTTGATTTTTGTGTAATGAGATCCATGACCTTGTTTGTTTGAAGATATTTTTTTTATCTATCTCCGAATTACCCTAATTAAAATGGTATTTTTCTCTGTTACTTATGCGATATTTGCATTACTTTGATATATTTCTTCACTTGGAAAATTTTATCTTGACTTGAAGCTTGAGTTCTTTGAGCTGAAATCATTTTTTACTTAAAACTTTCGAGACAAAAATCATTCAGGTGTAAAGCTATTTGTAATGACTACTTATAGTGATAAAGTTTTCCAATATTAACAAGAGATTATATTTATGTTTGCAATAATTTTTGCTAACACATTTTTTCTGCTAGGATATTGTGGATTCATCGAAAAGGATAAAATATCTTATGAGTACCCATGTTTGATTGGAACTGTGTTAATGCATTTCAAGAACTATGTTAATGCATTTTACGAAAATCTTGTTTTTATTTATTATATTCCAAGGGCTTTTGTTAAATTTTCATGAAACTTCCTTGATTAAAATATTATTTTATTATTTAGGCATTGAAATGCACCGAAGCTCGAGAATTTATTTACTTGAAGTACACTTTCTTTTTTTTGTTTAAAAAAAATAACTCAGAAACTTTGTATCATAAAATTTCTAGCAAAAGTACAAAATACTACTGCCCACAATATTCAAACGAAATAAGTAGGTCTCATATGTTGCAAAGAAAAACTTGCAGAGATTCAAAGTTGTATTCCTTAGGTATACAACTTAAAAACACCTAATATTTTAATTAATTGACTAAACATAGATATTAGAAAAAGACATTATGAATGTTGACTTCTTTGTGCCCATTTTGGAAGGAAAGGAGCTTTTCTTTCCAAAATCAATCTGTTTCATCATTTGGTGAACTGTTTCTTCCTCCCTAGGATCTGTTTGCACTAAATTTGTTGACATCCTATGGTTAGAAGTTGTAAAGTGAGAGCCTTTACTAATACTGATAACCATATTTTTCAAGAATGAAGATATTGCATTCTGCCTCAAACACATTGATTTTTTGTTTCATAATTATAATATTTTGTGTAGTGCGTTGGTGTCCATTTTAATTAACTTTAGAAGTCACTGGAAAAATAGAAGATCCATTGCATTATATGGATATTTCATGTCTTTGAAGAACCCTTTCAAAATCTTTGGCTTCGGTGTAATCCTTAGTGTGACACTCAATAAACAAAATTTGATGCCAGTTGCTGATAATGGTTTTTGCAGCTCAAGTTGTTGCACACAAATTGTCCAGGTGTAACCTTGATTCAAAAACACAAAATAGAGCTCCTTGCTTTGCAAATAACACAATAGAACACTTAAGGTGTCATGAGAAAAAATATTTTGAAGCCAAAATTGAGAATATCAGAGTGATTAGTGCCCAATAAGAAGTGGAGAACCATACCCCCGGTGGAGAGAGTACATGACACCTAGAGTTAACAACCAGTTAGAAGTTAAACTTAGAGAACCAAAAGTGTATGTGTGAAATAAGAATCCACGAGTTGAAAGGTATTGAAAATAAATGAACAACTGGAATAGTGGAAACACACTATGCACTCTTGGATTTTGGGGGCCAAAACAAAGGAATGCACATTTAACATGCCTTGTTAGTAAGCCCAACAAAAAATTCTTGGATACTAGCTAGACATTGAGAGGGGCTCTTACTGGGATAATTATTGGTTGAATAACCTTTCTCCATATGATGCTGCTATCTTCTCCCACTCAGTGACTCATTATCACACCTTGCCAATGAATACCATTGTAGAGGAATTCAATAGACAGACTAGGGTTAATTTAAAGCATGCGAGAGGGGGGTGAGATAGTCCTATCAAGCCTGAGCTTCTTGATTGACAATGGCTATGTGATAAATGGTGATTACTTGTCTTTATGTTACTACATGTTTTTATACCCATAACCTAAGAGGATTAAGGTATTGCATGAAATTGGCATTCCCTATTTTTTTAAAGTGCACTTATTTTAAGTGTGATGGCCTCACTGGACAGAGAATCCTGATATTTGTGTTCTTTTTAGACCTCATGCAAGCTGCAAACCTCCTTTGGGATTTTTTCTACAAATCAAGTTTGCTTTTCAGTGGGGTTGATTTCAAGACCATCAATTTGATAATGATGCTAGAGTTTCTTATGACCATCGACTATCAAAGACTCTATTTTGATGTTATTTTCCAAGAGAAGAATTTTATAAAGAGCATAAGCCTTAGTTTGATTGTTTGTGGATTTTTTTATACCCGAATGAAATGATAGTTCAAGCTCCCCATTGGGATATAGTATGATCCCCCATACCTTCCACCCCTAATTTACTTGAAGTACATTATTGTTACACGATTTGCACTTTGAAATGAAAGATTTTGTGTAATTTATTTATTTTAGTTATTTTTTGTTAAATTTCTTCAAGTTTATCCTTTTGTTTTATCTTCTTCTATTTGTTATTCTTTTTTGTTTATGCTTTATTCCCATGTATATATATATATATATATATATATATATATATATATATATATATATATATATATATATATATATATATATATATATATATATATATAAACAACATTTTGTCTCTTTATGAATGGAAAAAGTGGAAATAAGCTTGACCCACCCTAACATATTTAAGTGAAGAATAAGGTTTCTTGGCACCTTGCCTAGGACCATAAAATAATCCACATGAAGGCTACCTCAACAACATCAATATAATCAATAGCCACATCTGTCAAACTCCATGTAGGGGAGTAGCATTGCTTGTCATGATTTGAATTTAGGTCATTGTCACATGATCTCTCTCTCTCTCTCTCTCTCTCTCTCTCTCTCTCTCTCTCTCTCTCTCTCTCTCTCTCCACACACACACATGTTGGGCTCTTTTTGTCTCTCTTTAGATAATTTTATTAATGTGCAATAAGTGACTACAAAAATAGGTCAATGATATTGAAGAGAACAATAGTAAGAGTACAACATGGGAGTGAAAATGCATTTATAGAAAATGTGAAAAAAAGAAGAAGGAAGCCTACATTAGTGTGTGTGTTTTCCTTATTGAAATATCTTTATATTCTTTTGGGGGAATATATATTTTTTGGACTAATAAAACAAGGCTTGAAGTTGTTACAAGAATATACTCGACAATAGCTCAACATGTTATTTATGAGAATTGAACTTTGATGGAGAGGATACCAAATATGTTTGGATCTCTATATCTCTCTCTCTCTCTACACCTCACACTCCAAATTCTAGGCTAAGGTAATATTTCCTCAAGACACAAGGTGTTAATTTTAGTTAACCATGGTATGTTCTATGCTTAGAGCAATTTACTTCAATATTTCTTATTAACTCAATTCAATTTCCATTTATGCAATCACATTAACATTGACAGTAAATGCTGATAGAACATAAATAAATCGACATAAGACAAGCCAAGACAAGAGACAATAATTTGGTGGATGCCAGGGAAAAAACCCAATTCGGGGAAAACCCTTTGATCAAACCTTCTTATTATTCTTCAAATTCAGCACAGAGAGAAAGTAAAATTTACAACAAGCAACAGGATGCCCTAGCCAACAAAGTCAATGTTGGTCAAGCCAAAAAAATACCTCCCAATGGAGCTCAGTTAAATCTAGTTAAACTTGGTCTCTTCTGATAGTCAAAGTTAGCCCAAAACAGTCTGAAATAATCCAGTAAAACTTGGTCAATGCAGCAGTCAAACTTCAACAATTTGTGGAAGCATACGTGGAAGCACCCCATTTTGAAAAATGTTGCACGTTTGGAGTAGAAACATCATACATGTTTTGCCACTGGAGTGAATTCTCCATCTTCCATTATATATAAATGGATTGGCATAACCAAATAATCCTTGGGCATTGATGCATGTACTCAATTGATGTTGTATGATATCATAATCATCGGTGACAAGCTTGTTTAATGCTTGCATTTGACCACTTTGAATCTATGGATCCATTTGCAGCTTTCTCTTCACCCTAAAAATAGGCACTGATGCTTTCAACGATGATGTAGAATAGTATTTTGGTGTAAAAATGCATGTTAAAGCACAGGCTGGAGTATTTTTCTTTGTTGATTGTTTTTCGACTTCTACTCAAATACAGTCATAGAAGTTCACATCTCTAGGCTCAAAAATGCCCTTAATTTTCCCTAGTATGGTATCCTTTTTCTCATGCAATTCCCCAGTCATTGATTGATCTGAATCAACAAATTGA
Organism: Pinus albicaulis; assembly: GCA_034641835.2. Classification (NCBI taxonomy): domain Eukaryota; kingdom Viridiplantae; phylum Streptophyta; class Pinopsida; order Pinales; family Pinaceae; genus Pinus; species Pinus albicaulis. The sequence goes on from CM076578.1 coordinate 419,946,738, forward strand.
GTCATGCTATATTTGATGAATTGAAAAACATATTAATCTGTGACAAAAAACTAGGATAAAAATTGATATTTTACACTACATAAGCACTATCTCTATTTGTTGTATTATGTATCCTCAATTTCTCCCATACATCACTCACCATCATATTAACCAATTCCCATATTATCTTCAACAAGCACTTAAAGGTGAAGTAATGGCTACCAAATCTAGTCCTTGCGAGCTTAAGTAATTGTAACTTAGAGTGAATCTAGTAAATGTAGTGGACAACAATATGCCTTGTGATGAATTTGATGATGGAATTCTAGTCCTTCTGCAAGGCATTGATCCAGTCATGTTCTATGTCCTTAGAAATATTATGTATTAAAAAATTCAACATGTGCAGCAAAAAATCAGAGTGAAAATGTGAGGATGTACATGCTCAATGGTTTTCCTGATACTTTACAATTAGCTACATTATCTTTAATGACTTGTGTCAAATTGGATGGCCCTACACCATTATTAATTTATGGTAAGAGGTATGCAATTCTCCCAGAATATGGTACAAATGATGAGGATTCTTGGGCTGCGAGGAGGATTACATCATTAGCCAACACATCAAGAAAATTTATCAAATGTTGGTTTTTAACATTTGTTGAGACGTCAAAGACAATGGAAACCCCAATTTTCGGCCACTCATCTGTAAAATTTCTTAGAGAGTTATGGACATCAAATTTTTTCATGTCTAGCAACACAATTCTCAGTTTGTCATATCTAGGGATTTTGTATCCATTAGGGGAAATTATTGATGGACTGAACCATAACATACCAGTAGGGGGAGTGCAAAAACATTGAATGGTATATGCAAAAAGAAGCATTCTTCTATACTTCCTAGGTATAGTGTATTTTCAAATCTTATTGTGTTGAGACAAAATGACTCGAATATGTTATCATATGTGGTTTTATCAAACTTTACTAGGGTGTAATCAGTTATAAGAGTACACTGATTTCAGGGAAACAAATTTTATTTCAGAATTGGTTTTAATTTCCTTCATATATTAGCTTTCTTGCTATTTCTTGAACAACTTTCAGAGCATTATGAATTCTTTAATAGTATAATAATCAGATGAATAGGTTGGGACCAAGATTTGGTTACCATATTTTCACCTCTATCTTTATTTGTTTCCATTTTTTATATTGATTTCTTTCAAAATGTCACACATGATGTAAGGTTTTATCTCTCACATATGGCCAAAAAGTATCATGGAATTTTAAATAAAATATATCTATGTAATGACTTGCTGCTTAAATCCTTTTAAGAGCTTAAACATGAAAATTGTGCTTCTTAGCTTTTTAATGCGTCCATTACTCTAGTTAGAGATTTTTATTTTTAGTGAATTTTGTTTGGATTCTATAATTTCATATTGAGATGAAATTGAGATAGAGAAGAATGTAAATTAACTCATCATATCAAACTGTAACACCTTAGAAAAATTATCAATGTAAAAATATATATGGAAAATACTATCATTTTGAATATTTGTCAAGTTAATGTGCTTTATACTGCAAAGTTTACATTCATAATATCATATTACTTTACACAATTACTATTAGAATGTTAATAGGTTTCTAAAAGAATATCCAATTAATTTTTTTTTTGTTCATGTCACATCAAACAGGGGAAAGGAGATGCCTTAATTCAGAGCTTTGGCATGCCTGCACCAGACTACTTGTGTCCTTACCTATTGCTGGGAGCAAGGTTGTGTATTTTCCACAGGGTCACAGTGAGCAGGTGAGGTGGTTGTTCATTAATTTTTAATTTTCATTCTTCTTTTGGATAAAAATGACTGAAAATAATGAATGCTTATCTTCTTTTCATCATAAAATGCGACCCCATTATTTTGAAATTTTAATGTTACGTAATTAAACTGATCATAATCAATGTGATTTCAGGTAGCTACCTCAACAAACAAGGAGGTTGATGCTCATATATCCAATTATCCGAATCTTCCAACTTAATTAATCTACCAACTTCACACTATTACAATGCATGGAGGTTCTCTGCATTTCATCCTTGCTTTTCTTGTGAACACTTTTATCCATATTGTTATATATATAAGATTTAAAATTTAATAAACACCTTATTGAATGCGAGGAAGATGTGGAAATAGATGATGTATATTCTCAAATGACATTGCAACCTCTTAATGTTGTAAGACATTTTTAGTTTCTTTGGTACTAGTTCCATTTGTGCAGGGAACTAAAAATTGATGATACTGTGCAACAAGAGAAAAAATATTATCATGGTTCTTACCTCGACACACCAAGGGAGCAACCAAATAAATAATTTTGTAAAATGTTCACTGCAAGTAACACTAGCATTGATGATAGGTTTTATGTGCCACATTGTGTTGTGGAAAATGTTTTTCCTCCACTTGTGAAGTTCTTATTTTCCCATAGATGTTCTATTTTTGATTTAATAGATAAGTGCTTAGAATTTTAGACCATTTTTAAGAGAAGACTACATTCTTTAAAGGAGCCAAAGGTAACGATATTTTTCATATATGTCTCTTATTAAGTTTTGTTTTTTTGGGCACGATTTCACTTAGAAACCACCTTCCCAAGAACTGATAGCAAGGGATATTCATGACATTGAATGGAAATTTCGACATATTTTTCGGGTAAGTTATAACAATTATTTGAATGTTGTTTTGGAATACAAGTGGATAGAGAATATGTATATATGTATAGTTTATTTTGATACTCTTATACCATTGCAATAAATTTTGAAATGTATACATGTAGTGCATATATCAAACTTTTTGCCACATTTGAGGTCATACATGGTAGATCTATTTTAAAATTCTTATTAATGGTGTTAGTAGCTACCCGTACACTCTAAAAAGTATTTGATATAGCTAGTCCCTAGTTACTTTACCTTTGAATGTTGAGCCAACATGTTTAGTTTTTCTCTGGATATAATTTCTTAGCTTTTGGGAATTAGATTATTTTTCCCCTGGAATAGTATGCTGACAATTGAAGATTGTTATATTGAATCTATATTCCTGGTTAGTATCACAATTTACAAAGTATTATCTTATTCTTTTTTAGTTTCTTGTTGTAATCTTGTGTCATCAATACTTTGCTCCACCCATTAGATTTCTACTGACAAGTTTTATTGTCGAAGTCTGACTTCTTCTTAAAGATAACTAGAGTAAATGATACAACTGCAAAAGTGGAGCATGAGACATTCTTAGTAGAAATTTCTATCTCTGCTATGTTTGATTATGTTGGATAAAATCAAAATTGCAATGTACCATAAACATGGGAAGTCAAAATATTGGGATAGAAATGTGTGCTTCTATTTGAATTTATTACTTGAGTTGAACAGAACATTTCGTCGACAAATGTTGTACACTAAGAACAAAGGAGGTGAAAAATTTATTCTATGGTGACGTTTTATTTGTTTTTTTTATACATGTCATTTATCCAGATAGTGGCCACTATTGCCCAATTGGAGAAAAATTGTTCGAGTTTTCTTGCTTTTATGGAGAAAAATGACATTAATAATATTTCTTATGTTGAGGTATATATCGTATAAATAATTTATGGTCTAATTTAGTTTATATTCTAGTGTTCATCAACTTTCATGTCTTATACTTATAATTATTATTATTTTTTTGCAGAAAAGAACTGAGTATTGATGGTAAGAAGCATGATTTGAATAAAGAGGAGAACAATAATACTCTAGCGACAAATGAAAATTAAAAGGAGAGAGAGGAGAATTGTTCTAGTGGTACCCGTAGAGCCAATATCTCACATAAGATACACACATAGAGACTGATGATCAAGTCTTCATAGTTGGTGAATTCACTTGCAATGTCTTGGCAACACAATGATAATGTTTTGAAGTGATGAAACAACATTTCATGTGTAATTGTACTCCAACCAATATTAAGTTGGAAACTCATATTGTAATGCTTAATATTTTATGTAATATAATTTGTGGTTGGAATTATTTATAGTCGCACTTGATATTACTTAGTATTGTAATTAACATATGTAACTTTTTGTTTTCAAATTAGATGAACATTTACGTTGTATGACATTTTTTTTTTAAATTTAGTTGCAAGCTCATACTAATTAATTTATGTTGATTAATAATAAACACAAAATTTTTTAAAACTACAAAATTGGTAGTTTATGTTTATTAATGATGAACAAAAATAAAATGAATATACAACTTAATTAGTTGCTCATGAAGATTGTTAATGAAAGTGAATGAAATGAATATAAACTACTAAGGTAGTTATTTATATAATGAATATGAAATTACCAAAAAAAGATAAATGACTACTGTAAATGATAAATTTGTGATTACAAATGACGACTAAATTTTGCATATATACGACTATTAGTAGCTAATTTACAGTATCTTATAACACAACTAAAATTTAGTCATATTTCTTTGGTCATTAATTGGTTTCAAACGATGACTAAAATTTGCATATATATGACTATTAGTAGCTAATTTACAGTATTTTATAGCACGACCAACATTTTGGTCATATTTCTTTGGTCATTGATTGGTTTTCTCGAGGAATCATTTAGTAATATATTTTTTTGTATATTTGGTCATTAATTGTGACCATTAATGACCAAATCAATGATTAAATCAATGACTAAATTAATAACCAAATCAATGATTAAATCAATGACTAAATTAATGACCAAATATACTACTATACAACAAAGTTGAGACAACTAATTAATGACTAAGCTAAAAATCACTAAAATTTGGTCATGTTATAAGATACTATAAATTAGCTACTATTGGTCATTGACTGAAACATAGTCATTTATATGCAAATTTTAGTCATTTTTTTAGTAACTAATTAGCCATTTTGTACTAGTGCTAACCCACGAAACAACTTGATCTGCTCGAACACATAACCCAACTCGCTCGAGCGCATGATCCGACCCAACCTGCCTGAACGCATGACTCGACCCAGGGGGGCGATTCTCAAAATCGCCCCCTGCCAAGTAGGGGGGTTGATTCTGAGAATTAGCCCCACTACCTTGTAAGGGGCTGATTCTAAGAATCGACCCCCTACTAAGCAGGGGTCTGATTCTTAAAACTCGATGCCATGCCAGGTAGGGGGTCGATTCTAAGAATCGCCCGTGGGTCTGGTCAGGTCAGGTCATGCACTCAAGCGGGTTGGGTCACACCTTTGAGTGGGTTGGGTCATGTTGTGCGTTTGGGTGGGTCGGGTCATGTGTTAGGGGGGGTCGGGCTACTTGGAAGGGGGATGATTCTGAGACAATTCTCAGAATCGAACCCCCTAGGTTTGGTAGTGTGTTTTGGTGGGTCAGTTTGGGTTGTTCACTCTAGCGGGTCCAGTTTTGCGATGCATTTAGGCAGGTCGGGTCGTGCATTCGAGGGGCACCCGCTCGAGCCTCACACAACCCGACTCGACTCGACCCAACCCGCCCGAATGCATGAATTTCTCGAATGTAAGACCTAACCCAGGGGACCGATTATGAGAATCAACCCCCTCCGAGGTAGGGGGTTCAATTATGATAATTGGTCCCCATGCCTAGTAGGGGGTCAGGTTGTGCATTCAGGCGGGTTGGGTCGGGTTAGGTCTTGTGCTCGGGTGGGTTGGGTTCATGTCGTGTGTTTGGGTGGGTCAGTTCGTGCGCTTGAAATGGTTGGGTCACGCATTCGGGCGGGCCGGGTCATGTCGTGCCTCCCCAGGCACAACAACCTCCCCGATAGTAAGGCGAGCCGAGGAGAAAATGTAAAAATAAATAAAAAATTGAGGAATGGTTTCTCTATTTTGGTATTTTTGATGAACGTAAAGGCACACTAGACCTGTGGGAAATTACATGTTTCTGGTGTTTTTTAGTTTTTAAATTTTTTTTTTCATTTTGTTTGTTTACGTAAGATATTGGTTTTTTTTTCTATTTACTTATTTATATGTAAATATATATTTTTGTAGGAAAATGAAATCAAGGAAGATTTATGTCAATCTCTATGGACTAAAGTCAACAATTGGATCATCTAGAGCTAGAGGTGGGCTCTCAAAAATTACTGCTAAACAAACCCAACCTCAGTTAATTGTAGAAAATGTAGGATATAACTCCCCAAAGGAAAAGAAGTCGATTTCGTACTTGAAGAAATCAAAAGAAGTGAAATTTACAAAATATGCATGGTATATGAAAGAAAAAGAAGGTGAAAATCCGCAATTATATCTATATGCTAGTAAGAGTTTTGATGATAGAAGTTATGAGTTGATGGGAGAAGTACTAGACCTACATATTAGGTTGAATAATGAAAATGTTTATATACTTTCAAAATTTCCCAAATCACATGATAATATTAGATATCATTTTACATTTTCGATGTATAAGATGACAAAATATTATAGAAGGATATGTAAGCAAATCGTAAATGATATTGCACAAAATATCGTAAGTATTTATATTTATATTTATGTGTTTTGTGTTATTATAACTCTAACATTATATTTTTAATAATTTAGTTATTATTGACATATTATATTTTTTTTGACAGAACTTTTCTGAGGGTCTTTCAGTTATGTTGGGGGGAACCAATTTTATAGAGCGAGATATTATGAATGTAGTTGACATTTTCCATGAAAATGAAGAAGGAGATGTGCGAAAGAAGCAAAATAAAGTACTTCATGATGCTACATGACTATATAAAAGGGATCTTCTAGTAAAGGTAGACATGTTACTTTTGAAGAAGGGCAAGTTTAAGTTGTAGCTAAAGATGAGGAATATGTTGCCATTACTCATGATTATATTAGAACTAATGTTACAAAGGAGAAGAGCCATAAAATAGAAAAAAAAAAATTCCCAAGAAGGCCCCCCTTCTAGTTGATGATGAGTAGATTGCTTCTATTAAATAAAATATCATAACCAATAAGAGGAAGAAACTAAAAGTTTCTCTTTCTGAAAAAAAACATGGAAAACAGTGAAGGTCCTTGATTAGGAGTTCATAAATTTTGCTCAAAATTAAAAGTTACAGGATTGGGTTGAAACAAGATGGTTGTGTAGATCTCATCTTCCTAATTCCGACGTCATGAATGGTTAAAAAAACCGATGTCGTATGAGGGAGATATCACGTTCTAATCGAATTGCCAAACAAGTAAACATTGTGATAGTTTGACCAAGTTTGACTAGATGCAGAGTCAGAAAAAAGGGAATATTTTGAGGAATATTCCTTCCTCAGAATCAATCACAGGTTGAAAAGTGTCTGATTCCTATTGGTCATTTTTTCAATTGGTTGTACGGGGTTTTGAAGGACCAATCACATGGTGCCACATGGCCAACCCTAAGGTTACCACGTGTCCCTATAATGGAGTGATAAAAAATTTTGTGGAGTCCGTAGGAATCGACCGCGGGACCTTTGGCAAAAATCGTGAACGTCCACACGATGAGTCTTAACCATAAGGGGATGCAGGTTCTATTTAAGTTTCATAGCAGTGGAGTTTGGGCGTTGGGGACCACCGGTGATCCCAACCCACCAACGGTCCTCAGTGGTATCACATGGAAATGTTAACATTAAACTCCAACAAACCGTGGATAAGGTGCAAAACTCTGACAGTCTCTGCCAGCGTTAATTGTGTTGTCACATGACAACAATTAGCTGTCAACTCTCTGCGTGTTCAAGACAAAACCCGCAACGCTTACCAGAGTCAAAGAAATCCAACCATGGTTTAACATGAGTTCCGCCCAACTGCCGACAGTTGTTAACCGCAGGGTTTTGGGGACATGTGCCCAACCATACATTTAATGTTGCAGTTTAAAACAATGGAAGTTTTTCCAGCGTGCCCAAAAAGGTGGAATCTACTATTTTAACTCCAGTTAAGTGGAGTTCTATACTTTTAGTGGAGTTTTTCTATGTGTAACTGGGAAAAAGAGTAGGAGACTCAATTTTCGCCCATTCAGAGTGAATTAAGAGTCATTTTTTACTAATTGAAGAATTTTGGAGGCATTGGTGCAAAGAAAATAGCCATTAGAGCAATGTAACTACATGTATTTACAAAATTTTGAGCATAATGAAATATGGACATGCCATTGGGAGCTGGTCCAACAGATGTAGCCTAGGAGGCGTGAACTGCTTCATCATGCCTGTTGTGTAAATTTCATGTGGTGAATTATTTATTTGTTCTACACTTCTATTCAGTGTTATTTAAGCTTGTTTTATGCTTCTAATTCACCTAAATCATGAATAAGTCATGGAAAAACACCTCAATCCTTAAGCAAACTAATGAACTGATTATGCACATGTTTATAAACTGAAAATACACTTAGCACAACAGAAATAATACAATCATTTCAAATTAAATTGGTATCATAGCCAGAGTTTATTCTCTGGAGTTGTTTTGTGCAAATAATTCTTTAAATGTTTGCAATTTTTAGATGCTTACTAGGCTCAAGCTCAAAAGAGGAGAAGGAAAATTGGTGGAAGCAGAAGGGTCGAAGAGCCAAAGTAAAGGAGAGAAATATTGCCACAATCTGCACCACCTAGTTCACCTCCTAAGGAAGCACAAGCTACATTAAGTATGCCTCAAAAGAAAGGAGAAATCCATGAAGAAGTTGATCCCAAGGAGGAAGAAAGAGTGTTCAGGAAAGCATTTATTGACATGACTGAGATGGTTAGAATCCTTTATCAAGAAAGGAATGAGAGACTGGAAGGAGAAGGATATAAAATTCACAAGGAAGGACAAGGATCTTCATGAGGTCACAATGATGAAGATAAGTCCAAGAAGGGAAATGGAGGAAATGGAGGCAATGGAGAGCCACCATCTCTGACATGGAGAGCCAGAGTCCAACTGCATCTATTTTCGAGTTCCTATACCTTACTTTTCATGGATATAACAAAATAATGGTTGGGTGATTTTAACCCAAGTTTCAAGGTAGAAACTTGTCTTGTATGCGTGATACTTGGAAACATATCCAATGCCCGACATAATTTCACATTTAATCTTAAGGGTACACAAGATCCATTTGTGACAAGACAAAACACTTATGGTTAATATTATTGTGACAAGACAGAATACTTGGTTAAAATTATATTAATCTCGATTGGAATGATTTCATAGCGTAAAGGTTTCTTGAATATTTTGGGTCTTAACTCTTGGATTAATGGTACTGTATCCGCCATCACGTCGCCCTAACCTTGGGTGACAACTGTAAGGATTAAAACCATTGGATTCCAAAGGGTTGGATCGACGGTAGAGATTGTTGGAGTACCTATTTAGGGTATTTGCCTCCCCCAAACCCTAACTGATTCCTTTCAATTGTTGTCGGTCCTCACCGCGTTTCTCTACAACTTCTCAGCCTCTCACAACCGAAAATTTACCCTGGCTTTGCTCGGCTCCGCTTGGCTTCTCAAGGCACAATGCAGACAGGTAATTTGATAGCTCCAATGCTTAAATATTATCTTTTCCAAAATGAGGTTGCATTTTTGGTTGCACATACCTCTAAGGATTTTTATTTCTACAGGTGAGATTATGCTCAGTTCTCTACATTAATTTGGGGTTTTAAAAATGGCGTCATTGCTTTTATTTTTCCAGACCTATCAACTCTCTATGGTTAAGAAAAGTCCAATTCTCCTACAAGTTCCTTCATCTAAATAGCAGGTGAGATGAGGAAATGTTTTAGTTATGATTTTTTCCTAAATAAAATATACCCTCTCCTCTTATTACGAGGGCTGACTTCCTTCTATGGCTTTTCCACTGTTCATCTTCGAACCTATAGAGAAATTCTTGTACACAGGTAATAAGTTTTATGCTTCTACTTTTCTTATTATCTATTCACTGTTTTGCTAGCTTTATCGGCATGATTCTCTTGCTAATATTTTTTGGTTCTTGTTTTCTTGTGCAGGTAACGACCCTCTCTCAACCCTTGAGGTTAATTCCTTTCGAATCCTTGATTCATAAAATTGGTTCCCTGATTATTCTCTTGCCCTTTAGGTACCCAATCTTCGCTGCAAGGTTTATAAGTCTTGTTAGAAGAGGGCCTTTGTTCTGCCCTCGAAGGTGCTCACAACATCGTGAGATTTGGATTTGAGTTTTATAGTTGCATGCCGTCATGTTAAATTTCTATTTTTTCAATTCGAGGGGCTTTGCCTTGCTCGTGACTATTATCGATATTTGTAGCTCTGTCCTGGACTATACTTAATTTTTTTGAATATGCTCTGTATTTCTGGTCCGATTTTAAGAAATAATAACTCTCCAGACTCAGTGAATTTAGTTTTCATCCTGTCTCGAATACTATGGGATACTTTACTTTTATATCTATGTGTTATTGTTTCATGTATTCTATGTTCACGCAAATACTGTTCATTATGTTCAATGAAATGTTTTTCTCTCTTTTGGGTATATTCATAAATAGAGAGAACGTTTTCTAAATTTCCCTTATAAATGTATAATGTGCGTTTTCGAGCCTTGAAAATTGTTCGAGCTAGACTAGCTTGGCTCCTGTAGAATTATTGTTTTCTTTCTTACTTGGCTAAGTTATTCATTGTCATTGTAAATCTTGTTTTACGTTGATATCTTTCAGTTGTGGGTGCATACTATGCATGCAATCTCTGATGTTTATTTTCTTTCATTTATTTTACTATTTACTATTAGCTTTACACCCATTAATTGGAATTGGCACAGAATTTATTTCTTTCAATTTAATGAGATTTATGGACCATTTTGTCCGTGTATATCATAGATTACAGTTAATGACCAACTCGATGTTTGTAGTTTCAACCCTAAAACCCCGAGCTAACGGTTTTATGTGTTAACATGCTTGTAGTAGTAGTTCTTACTATTTCCATCTGTTTTCAGTAAATACCAATTATTTTCTTTGAGAAATAAACAACCAGAACTTGCATAAATCTAAACACTTAATATTTTATCTGAATTCCTCTGGAAATTTTAAAGAAAACAAAAATATAAAACATTTCCACACTTCCAATGTGGAGAAGTCTTCATTTCGTAATTAAATAACCAAGACTGTAACAAGAAATACAAATAGCTAGACACAATAAACATTACCTAATTTTCTAGTAATTGGTACTTATATGTTTTCTAGACTTTGCTGATGTTTTCCACCCTTCCATGAGAGAGGAAATTACGTCCATGTGGAGAAGTCTTCATTTCGTAATTAAATAACCAAGATTGTAACAAGAAATACAAATAGCTAGACACAATAACCAGTACCTAGTTTTCCAGTAATTGGTACTTATCTGTTTTCCAGACTTTGCTGATGTTGTCCACCCTTCAATGAGAGAGGAAATTACGTCCTCATGTCCCCCCGTGCTCCATACTGAGTCCAATTGGTTGACAGAATTTCTAGAAGAGACCTCAAAGCCCTTGGCCCAGTACTTCTTCTTTTCTAGGAATAGGGAACGCCGAGTGTTTTCCACTAGTCACTACCAGCTCACGAATACTCCACTCTCTCCCCCTCAGTCACACAACAAAACCCATATTCCTCACTGGGATGCACTTTTTATCCCCAAAGGAAAGGTATTTGTCTTAAACTTTTTTATGTTCAACTACCCTTAGTTTCTTGGAATACTTTTACCATCAGTCTTTTAATTTTTTTTTTTAATTTCTATGGAACCACTGTTCCATTAATAAATTTTATTTCAGCAAAACATCATTTTTATTATTATTATCAGATAATCATTTTCTCAAGAAACATAAATGTTTAGTTACTTAAAATTAAATAACATAACAACTAGTTAAAATTTAAACCAACTATCACAACTTCCCCTCCTGGAAGAAAACACCATCCTCGGTGTTTCACCTTGGCTCAACAAATAATTCTGGGTAAGCCTCACGAACAAATCCTTCATCTTCCTGGGTAGCCTCATCTGAGCTGAAGTTCTTCTACTGCACTTTAAGCTGGGTGATGGCTCGCCTCTGGAGCATGATTTCTCTCTGATCGAGTATATTCTCAGGTTCGACCTTCATTCAACAAAAATCTGAAATAAATTCTCATAAAACTTAGCAATTTTAAGATAGGATGTTTAATATTACCCTACCTGAATTCTTTTCCAATGGATTACATGATTTGGGTCATGCACGTATCATTTTAGTAAGGATACATGAAACACATTGTGCACTCGAATATGGCTGGCTAAAGACAATCGATACGCCATAGGTCCCACCCTCTCCAATATCATAAAGGGTCCACAGAACTTGGGAGCCAACTTGGCACAGGAGGCCCACCTTAGTGTGCTCCTCTTTGGTGTAATCCTTATATACACATGGTTGCCCACTTCAAATTATTGATAAGTCCTCTTCTTATCTGCATACACCTTCTACCGATCCTGAGATGCTCTCATGTTTTGTCTGATATTTCTTACTTTTGATTCCATCTCAGCTAACATCTCTGGTCCAAGCATCAACTTGGTTTCGGGGTTGCTCCAATTGATGGGAGTACAAATTTTCGTCCATACAAATCTTCTAAGGGGCTCATCTTAAGAGACTCTTGATACCCATTGTTGTAAGAAAATTCTACCAAGTGAAAATATTCTTTCCATTTCGTTGGCTACTGCATCACATACATGTGCAACATATCCTCCAAGATTTGGTTCACCCGCTCAGTTTTTCCCTTCGTCTGAGGATGATAAGCAATGCTGAAATTTATTTAGGCTCCCAAACCTGTAAATAAGGTCTTCGAGAATGCTGAAGTAAACTTGACATCCCTATCTGATATTATAGCCTTTGGAATGCCATGCAATCTAAAAATATCTGTCATAAAAACATTTGCTATCTGCACAATTTTGTAAGTAGACTGTACAGGTATGAAATGGGATTCCTTGCTCTTGGTAAACCAGTAATAAAGTCTAGAGATATAACTTCCCATTTCCACTCAGGTATTGGGATAGGCTGCAACAATCCAACTGGATATTGATGCTCCACCTTAACCTGTTGACACTCCAAGAATTTGTTCAAATATTCTACAATATTTCTTCACATACCAGGCTAGAAATAGACATTTCTAATTGTTTTTAGCATTTTCTGGTATCTTGTGTGTCCTGAATAATTACTGCGGTGATATTCATTCATGATCAACTCCTTCAAACTCGTTTGATTTGGAATATGTATTTTCTCCTTAAAGGTTAGCAATTGATCTTGGATAAATCCGTAGTTAAGAGGTTTTTCTTGCCTTATGGCTTCCTCCACTTGCTGCCATAAGAACTGGTATTCAAGATCCTTTTTGGCTTCCTATTTTATCTGATCCAGGATCCTTCCCGGCTTCCTTACGAGTTCCATCTTGTATTCTGTAATATATAATATTTTCCTTACAATATACTAGTGTCCAGTGTCTCTCTAGCCAATGCATTCCCAATAATACATCGTAGGATCCCAAGGGAAACACATTCAGATTCACATTCAATTCCTGGTTTCCAATTTTGAGTACACAATTTGGAATTTTTGCACAAAATTTTCTTTTTTCTCTAGTGGCTAGCTATACTAGTAAGGGATTTTTGAATTTCTGACTTTGTAATTTACAAATTTCTACTATTTTTGGGTTTATATAATTTAAACTTGCACCTAGGTCAAGCAAAATAGAAACAGACTATGAAAGTAGCTTACCTTCCAATTCTATCATCGTTGGTTGATAATATGCCTGTCGATCCTTGAAGGCTGCATTAATTATGGGTATGTTCCGAGCTATATCACCCACTGTAGAGGCTTCATGTATATTGGCTACTGTATCATTTCTTCCCTGTTGTGGATATTTCTTATAATAATAAGCCTCACCACACCCCTAGCACTGCAGAGGTGGTTTCTAGCTTTGTCCTTGTTCAGGTTTGTTGGAAGCCTTTGTGGGCTTCTCTTCCATAGGCCAACGGGTTATTTGGTGATTTCTCCCAAACTATTTGCTCAAGGAAATCCTAGCATAATTCTTAAAGTTATTAGTTCTTGAGCTTTTGAAATTTGGACCGCCTTTTTTCCCTTTTCTTGGCTGCTAGTTTTTGCCCAGTTCTCCTTTTTCCTTGGACTACTGGTAACACATTATCGCTTTTCGAATTGCTTTTTCAATGGTCTTTGGATTCATGAACTCAATTCGCTCTTTCATGTGAGTCAGAAAAATACTCAAAAATCGTTGAACCTTATCCTTTTCATCCCTTAAATAAGGAACATATCTTAACGGGGAAGTGAACTTGGTTATGTACTCATCCATTGTCATTTGACCCAACCTCAAGTCGTGGCATTCCCTGGAATTTTCGTCATAAAAACGTTCTATTAGATACTTGTTCTTGAAGTATTGTTGAAATGTATCCCATGTCATGTCCTGATCTTCAATGCTGCGGACATTCTTAACTTCCGCCCACCACAAGCTGGCCTTCTCTCACAACTGATAGATGGCAAGTCTAGCTTTAAGATTACTACTATACTCATAAACTTGAAAGTACTTGTTCATATTAATCAACCATGCTTCAGCCACCTCCTTCGCTTCTCCATCAAACATAGGTGGTTTTATCTTCCAGAAATCACCTTGTAGCTCCAGTTTTTTCTTCTTAATTTCTTGCTATTCTTACACAATTCCAGACTCAACCTCATTATAGTTTCTATTTTTGTTACTCTGCTAGGAATGAATTCTTTCCATTCTGTCATTGTTTTGATCCTTAGCTTGTCATTCATTTTCTTTTTGCGTTTCTCTTTATAGACTGGGTTGTAGCACTCCTTGATTCTGCTTATCAGAAAGGATTTTGAGTATCCTTTCCTGCTCTTGCATCAGGCACTCATTATCACTCCTAACCCGGACCATTTCTTCCTATAGCTTCTGCACAGTGCTTAGCATAATACTGGTTTGGTGCTGTTGCTCCTCCAACTTCATACTAGTCTGTTGGTGCTAATCCACACTCAACTAAATCCACATTTTAGGATTCATTTTTGTTTGGGGTTGGGGTGTAGGTTCCCCTGCATTCCAAGGTGTTTTCTGTGTCGACTCCCTCCTCATATCATCTCCTACTATGCTATTTCTCTGTTGTGAATCATTTACACACACAATTGTAATGTTAGGTGACCACTAGGGTCCCAACGTTTGAAAGCTGCTCTAATACCACTTGTAATGTACATCATAATCAACCATAAATTAAAAAAAAATTAAAAAAAAATAATTTTTACCTTAACAAAGGCTTGACTAAATGAAATTATCACATTTATATAACTGCATCTATTTTCGTGTTCCTACACCTTACTTTTCATGGCTATAACAAAATAATGGTTGGGTGATTTTAACCCAATTTGTCTCGTATGCATGATACTTGGCAGCAAATCCAACGCCTGTAATATTTTCACATTTAATCTCAAGGGTACACGAGATCCATTTGCAACAGGACGGAACACTTATGGTTAATATTATTGTGATAGGATAGAATACTTATGGTTAAAATTATACTAATCTCGATTGGAATGATTTCATAGTGTAAAGGTTTCTTGGAGATTTTGGGTCTTAACCCTTGGATTAATGGTACTATACCCACCATCACATCACCTTAACCTCAGGTGACAGCTGTAAGGATTAACACCATTGGATTACAAAGGATTGGATTGACGATAGATCTTGATGGAGTACCCATTTAGGGTATTGACCTCCCCCAAAACCTAACTGATTCCTTTCCATTATTTCCCGTCCTCGCCGCATTGCTCTGCAACTTCTTGGCCTATCACAGCCGACAGGTTACCCTATCTCTGCTTGGATCCGCTTGGCTTCTCAAGGCACAACGCAAATAGGTAATTTGATAGCTCCACTGTTTAAATCTTATCTTGTCCAAAATGAGGTCACATTTTTGGTTGCACAGACCTTTCAGGCTTTTTATTTCCATAGGTGAGTTTATGCTCATTTCTCTGCATTAATTTGGGGTTTTAAAAATGGTGTCATTGCTTTTATTTCGCCAGGCTTGTCAACTCTCTGTGGTAAAGCAAAGTCCGGTTCTCCTGCAAGTTCCTTCATCGAAATAGCAGGTGACCTGAGGAAATGTTTAAGTTATGAGTTTTTCCTAAATAAAATATACACTCTCCACCGGTTACGAGGGCTGACTTCCCTCTGTGGCTTTTCCACAGAGTTTCATCTTTGAACCTGCAGAGGAATTCTTGTACACAGGTAATAAGTTTTATGCTTCCACTTTTATTCTTATCTATTCACTATTTTTCTAGCTTTATCGGCATGATTCTCTTGCTAATGTTTTTCTGGTTCTTGTTTTCTTCTACAGGTAACGACCCTGGCTCGACCCTTGAGGTTAATTCCTTTCGAATCCTTGATTCAGAAAATCGGTTCCTTGACTTTTCTCTTGCCCTTTAACTACCCCATCTTCGCTGTAAGGTTTATTATAAGTCTTGTTGGCAGAGAGCCTTTGTTCTAGCCTCGAAGGTGCTCACAACATCGTGAGCTTTAAATTTGAGTTTTATAGTTGCATGTTATCATGTTAAATTTCTGTTTTTTCAATTCGAGGGGCTTCGCTCTGATCGTGAATATTATCGATATTTGTAGCTCTATCCTGGACTATACTTAATTTTTTCTGAAGTTGCTCTATATTTCTGGTCCTATTTTAAGAAAGAATAAATCTCCAAACTCAGTGAATTTATTTTTCATTCCATCTCGAATACTATGGGATAATTTACTTTTATATCTATGTGTT
Organism: Pinus albicaulis; assembly: GCA_034641835.2. NCBI lineage: Eukaryota > Viridiplantae > Streptophyta > Pinopsida > Pinales > Pinaceae > Pinus > Pinus albicaulis. Next base: position 419,963,401 of record CM076578.1, read on the forward strand.
AATGTTTCTTGTATCCTTTGTTCGCGCAAATACTATTCATTATGTTCAATGAAATGGTTTTATCTCTTTTGGGTATATTCCGAAATAGCGAAAATGTTTTCTAATTTTCCCTTATAAATGTATAATGTCTGTTTTTGAGCCTTGAAAATTGTTCGAGCTAGACTAGCTTGGCTCTTGTATAATTTTTGTCTTCTTTCTTATGTGGCTCAGTTATTCACTGTCATTGTAAATCTTGTTTTAAGTTGGTATCTTTCGGTTCTAGGTTGATACTACGAATGCAATCTCTGATGTTTCTTTTCTTTCATTTATTTTATTGTTTACAGTTATCTTTACACCCTTTAATTAGTATTGGCACAAAATTTATTTCTTTCAATTTAATGAGATGTCTGGACCATTCTGTCCATGTATATCATAGATTACAGTTAACGACCAACTCGGGGTTTGGAGTTTCGAGCCTAAAAACCTGAGTTAACAATTTTCTGTATTAACATGCTTGTAGTAATAGTTATGACTATTTCCATTTGTTTTTAGTAAATACCAATTCTTTTCTTGAGAAAGAAACAACCAAAACTTGCATAAATCTAAATACTTATTGTTTTATCTGAATTCCTCTAGATATTTTAAAGAAAGCACATATATAACACATTTCTAAATTTCCCATGTGGAGAAGTCTTCATTTCGTAATTAAATAACCAAGACTGTAACAAGAAATACAAATATCTAGACAACATACCCAGTACCTAGTTTTCCAGTAATTGGTACTTATTTGTTTTCCAAACTTTGCTGATGTTGTCCACCCTACCATGAGAGAGGAAATTACATCCTCATCTCCCCCCATGCTCTATGCCGAGTTTAGTAGGTTAACAGAATTTCTAGAAGAGACCTCAAGGCCCTTGGCCCATTACTTCTTCTTTTCCAGGAATAGGGAATGCTGAGTGTTTTCCACTGGTCACTACCAGCTCAGGAATACTCCACTCTCTCCCCCTCAGCCACATAAGATAACTCTTCTTCCTCACTGGGATGCACATTTTATCCCCAGAGGAAAGGTAACTTTCTTCAACTATTTTCTATTCAACCACCCCAGTTTCTTGGAATACTTTTACCATCAGTCTTTTATTTTATTTATTTATATTTTTTATGGAACCACTATTCCATTAATAAATTTTATTTCAGAAAAACATAATTTATTTTTGTTTATCAGATAATCCTTTTCTCAAGAAACATAAATTTTTCTAGTAGTCTTTAGTGAGACTTTTTGAAGGATTTTACGGTGTAATTTCTCTAAATTCTGGCAGAAATTTATTGAAAAGAGAAGTTTGATTGCTAACTTTGCACAATTGAAGTGCCCTAGAGGTTTTTGAGGGTGTTGAATCCATATATAGAGTCAAAAAACCAGTTTGAATAACAAAAACCAAGATTTTACCTCAAAACGTTTCACCGGATTCCGAGACCTGAAACTTCAAAAAGTTGCACTAAAGACAACTCCTAAATTTTTATTTACTTAAAATTAAATAACATAACAACTAGTTAACATTTAAACCAGCTGTCATAATCTCGGTTTAATAGATACAAAAGAAAATTTATTGGCATGGGATCATAATACAGATAATGAGTATAGGATGTTTATGACTTTCATCCAAAGGGTTAGATTTATTCATAATGAATTTGAAGAAAAATGTGTTGGGGATAAGACAAAGGTTGATGATGCCTTTCAGAAGGAATTTTGTATGGAAATAGGTTATCAAATTGAGGAAAATATCAATTCAAAAGGTGGCAAAGTAAATTTTGAAATATTTGGAGTTATGGATAACATTTTCCAGTTGGCATTTAGAACTAGAGAGAAATGGGAATTGATTAATGAGATTTTTGAGATGTGGGAGAACATTGGCATAAAAAGCCAGAAGGTCAAGAAGTCTAAACCATTGATATGTACCAACAGTAAATCAGGTCCTGAAATGAAGCTCCTTCCAGCAGATATGACTATCACACATTGGAGAGTAATGCAAGGAGTGAAGGATGAAAAACTTTTCAAAACAATATTATCTCCTGTAAATTTAGGAGAATTATCAGTGGACGAAATGTGTGAGGAATTTATAAGTACATTTGTTATTTTTACTTATTTCTAGATTATAATTTTATGCTAAATATAATATATTGTTATTGGTAGTAATTGTTATACATATCACTATATTAAATTTTTTTACTTTATTTATTCAGTCACAAGGTTTATATGAGAATACAAGAACAAATGATTAAATTGTTGAATGAAGATAATTGGGATGATGTTGTACACAACTACCCAGATTCAAGTTATACATTAGTGCTAACATATTTTTATCTTTCATTTAAAAAGGTATGTTAATTTATGCATTCATTTCTATTCATAGTTATATTATTTTATTTTATAACTTATACATATATTTGTTTATTTCATTAAATATGAAGAATGATGAAAATGGAGCACTAGATAGTTTCAAAAGCTTTATTGAAAAAATTAAAATGTAAAGGATGAGAAAGAAACGTCTTAGTAATGTTGAACTTGATCCCAGTCTTAGTCATTTCATTTGGAATGGGATCCACACTATCCAATATCAAATAATACTAGGTGATTGTGAAGACATTGTAAAACTCATACTTAAAAGGGATTATTCCCTAGTTATTGCAGATATTCCTCACCACTTCAATATCCCAGACATTGAATATGATAGTGATACTTATACTTATCAAGATTTTAGTAAAGTGGTTATAATATTTCTAGAAGTCACAACATCACCATTTAGGAGATTTGTGACATTTCATTTAGACACACAATTTGCAATGTTATTAACAAGCTTCAAGGGAAAATAAAAGTCAAGGATGCAGCTAACATGGCAAGACATTGAAATTGTATGATTAATGTTTAAAAAAAAATTATGTAAAATTTGTTTGAACTTTTACTATTTCATGTTACAGGAAAAATTCAAATATTATTGGTTGTGGAGATCAACCAATTATAAGTGATTGTGAGTTGATTCATGTTGAAATTTGGACAAAATATGAGAGTTATAATCCTATGCTTTTAAATCAAGTAGATGGAAAGAGTCATAACCAAGTACTGGTCCATGATTTTGTTGTAAAAAAACTAACATATGAAAATAAAGACGCAAAAAGAGAGATAGTTAACATTTATCAAAAACCACAATCATTGATTAACTATATTTTAGATTTATGTTCAAATGAAGGAGATTGGGTTTTGGATTTATTTTTAGGATCAAGTAAGTTTTATCATGTAAAATTGAATTTCAATATTTTATTTTTTATTTTTTATGTGTTTATACTAATTGACTTAATTATTTCTTTTTCACTTGACGATTAGGTACAACACTAGCATGGTTTCTTACAAAAAGGAAGAAATTGCATTTCCATTAAGAAAGACCCAGTACAATGTAAATTTATTCAACAAAGAATTAATGTTCTTCAATTTCTTCGAGATGCAATGCAAGAAGTTGGTTTGAGGAAAGGGGATTTAATGAATCCTGTGTGATAAAAAAAAAAAGGAACCTTGACCACCATTAGATGGAATGATTGGAAGGGCATACTTTGGGAGATTCACACATATAAGAGATCCATCATAAGAGGAACATGACCAAATTGAAGCAAAAAATATTGTGGAAGAAGACAATAATGAAACTCTTGAAGATGAGGAGTTTGGGTTACGTAATATTATTGATTAAATTTTAGTTAAGCTTGCAACTAAAGCTCAATTTTTGTTACTGTTAATTAGCTATACTTGTAATGTTTTGATTTCGACATTTTATGAGAATAATAAGTATTCAATGATTGTTATTATATGTTTAATATTTGTATTATGTGATTTTCACTTCATTTTTAATGTGAATCATTTAACTATTTTAAAAAATTGTGATTATTATTCATTTTTGACATAAAATTCATAAAAGTTTCTCTTTTTTATACTTTTTTAATTAATTTTTTCCTATAAAAATGGTTTATTGTACATGTCACTTTTAGCAAAAAAGTATCAAAATGTGTATTTTTCTATTACATTTATATTGAAAATGTGTATTTTTATGTCAAATGTTAAATATTATTGTTTTTTTAGTGAAAATTATTTCATGTACAATGAAATATTATTTAACAATATATAATTATATAGAAAATAGAAGCTTTAAAATTTTGACATTTTTTTAACACTGGAAAAAATCAAAGATCTCACGAAAAAAAAAAAAAAATCTGAAAAGAAAAGCAAAAAAAGCAAATGTGAAAAACACTTAAAAAAATGCGCCAAGGAAGAAGAAGAAGATGAATACTTCAATAATTGTTAAATTTAGAAAATAATTATTAGTATTTAATACAATAGAAAATTTAAAGTAAAAAAATCTTATAAAAAAATGGAATGATGCTAGCATCAACACTTTTCAAAATCAACATAAAAATCAATATCATTTTAAAAATAATGTTTATATACTTGGTACATAAGAAAATTTAAAGTGCCAAAAACATGTTGAAAAAAAATTAAGAGTATTATGAATCAACACTTTTCAAAATCGGGTGATTTTTTGCTACCTAAAAAAAATGGGTACTCGTTTCCATTCCCATTTCAAAGTTTACATTGTTTTATTCTACAATTTTCATTATCACGAGAAGATTGTGATGTGTATTCATAATCCTCTTTCCTCGATGATTTTGACAGTGAATTGAATTCTTTGTGTGAAGGACCCCTACTTCTACTACCATCGAATAGTCTCCTTTAATCTACCACAATCCTATAAATTGAGGCCTTTGTAAAACCTCCAATGGATAAGTCATTCCTCATCCATTAACACCAAGTCCTCCTCCTTTATACCCCATCTTGGTAAGAAGTCTCATACCGGTTCCTGAAATGGGTACCTCAATGCTTCTAATAGAAAAAACATCATGTGAAAATGAAACTGAATAATTACAAACATTGTTTACCTTTGTTGTTGATTTTGACGTAGGTGATGATGGCTTCACTAAGACTTCCTTGAACTTCAAATATTCATAGGTCACGTCCATTGCACGTTATTAAAGCTGCAATATATGCTTCTCCTCTTCTGCTTCTTGTAGAAGTCTCCTCAATTCGACATGCTCTTCTTGAAGGATCTCATTGATATCTTCATTTGAATGATGAGAAGAACATGAAGAAGAAGAATATTCACCTGAATATGGAGATAGAGGATTGTCCTCTTCTCTCTCTTTCTATTTTTCCTCTTTTTCCATTTTCTCCTCATAATCTGCATACATTATATCTACCATGTTTTCCATCCTATAGAAGGCCTTATAGAGATATTTTTATCGTCCATTTTCCTTCTTGTTGCATGCTTAATTCAAAATCCTTGGAAAAAATGTTAGACTGCTCTGATACCACTTGATCCAGGAAATTTTCATGAGTTATTTCAAACAAAAATCCCCATTATACAGGACCTTTTACCGACACTTAAATTTTCTTGTGAAATCATGAGAAATGCATATTCTAAACAAATTCAACAAACCATCAACATGAAATAAGAAGAAATAATCACGAACAACCATAAACATACAATATGATAATGGAGTTCACCCAATGTGGTCTACGCCTATGGGCCCAGTTTCAAGAGTGGGGAGGCTGCTTCATTAGTTGTTGCAAGAATATGATGAGTACATGATGTAATATTTGTCAATACAAGGATGAAACCCTTTTTCTATAGTGGCATGTATCTCCACAAGATGTTATCCTATAAAAACTCTGACTCATAAAAACTCTCTTCCAACATGACAAAGGAACAATATCTCACATAAAGTGGCATACAAGGATCCTCTCACAATCGAATCATCATCTAAACAAAATAAAATGAAGACATGGAAACAATGCATATTATACCTCCAAGTCTGGGGATGACCTAAAAATTGGATACTCGGATGAAGTAACTTCATGCGCACCACGTTCCTTGTGAAAAACTGTGAAATATGACTACAAATTTGACCCCTTTCTGACTCGGTCAAATCTGGGCTCCTCAGGAATCTCAAAGATTCCTCAAAGATTCTCTTTTGTGGCTTGACTGAAATTCGGCTGCTCAGAAGAATAATATGATCACACCATCACATTCCTTCTGAGAAATTGAGTCAAATGAGTATAAAGTTGGCCTGGTTTTGAAACTACCATTTTCAAGCCTCTAAGTAATCTTTCAGATTCCATGCAACTTCCCGCAGTTACTTGGATGAAGGAGCTTCCTGCACCATCTCATTACTTATGAAAAATCATGAAATATGACTGTAAACGCAACCCATTTATGAATCGGTCGAATGTGGGCTTCTCAAGAATCTCAAATATTCCTCAAAGATTCTCTTATGCGGGTTGACTGAAATTCAACTGCTCAAATCAGGAAATTGTCTGCACCATCAGACTCCTGGTGAAATTTTGATCAATATGACTATAAAATTGACATATTTCTGGCACCTTCAAAAATGTGCTCCAAGGGAATCTCCAAGATTCTTCAAGATTCCTTGCATCAAGGTCCTGCCTCCTGGAACTGGGTCATAGTTCTGTGCCTCATTCTCTATATTGGTTTCTTCTTCTCAGTATTCGTTAATGCTTAGTGCTGGGTTCCACATGTGCTGCCTCCACTTCTCCCCATTGCATACTTACCAAAGTTTTTATATTAAATTGTTGGTGGAGCTTTCAACGAGCGCCCACTTGGCACTATGGCTAGTGGGCAGGTGCAAAACTGTTGGTAGGAGGCATGGGTCATGGGTTCAAACCCACAAACCCTTTCAATTTTGGCATATGGTTGTTTGATTGTTTGATATTATTTTGTTGTCACACCATTGTCGGAACTTTGTTTACACAACGTTCCAAACCTTTAACTGCGTGTAGGTTCCACGTTGTTTTGATTGCAACTATTGTTTGTTCACATGACCGTTTTGATGTGTTTTGCACTATATGTTATATATGGTTCTCCAACTCATTCCAATATGCCATATTCAATTCACCACCATTGCATTGTTAAATGATATATTAGATGGTTATGTTTTTTAATACCTCCACTGTTAATTTTGTTAAAAAATATGCCATATTTTGATATGGTTTCAAACCTTATATTAGTACATTCAAAACCATTGGTTTAATATACCCTTGAATTATTCTAGTTTTCATCATAATAGATGGTTACCATTTTATTAATATAATAACCTCTTTTGTTATTATTTTAATTTTTGGATATTATATATGTTTTATTTTTATATTTTTGTTTTGTCTTTTGTGCAGGGCTAGGTGCCCAATGTTGGAGTGCCATGTGTCAGTGGATTATTGGTCTGTCAGCTGCGATGTATGCCTCATGGGTCCCATTTTATTGTGTAACCTTGCAAACTTTTGATGATGATAAGTTTGGTCATAGAGACTTGGATTTGAGTGTCGTTTGTGCCACCAGACACTACAAGGAAAAGACCCTCTAGTGGAGGTTATAAAGGAGATTTTTAGTGTTATGAAATTGGCTAAAATTGTCAAAAAAACATTTGCTACAACATCCTTTTATGGTTACGGAGGTTTTGGAGGAGATTTTAACAGAAATTCAACACAAATAAAAAAAGCGAGCGGCTGGAGGTTATTATGGATGTTTTTTCATCAGTGCACTACTAAGGTTTCAACGCACTGGTGTGTGCCATATAATCGATGGCCTTGAGGCAGTCGAAGGTTCTTGCACCAGGCCATCAAGGTATAAAACCGGACCAGGCACAGTGTTGGTGATACAACGCATGGGGCCATTCTAATTGGTCTTGGGATTCGTGCGGTGCTCATAAGTCATCTCAACGCAATGGTACGTAGAATTATAGAAATGCATCAGTGCACCATATCAGACAAACATATCGATATTTATAATTGGTATTGGTATTTGTGCGGTGCCCATACGTCATACAGATGCATCGGTGCATAGTCTCACATAAGAGCACCAGTGTGCAATATCGTACAAACACACTGACGTTTTTAATTGGTTTTGGTATTTGTGCGATTCCCATAGGTCGTAGAAATGCACCAGTGCACTGTAGCATACAAACGGACCAGTGTACAGTAACTGAGACACACCGGTGTTCATTTTGTATTTTTTAGAAATATCGACCTGTGACAGTGCAATTATTGTGATTTTTCTAAGTTTATTATTCATCAAAAGTCAACACATCTTATAACAATATTCATATTAATTAATTTTTTATTAATGCATTTGAATGTGATGTTTGGATTAATTTGTTATATCATATCATAATTATTGTGATTTTTAAAAATTCATTATTCGTCAAAAGTTGACACATATATATCTTATAACAATATGAATTAAATTTTTACTAGTGCATTTGAGAACGACAATGGAGAATGCAATAGAATAAATTAAAACATATTTTATTTTATATATATATATATATATGAATAAGTCAGTCTTTGTCATACAAAATGGGACAATTATTGGTATCCCTTTTTCTTTCAATTGGGACACTATGTCCATTACATTAAACAAAATGTCTGATTTCACAGACAAATATTTCAAAAAATACAACGCCCTGCTTTGATATCCAAACATAGTGATCATCATTCTTCACTTGAACTACTGTCATTGCTAGAGCTACTTCCATGACTTGGGTTATTTTCAGGAATGTCTTGTTCACGGTGTTGATTGTTTTCTTCTTCTTCACCTTCCATCTACACACATAAAAATAAACTGTAATGAGTGTATATACATTGGTGAGAATAATGAAAATTTCAATATTAAATAATATATTACATCAATTTAAATCGAAAATAAATGATGTACCATAGCAACAATTGACTCATAAACTATACCCATTCTTTCAAAACCATGTACCATGCCATCTTTCAAAACCTCATTTGTTGGCGCAGTTCCATACTTTGTTTCCTGTAAATTTTATACCCCATAACAAATCATATATTTAATATAAAACATTTTTTTGTTCTATTAATTATAGTCAAAGCTAAGTAAAACAAGATCAATAGATTCTTACAAATTCCACAATTAATTTTTGATATGCCAACATATACTCACAACCCATATTTAAACCAATTTCAATCAATTTGTCTGATGGTTCTTCTTTGTATGTTAACACCTGTTTGAATACATTCAATGATGGATTTTGTAAAACAACCTAAAAAATAAAAAAAATGAAATCTAGTTAAGTTTTTATAAGGAAGTAACAATTACTCACAAACTTAGATATCAACCCTTTTCTTCCTTGTCATCCTGTTTTATGTGCTGAATGGGTTCCATTTTCTTTTCTTTTCTGCAAGAAAATACTTGAAAATTAATATTTAATACTAAATTGTTTATTTATTTTACCTAATGATAGAAAAATTCAATGATTACATATTACATTTGAAGCACGTTGTTGTTGAGATGGCTCCTCCTACGATGCAATTTTGTCCATTTCTTTGACCATCTCCTTGTACACCTTTTTGGACATTCCTACTGGCATATTTCTAATATCATCTTATTTATCTTTTGATATTTTCATAATCTTCCTGAAAATGTAACACGACAATAAACTATTTAATTTTTATATTGATATATCAACAATAAATAAAACAAAAGTGATATTTATAAATAATTCTAGACAAACATTTAAAGGAATATTACTTTTTCATTCCTTCTTTTTTGTTGTTGTACTTTTTTGCTATTAAAAGTTTGAAATGTCTCATTGAACAATTCTTTGGAAACTCTTCCTGTAGTTTAGATAAAATTTGGTTCTTGGAATCATTGGATTGATTTTTTTATGTAAGTGGAAAGAACGCCTATACATTTATTCCAATAGATCCCTCAAACTTTTGTAAAATATTTTCCCCCTTTCGTTAACCTCCAACACCACTCTAGATGAGCTAAGGAGCAATTCCTTTTCATTTGCATGTTCTATTTTTTTTTTCTTTTCTTAGAACAACATTCCTTTTCTGAGTTATTGGTCCATGTAGAACATTAAACAGATGTGAATTAATAGACTGTTTGACACATTTTATCTAATAATTTTAAGTATATTATTAATGAAAATTAAAAAAAGAAACTCATATTGGATCGATAGTATTTTTTTTATTCACCTGATTCATCCTTTTGCAATTTTTCCATCAAGCTTTTATGCTCTTCTGATCCTAGATCAGAAATAATCTTATCTAGCTTCGTCATTTTGTGGCTCTACATGATACATAGTAAACAATACATATTAGTTAAACTTACATATAGTTCAAAAATAATATTTTTTGTAAAGAATTTACAAAGAAATTTCCTTTTTTTTTTCTTTTCTTGATGTGTTATCAGTATTTTTGTTACTTGATCTCTTGTCAGTCATTTCTTTATCAATCTGAAACCTGTACCATATCATTCATTGATATATTTATAAATAAATTGTCAAATTTTCAGGTAAAAAGGAAATCTCAAGAAACCAACGCACCTTTAATGATGTACGCACCGTACATACAATATAATAGACTGTACGGTGCTCTATGTCAACAAGGAGCACCGGTGCATTATATGTTAACCACCGCACTGATTAACACAGAGAAAATAATAATAATAGTCCAGTGTAAGTTTTTGTAGCATAAACACCCTGCGCAAACAAGGGACCACCATACGTTGCTCCCTGTCAACTAGGAGACCCAATGCAGTGCGTTATATGTTACATGGTGCACCGATTAACACAATAAAACATTTTTTTGCGAAATAACACATTCGTTGTGTGCCTTAATGAAATAGATCGTTATCCCTGCGCCCCTCGTAACATAGCACACCGATTCCCTATTTTAGATTTGGCACACTGATTATTTTATTTTATTTTTTAAATTTTTTATTACACAGTACTTGCGCGGCGTGCTGGGATAATACAATGCACCGGTGCTCAAGGTTACTCAGGGCGCACCGATAAAAAAAAAACCATTTTTTTTCAAAAATTCATGCAAGGGCCGACATGGATTGGGATCTGAATATGCAAGTTGTTCCGTGGGTTGGATGTCAATCTAAAATGAAAAGCCCTAATTATGAAATCACAGAAACGGGAAGAAGAAAGGTAAGAAACAAAAAGAATGAAGGGTTTAGGGTTAAAATGGATTTATTTTTTTTTGTTTATGAAAATGAAAAACAAATTGAAATTTTTTTCTTACTTCGTAAAACAACTGAAGAAAAAGTAAAAAAATAATAAAATTTAATCACGAGATTGTTTGAAATTCTATGCTACAGAGTTTGAATCACTAGAGGTTTGGAATTCTGATTGTCTAAATACTTCTGTTCGAACGTATTTCACTGCTCCATAGTGTTCTCGTGCTCTCTTGCTCCAGTTATGTCTCCTGCAAATCTCTGGCGGAATTGTTTTTTTGCAAAAATAGTGAAATAATGAAAAGTGTTTAGTATTTAAAGAATTGTTTTATGAAATTATATTTTCAAAAATATTTTGCCGCCTGTTTTTCAATTTACCGTTTTTTTCACTTAAAAGAAAATAGAGTTGTGTTTTTTTTATTTGCAGTTATTCATCATCCGTGCGTCACTTAATAGAACCACATCGATGCTTCCATTTATAACACGACACCGGTGCACAGTAACTAAAATGCACCAGTGCGGTTATCTGTAAATTAGCACCGATTTGTGGTTAAGGCTCCAAAATTACTTTTAGGTGTGTACACCAAAATTTAGTGAACTCCAACCATAGAAATTGAGAATTAGAATTTTGTTCATTGTTGAGAATTAGAATTAGAATTAGAATTGAGAATTAGAATTAGATAAATTCTTGATGGAAATAAATATTCTTCCAATGCATTTTATTTATTGCAGGAGGTCCCGACTGATTATGTGGAGAGAATGAAATGTGGGGCGTATGAAGATGCAATACTACAGGGCCCAAGTGGGCAATTATGGCATGTGAACTTGTGCTATGCTAAGACTTGGGAAGTTTTCACAAATGGTTGGGAAAGTTTTGTTTCTGAGAAGTTCATTGAAGTTGGAGATATTTTCGTTTTAAGACATGTTGGAAATGTACATTTTGCTGTGAAAATATTTGGGCCATTTCTATTCAAAAATACACCTCTTCTTCTTTCAGAAAAATAAACTTGAACCTTTCCATAACCTGCAACAAGAAAAGGTGCCAACAGAAGCCTCTAACATGCATATCTATTTCTTCTGTTGAGGTCTCGAAGGAATTTATTATGGCCAGTCTACTTTGCTGAGGAATCTGCCTGAATCTTCTTTGGTTCTACCAAAGGGTGCAGTTAATAACAGATACAGGATTGTAAGCTCCCTCCAACCCTTATTAAATTGCAGAATATGGAATAGTGCTCAAGTATATGACAACAATATTCAATCATATTCTCAAAATATATGGGTTCTTTGCTAAATGCATAGCTACAAGATTCAGTCATATCGCTGCCAGGAAAAATTCAACTGAAATACCAATATGATAGGGTCGGTACTATCTACTATCCCATGAACCCATAAACCCCACAAAAAATCTCAAAAACCGTTTAATAGAATGCAAAATAGTCCATTTTTTTTTTTTGTCTATTGCATTCTTGACACTCGAATTCTTCTAAAATATGTTCATGGAATTAGCATCCATAAGAGGCAACGCAATAGTAATATACTAGAATTCTTCTAAAATCTGTTCAATGGAATTAGTACATGTGAAATGGTACATGTGTTATTAATTCATCAATATTTATACTTTTTAAAATGGGTTTTTATAAAGAAGAGGACTTAATTACCTTATACCTTATAAGACTCTTTTTTTTGAAACATTATAATATGTATTTTGAATTAATGTTAAAATTAATATTTCACTTGATAATTTGCAATTATGTTGATTTCAATAAAAATGGTGTACTGTATAAAGTTCTTTTTTTTAATATGTAAGATCATAATAAAATAATGATAATTCTAAAGTACATGAATTTATTTGCATTATTTTCTAAACTTTATTGTGTTACAAAAATTCATATTATCCTAGATTTATTATTTTACAATTATTTACAAATTTACAAATACAAGTTTTTAATAAAATCATTTCACATTAATACAATTAAAATTTTCACATTAATACAATTAAAATTTTACATACAATTACAATTAAAATTAGAATTAGAATTACAATTAGAATTACAATTTTACAATTTCACATACAATTACAACTACAATTTTAGAATTTTACATACAATTACAAATATTACAGTTAAAATTTTACAAATATTTTACATACAATTAGAATTACAATTACAATTACAATTTTACAAATATTTTACATACAATTACAATTTTAGAATTTTACATACAATTACAATTACATTTACAATTTTACAGTTGGTCATATATACAATTACAATTAAAATTACAATTACAATCATTTCACAATAAATTAAATATTACAATTAAAATTAAAATTTTACAAATATTTTACATACAATTACAGTTAAAATTACAATTACAAATACAAATACAATTTTACAATTTTACATACAATTGAAATTAAAATTTCAATTACAATCACGACACAATATTTAATAAATATCATGGTCATTTAATATTAAATTAATTAATAAACATCACGATCATGATAACCATCGTACAAACATCATATTTGACTAAAAAACACATTCAAATTCGCTGACATCATCGTAATCATGATCATCTAACAAAACATAATTAGCATTGTATAACATCATCACAACACAAACATCAAATATACATCTCATGTCAAATAACTCATGTTATCGCATACACATCTATCTGCAAGTTGCACATTAAATGAACATATCTAACATGACCTAATAATATACACATCATGATGATCACCAACATGTAAATTAAGTACAACTACAACATGAACATAAAATACATGGACTATATATATATATATAGATATATATATATATATATATATATATATATATATATATATATATATATATATATATATAACTGAATAATGTCAAAAATATACAACTGTAATATAAATGTCATGGATCAGCTGGTGGTACAACATCAATAGAAGTACTAGTCGAGGCCTGCTCAGCCAATTGTGCAGCCTCGACAGTCGATGGTCTAGCCTGATCATGATCATGAGTACTGTTGGATGATGCAGGCTACTAACTAGACATGGTCGATGGTCCGGCCTGCTCTCCATGATGACTGCTGCTAGATTCTAATGGAGGCTGCTCATCTAGCATGGCGCGAGGTGAATGATCATGAGATGATGAGTCACTGCTCATGGACTGTCGATCACGTGTTGCTTCTCGACCACGCCTGTAACGTGCAACAGTCCTCCTCAACCGCATAACTAAGGTCGTAGCTCCTATGACATGACGCATCAGGTTGTACATGTCACGTGACATCCCTCTCCACATATGTAAGAGCCTACCACCAGCCCGTATGTCTCTCATATTAGTGGGCCTGATGCCTGCCTCAACAATCAATGCAGTGATTTGGTCACCCAACTCCATCCTGTATCTACTATCAAGCCGACTGTGCTTAGAAAAAGGTGGTACCAGCACACCAGTAGGAGCAGGTCTCTCTGCACTGGCTTCCTGACGATCCTCGGCATCTGGCATGCCCTGATCATCATCAGGATCCACAGCTAGATCATGTGGTGGTGCCGGCATGTCCTCGCCATAAAAAGACCCAATGTAGGCAAAATATATACAAGTACACAACAATAATTAGACAATTTCATTACGAAATTTAAGAAAAACAAGTTAAAAAACATGTTCAAATAAATTTAAATAAAACATTAATATTACCTCTATCATCCGGTGGCTCATCATCTGTGAAGAGGATGTTGGCACACCCTCGCCAATCAAATCCAGCATAAGGACAGGGGATCATAATGAAGGGATGCAACTCGTCAACACTGGTTAGCAACTCCAGTGAATCATGCAATATCCTCGGTATAAACACAGTCTCGCCCCTCTTGGGCATCATCTGCCCCCACATGTGCATCTGTGCCTTGAACATTGGCCTACGAGGTTGCCGAAAAAAAGTAGGCCTCATCTCTGGAAACCTCTCAAAAAATAAACAAAAAATATCTGAAGCAAAAGGGAAGTTGACCCTCCGTTGTGCATGAGCATGACATCTATCTAAGGCTGTACAGAACTGCCACAAAAAAATTGAAGACCACTTTACAAGTCATGGCTCCTGTACTAAAGAATCAACATAATATATAAGCGAGAAAATAATGCGTTGCCCGTCACTAGTGTTGTGTGAAATGGTCGAAATCAGAAGTGAGAGACACCTCACCTCCTCACTACCAAATGCATCAATACGTAATTGACCTCCGGAGACCTGAAAATATGAAGGAGACAATATATCTATGATAATGTATCTCTAATATTACACCAACTGACTCCCTATTGCATAGCCCACTGGAACCTCTGGGAACGAGGGAAAATCCATCCCTCTCCTCGATAGCCTTGTAATGAAATATATGTCCTCCTCAGTGGACATGTACCACTGGTTAGGACTTGTTGGTGTCATGTGTTTTGATAGTTTGGCAAATCAAAAGACAAGGCAACATCAAAACCAATCTTTAGAGTTACAGGATCTAGTCCTCCTGCTCTCAGAGAGGGATCTCTCAAAACTTTGTTTGAAAAGGTTTATCTTGTGTGCTTTGAGTATTGGTTTTAGACTAGTTATTAAGTGCAGGTGTTTTTTTGTTTGGTTGGGTTGAATTGATACATCAGAACATGAAAGGTCTAGGAAAGATATATAGGACAACAAAATATCTGTTTCATTGGGCAATGGAGTCAAGAAAAGGTTATAACAAACTTATCAAAGGATATGGGATATCAAAGGGAAAATCTAACTTGGCCACAGGATCCTTTTTTTTTTGGAAATGGAGTGAACATTAATGATTTGAAAAGAGAGTTTTAATTCTCAACAAAGGGAATTTGAAAGCATAATTTGAAACAATAAAGAGTTCTTTGATAGACAGGGCTAACCATAAATTCTACAAATCACACCTTTAAGCAAACAATGATTTCAAAACAACTTTCAAAGTAAAATCTAAGATTTGGGGAACACCCTATTTCCTCAAATATTTTATTCTAAAGGACTTTAGAAAACATATAAGATTTACTGATAATCACAGTCATAGAAGAGGGAACACCTAAAAACATCTATGATCATAATTATAACGACCTTTAAGCCAACTGTTTAAGTGAGGACAAAGGGCAAGATCAAAACAGACCTCTCTGATTCACTATAAGTAAAGAACTTCAAAGGGAGACTTCAATAACAGTTTTTAAGTGGCAACAGAAAAGCAAGGAGAACCATAAATCATGCTGAAACCAACTATTCGAACTATTAAGGAAATAAACAAGCATGAAGACTGAAGAGAAAGATCAAAGCCTCTAAAATACTTCAGCAGAAGAAAACATAAAACAGTGAAGGATGAACAGGTCTAAGGTGCTTCCAGGAGTCATTTCTTAGCCTAATACTTTCTATCCTACTGTAGTGAGAAATTATGGAACATAATGGAAATAGGGAAAAACATGTAATAGTTCAGAATACTTCACCAACAACCAAGCTCATGAATCCAGTGATAGAGCCTTCTCAGGAACAAACATGCAATAACATCATCAAGACCTCCAAGACTTCAATTTGTTCTTCAACTTCAAAGGACTATGTATTGATTTCAGAGAGTTTCAATATTACAGCTTGTGATCAAACAACAACCAACAACCAACCCCTCACTCATCTTCTGAAGAAGTATATATAGAAGGATGAGGAGGTGAGATCTGATAAAAGATATTAATTTACAATTAATACAGAGTTAATGTCTTCTTGGCCCTTGGGGGGTTCAAAGAAGAAACTGTACAGGTGTTTCACTGCATTAATTTATTTATACCCATGAATTAAGCTCGGTGGGAGCTTTGTTGACCTTCGAGGCTCTGTGTAAAGTTTGGAGTAACTCTGTAGATATTCCTGCATTGATTTCCTTGCATAAGTATCTCCCTGGCTGTGCTGAGGTAGAATCTGATCTTATTCAATAACTTCGGCCTTTGATTGAGTACTTTGAGGAATAGGTGGCACTGTGGTAGCTGAGGAATCAATTTTCCTCAGATTGTGGTGGTGGAGGCATTCCTGCTTGATAAAACACTTTAGGTTTTTTGTAAACTGTGTTTTATTTGGGGATTAGGATTTTGATAAGCATCTTAGATGTAATCCCTGTGAAACTGTCTCTAATCCTTTGTTCTGATACATTTAGGTCTTCGGCACTGACACCCTTTGACAATATTAAATCCATGGTTTTCTTGCTGGTATGTAGGGCTGCACAGAGATAAAATGGCATCGATGCCTCATAAAACATCGATGATACGTGATATTGCAAACCCCTGCGAATGATTTCCCTGATGAAACGAAGGCAAGAGGATCGTCACCCTCATCCTACAAATTTTCTTCAGTATGGCGGAAAAACATTAAACCCTGCAAAATATAAACAAAAGTTATGAAATCCTGCGTATATAGTTTGACTGCTTCAGAGGACGTGTGGAAGGAGCGGGGCCGTTGGATGGCATCATCCAATGGTCAGGACTAATCAGGGAGATCATAGAATAGGCGGAAGAAAATTAGATCAGGGCCGTCGATCGCACAGAGATCGACGGTCGGGAGCGAATGGGGAAGTCAAAAACAGAGAATCGTTGACCAGAAAATCGAATCAGGGAGACGAAATGTGAACCGTCGATCTGCAGATCAGATCGACGGCGGAAAATGATTAAATCATCGCACCGGGACCACATTAAGTAGCGAGCATCTTCATTAATTGTCGGGCATATTTGGCGAGCGATCACCGTTGGATGGCTCACCCCAGATCGGATGACCCATAACGATATCGCTGGGCGTCCAGGACCGAACGTTAATGCGTGATGGAGGAAGGATGGATGGCGGTTTGCAAATAGTACACGGGACGCGTGGCGGCTGGTGTATGGAATCGCTGGCCATCGGGGGAAAACAACCTTTTGCCTGAAGGCGGTGCGATGGATACAACCGGTTTTGGGAAAACAACGCACGGCTGGGGGGGTCCACAAGGAGGCACACTTCGCACCATCCGATCTACAGATCAGATCGACGGTCGAGATCGCTCCATAATTTTGCACGGGCGGAAAAATTTAAAATGATTTTTTCGACGGTTTAAACAAATATCAAAGGTTTTTTAATGTTTTGCAAAGAAATATTTATTTAAACCGGTTAAGTGCCTAACTAGCTCAGCGTGCGGTCATGGCGCCAGGGTGTATGGGCGGAAAGGCTAGGGATTTAGCGCAAGGGGGCTTAAGTCCAATGCATGGAGAATATGCATTTTAACGGTTTTTCAAGGATTTTCCAAGGAATTCGAGGATTCCGATAAGGCTAAGAAGGGGTCTTAGAATCTTATTGCAGATTTTCATGAAGTAAAAAGAGGAGAAACATGAAAATGAGGGATTTTCATGGGAAATGGGGGAAATAGAAAATGAGGTTAGTTTTGGAAAAAGAGGCAGGGGAAAAATGGGGTTTGCAGCAGCATTTGGGCTTTGGATTTTAGCAAGGATTTCAGAGGTTTTTAGGATGTAAACAACAGTATAGGGTCTAGACAGAGGCATGAGGCCTTCAAGAGTCTTCAAGAGCCAACAAATTTTAGTAATGAAATTTGTTCCTTGAAGGCTCGAACAGTCTTAGCCACCTTTTGGTATAATCAAATATTATAGGCGGCTAACAGTGGCTCCACTTGGGGATGGTGCCTTCTTGAAGGCATCAAGAATTCAGACTTGGATTCTCTGGGAGGCTAACCATATTCCCTGTCCTTTGATGTTCTCTGGGAGGCTGATCAGTTGCCTAATCCATTGGGTTTCCTTTCTTTCTGTGGATAATCTTCTGAAAACATATTAGCAACCATAAAAGAAATGGGTCTTCATCAATACAACTTTCTACCTACCCAATCCTACTAATCTAACATTTTTTCCTTCATTTAGAGTGCACTTGGATTGGCAAACTCTTTTACAACATTTTATTCTTTTGAAAGCAGTAATTCTAATCTAATTCTACTCCTTATTTCTCCCTGCACTCAGATTTAACAGTTGAGTTCAGATGATTCTCTACCTAATCTACCATCTGTTGGGATTAAACTGTCCAACAGATTTTCATTCTCTAAATTTCTAAAACATAAATTTAAAATCAGTCAAGTCAAGATTAAGCTGTTTGACTTGCTGTGATCTATGGCATAAAGACAAGTTGCACATATAAATTTATTTTGCAGAAAAAATAAATAAAAAATAGAAGGCTTAAGATCTGAAATTTTGAAAACATTTCCTTCTTCTTTTCTACAGCTCTGATTTGTCTCTTATTGAGATGTCTTCCTTTTCTTCTGGTTCAGATTTTGAGCTGATTGGAACCAGATTTTTACATCTTTTTGACTCAGAAAATAAAACATATTTGAGCTATCTCTCTTTGGAAACTGAGGTTCGAGTTTTGAACATGTTTGAACCTTTCATTTCTATCCTAATCTATCTACTGATAAGCCAAGATTAAACAGTTTGGAAAATCGAATTCACTATCCTATCAACAGAAAATTTAAAGCTAATTAGTCAAGATTAAACAGTTTGACTAACTAGAAGTGTGTTATTCAGGAGTGGCTTTTGAGCTTGCACACTTTCAGAATTTGTTTCTCTTTTTTGGTATGGGGCTATACCTTTCTTGTTTTGACAATCTTCCCTCTTTCTTTCTTTTCTTGTGTTTTTGTATTTTTTATTTTTCTTCAAAGAAGAAAACAATCAACTAACTACATGCTCTGAAATGAGCTTTATTGACATTCCTATCTAACCTATTCTAACATTGAGTATGTACATTTATCATATGATACAAAAATGCCAATGCAGCCAGCTGAGTAATGTCAAGAAGAAGTAGAAACTCTGGCTGCTTGTCAGAGGTATCCATAGAACATTTTGAAGATTAACCTTCAATATCAAGGTATCACAGAAGGTGACAAATTTTCATGTCTCTGGCTCTTGCAAAGGATCACTGCTTGATAATTTGAGCCAATTGGGATTTCCACACACTCTTCCATATGATCAACAAAGAAAAGATGAAGATTCTCTTCTTTATGGTCCTCCACAATTGGTAGGTTATCTACTTCCTAGGCTTCAGCTTTGAGGAGTATCTCTTCAGTATGTAGCTTGGAAGTATCGTCATCTTTAACTTGCAAAATAGCAAACAGTGAAATATTTTCTTTCTCTAAACATATGCTTGCTTCTGATATAAATTTAGGTTCTTGGAATGGCAGATTGACATTAATTAAGGGAGAAATCTCTTCTTGGGAAGATGGTATATCCATAGCAGGATAGTATTCTATCTGTTTCTGTCCCTCTTCTTCATCATCATCTGAATTGGAGGACTCATCATATTTGGCAATGTTGTCCTCTTGTAGCCCTAGTATGCTTGGATTCAGTGGGCTGAACTCTGTGAAGAGATTATTATATTCTTGAGTGGGGGGGTATTCAATGGTTTCCTCTTGCTCAGAAATTTCTTCATTACTCTTCTCTTCACCTTCTGAGATGAAAGCCTGTTGATTCCCAATTAAGTGAAAGCTTTTTATGATGGATCGAAAAGGATGATTTCTGCTTTCAAGTTGATGATGGTGAAACTTGTAACACCAATCAAATGATGGTTGCCCTGCATGATTAGTTTCTGCTTGGAAATCATCATCATCATAAAACTGATTTAAGTTTGAAAATTTATTAGAATAAACATTTTCATCAGTCCAACATATTGGGATATCAATAGGTCCTTCTTCATTCTAATCCAGAGAAGAACTTTCTAAATCTATACAACAAATTTCTCTATGTGAATGGGCAAGAGTGTTTGTTTTGCAAAAAGTTGCAGAGACTGGCTGTTTATTAATAGTCTGATTTATTTCTTTCTCTGTCAAAGGGAAAGACGTTTCCATGTCCCTTTGAACAGAAGTACAACAGTTCTCTATCTCTTGTGAAGACTGATTTTGAGGCTGGATGTCTTCTTGAGCCTCAGTTATAAGGGATGATGAGTCAATATTTGAGTTTTTGGGGATATCTTGAGGAACTTTCATTATTTCTTGGATCATCTCTTCCTCAACTGATTCATCTATGTTCTTAAATTTTTTCAATAGGAGATTAAACTCATGAATGGCTGTTAAAATATCTTCAAGATGCATCTCTTCCAAAGCTTCCTCATTATATATAATGTGTTGGGTGATGTTTTGTGATGGATCATAATATATTGCACCCAATGATAATGATGTAGCGTTTTCTTTATAGTTCTCATAGAACGTATATTCAAGATCTCTTAAAGAAAACAAACTACAAGATCTTAAGCATTCATACCAATCCCTAGATTTTCCTTCTAATGTTAACATGAACATTTTCATTAGGCAATCTTCATGCCATTCAACTTTCAACCTCCATACATGTATGTGAAATTTGATAAGATGTAATAAAGGGTCATCAAACTTTTCACCTTGAAAAACAGGCAGGTTGTCATCCCAATTCACCTGGGGCATCTTATGTGGAAACCCGGGGATATGATCTCTACTCATGGGGCATATAGTCGTTGTATTCTTGGAATCATGTTTGTAAATCAAGAAAGAGGTCACTGTGTCTGGTCAATCAGTTCAGGGTCTTCTACCAGTGGAGTCATTTGGTCTTCTGGGAGTTTCAAAGTGTGGAGTCGCCAGGTGGAAGATTTTTAGCTCCTAGGGAGGTAAAATGTTTTAATGGTTCCACCACCATGTGCTTCTTGTAGAGCTGCAAGGCTTTTAGGAAAAGAATTAGCTCTCAAGGGTGATATGAAAACAGTTGATAATTTTGTCTTAGGAGACTTCCTAAGGATACCTTTAGGGTTGTCAACTATTACCGGTGGGTTTGGGTCAGGGTAGGCTCTAGTGTGAATCTTTCTAGGAGCCACTATGCTATGTTTTTTAGACCTGGTTAGAAAAAGAGTTTAACCAAGTATGAAAATATTTAAGAGGCTAACTGATCTTTTCAGAAGAAGAAAAATTTTTAATCTTAAAACCTTCTAGCTGAGTTTGTAAGATGCTATTAAGACTTGGGGTCTTCCGAGTGGAGTCTTAAGGTTTGAATTTAGGATTGTACAGTCGCCAGGTGGGAATTTTTAGCTCTTTCGGGGGTAAAAGGTTTCATGGTCCACCACCAAGTTTATTATGAAGCCAAATTGAAATGTTTTGGGTTTTTCTGAGTTATTTTGGTTTTATAGGTTAAGAGAGTGTTCTAAGTCTGATTTAACACTTAGCTAGGGTGTCAAAACGTACAGAGTTTACTCTTATGGCTTGGTAACTGAAATCTTCAAGGTTTTACAAGGCCTTATGAGAATCCTAAGAGTTACTTAGTTTGTCACTGATTCAAAAGGTCCTATCATGATTACCATTGCTTGGTATTTCTTGAAGAAGGTTACTTATGTTATGTTGGACAGTGAGCGTTTTACTTGGCAGATTTTACTCAAGGTCCCACCGTGATCGCCATTATGTTGGTGTCCCGTGTTTTGATAGTTTGGAAAATCAAAAGACAAGGCAACATCAGAACCAATATTTAGAGTTACAGGATCTAGTCCTCCTTCTCTCAGAGAGGGATCTCTCAAAATTTTGTTTGCAAAGGTTTATCTTGTGCGCTTTGAGTATTGGTTTTAGACTAGTTATTAAGTGCAGGTGTTTGTTTGTTTGGTTGGGTTGAATTGATACATCAGAACATGAAAGGTCTAGGAAAGATATATAGGACAACAAAATATCTGTTTCATTGGGAAATGGAGTCAATAAAAGGTTATAACAAACTTATCAAAGGATATGGGATATCAAAGGGCAAATCTAACTTGGCCACATGATCCTTTTGTTTTTGGAAATGGAGTGAACATTAATGATTTGAAAAGAGAGTTTTAATTCTCAACAAAGGGAATTTGAAAGCATAATTTGAAACAATAAAGAGTTCTTTGATAGACAGGGCTAACCATAAATTCTACAAATCACACCTTTAAGCAAACAATGATTTCAAAACAGCTTTCAAAGTAAAATCTAAGATTCGGGGAACACCCTATTTCCTCAAAGATTTTATTCTAAAGGACTTTAGAAAACATATAATATTTACTGATAATCACAGTCATAGAAGAGGGAACACCTAAAAACATCTATGATCATAATTATAATGACCTTTAAGCCAACTTTTTAAGTGAGGACAAAGGGCAAGATCAAAACAGACCTCTCTGATTCACTATAAGAAAAGAACTTCAAAGGGAGACTTCAATAACAGTTTTTAAGTGGCAACAGACAAGCAGGAAGAACCATAAATCATGCTGAAACCAACTGTTCGAACTATTAAGGAAATAAACAAGCATGAAGACTGAAGAGAAAGATCAAAGCCTCTAAAATACTTCAGCAGAAGAAAACATAAAACAGTGAAGGATGAACAGGTCTAAGATGCTTCCAGGAGTCATTTCTTAGCCTAATACTTTCTATCCTACTGTAGTGAGAAATTATGGAACATAATGGAAACAGGGAAAAACATGTAACAGTTCAGAATACTTCACCAACAGCCAAGCTCATGAATCCAATGATAGAGCCTTCTCAGGGACAAACATGCAATAACATCATCAAGACCTCCAAGACTTCAATTTGTTCTTCAAATTCAAAGGACTATGTATTAATTTCAGAGAGTTTCAATATTACAGCTTGTGATCAAACAACAACCAACAACCAACCCCTCACTCATCTTCTGAAGAAGTACATATACAAGGATGAGGAGGTGAGATCTGATAAAAGATATTAATTTACAATTAATACAGAGTTAATGTCTTCTTGGCCTTTGGGGGGCTCAAAGAAGAAACTGTACAGGTGTTTCACTACATTAATTTATTTATACCCATGAATTAAGCTCGGTGGGAGCTTTGTTGACCTTAGAGGCTCTATGTAAAGTTTGGAGTAACTCTGCAGATATTCCTGCATTTATTTCCTTGCAGAAGTAACTCCCTGGCTGCGCTGAGGCAAAATCTGATCTTCTTCAATAACTTCGGCCTCTGATTGAGTACTTTGAGGAATAGGTGGCACTGTGGTAGCTGAGGAATCAATTTGCCTCAGATTGTGGCGATGGAGGCATTCCTGCTTAATAAAACACTTTAGGTTTTCTGTAAACTGTGTTTTATTTGGTGATTAGGCTTTTGATAAGCATCTTAGACGTAATCCCCGTGAAACTGTCTCTAATCCTCTGTTCTGATACATTTAGGTCTTCAGCACTGACACCCTTTGACAATGTTAAATCCATGGTTTTCTTGCTGGTATGCAGGGCTGCACAGAGATAAAATGGCATCGATGCCTCATAAAACATCGATGATACGTGAGATTGCAAACCCCTGTGAATGATTTCCCTGATGAAACGAAGGCAAGAGGATCGTCACCCTCAGCCTGCGAATTTTCTTTAGTATGGCGGAAAAACATTAAACCCTGCAAAATACAAACAAAAGTTATGAAATCATGCGTATATAGTTTGACTACTTCAAAGGACGTGTGGAAGGAGTGGGGCCATTGGATGGCATCATCCAACGGTTGGGATTAATCGGGGAGATCATAGAATAGGCAGAAGAAAATTAGATCAGGGTCGTCGATCGCGCAGAGATTGACGGTCGGGAGCGAATGGGGAAGTCAAAAACAGAGAATCGTTGACCAGGCAATCGAATCAGGGAGACGAAATGTGAACCATAAATCTGCAGAGCAGATCGACGGCAGAAAATGATTAAATCATCGCGCTGGGACCACATTAAGTAGTGGGCATCTTCATTAATTGTCGGGCATCTTTGGTGAGCGATCACCGTTGGACGGCTCACCCCAGATCGGACTGCCCATAGCGATATCGCTGGGCGTCCAGGACTGAACGTTAACGCGCGATGGACGATAGATGGATGGTGGTTTGCAAATAGTACACGGGACGCGTGGCAGCAGGTGTATGGAATCGCTGTCCATCGGGGGAAAACAACATTTTGCCCGAAGGCGGTGCGATGGATACAGCCGGTTTTTGGAAAACAGCGCATGGCTAGGGGGTTCCACAGGGAGGCGCGCTCCGCACCGTCTGATCTACAGATCAGATCGACGGTCGAGATCGCTCCATAATTTTGCACGGGCGGAAAAATTAAAAATGAATTTTTCGACGGTTTAAACAAATATCAAAGGTTTTTTAATGTTTTGCAAAGAAATATTTATTTAAACCAGTTAAGCGCCTGACTGGCTCAGCGCGCGGTCACGGCGCCAGGGTGTATGGGTGGAAAGGCTAGGGATTTAGCCCAAGGGGGCTTAAGTCCAATGCATGGAGAATATGCATTTTAACGGTTTTTCAAGGATTTTCCAAGGAATTCGAGGATTCTAATAAGGCTAAGAAGGGATCTTAGAACCTTATTGCAAATTTTCATGAAGTAAAAAGAGGAGAAACATGAAAATGAGGGATTTTCATGGGAAATGGGGGAAATAGAAAATGAGGTTAGTTTTGGAAAAAGAGGCATGGGAAAAATGGGGTTTGCAGCAACATTTGGGCTTTGGATTTTAGCAAGGATTTTAGAGGTTTTTAGGATGTAAACAACAATATAGGGTCTGGACAGAGGCATGAGGCCTTCAAGAGTCTTCAAGAGACAAAAAAATTTAGTAATGAAATTTGTTCCTTGAAGGCTCGAACAGTCTTAGCCACCTTTTGGTATAATCAAATATTATAGGTGGCTAACAGGACCAACCCGGAAAGCCTGTCAGTGGGCATTCCACCTGTGGATAAGATGTCTCAAAAACACACCATGGCCCTCTAGGGATGTAGCCAACTCATAGAACTTGAGGAGGCCTACCTGCCTTAGGAGCCCCTGGGTAGCTATTGTAATCGGGCGAGGGTACGCATCTCTCTCGCTCTCGTGTGCCTCCCACAGGTGAACCATGTCATACTGCTCCACCTGTTGTTGTTGTTGTTCCCCCTCTTCTCTCCTTTCATGTCTCTAAATGATTGACATATTAAATACAATATTTTTATTAAATGAGACATGTATTCAAGAATATACATATATAATTTTTTTGGAAAAAATAAAAATAAAACAGTCGGTGAACCACAAAAAATAGTCATGCACCAGTTCTGGTGCGTCTTTTTTTTTGTCACTCACTAGTGGCGGTGCCCCAGATGATATTCAACACACTGACGTTGTTGCACCTGAAAATTTGCAGAGCATCGTTGCCTATGTATAGCGGCAGGAGTGTAGTGCGCTGACTAAACTCTACGCCTAGGGGCGTATAGTTGGGTCAGTGCACAGAGCTCCTGACATCATTACATAGTTAATGGTGCGGTCTTTTACCAGGCCGCACCGTTGACCGTGTCAAAATGTGGAATGCGATGCACTGACAAAAATACCCACCCCGGGGAGGATATTTAAGTCAACGCACCATGTTGCCACTATTCCACAAGGTTAACGGTGCGGCTGGGTAAATGAATGCATCGCACTTTTTTTTAAATTTTAAAATAACACGGTGCACCTTTCGATACTACCCCAAAACCGGTGTTGATACCGTTAGCACTGGTTGTGGTGCAGCCTGAAATTTAGAGGCAGCACTGCTTACCGGTGTGAGTTGAATGACTAGAGCACACCGCACGAAATTTTTTTTTCTCTTTTAAATGGTTAATTTTAAGGTTATTTGAAATTCTAATACGCTGAAAAGCTTAATTATGGAAAAACAAGAAAAATACCTATACATTTGGTCATTGAGGAGGCATATTGGCTGTATAATTTTAAGAAGAAAATTTTCCCACTGTTTTGTAAAATTCAAGCTGGAGATTGGTGGG
The DNA here is from genome assembly GCA_034641835.2 of Pinus albicaulis. Taxonomy (NCBI): domain Eukaryota; kingdom Viridiplantae; phylum Streptophyta; class Pinopsida; order Pinales; family Pinaceae; genus Pinus; species Pinus albicaulis. The sequence continues at coordinate 419,990,225 of CM076578.1, forward strand.
CAATGCACAACAGCAGTACGTGCAATGGGTGCAATGGGAGCACCGATTTCAGGGTAGCTGAGACAAGGATAAATTACACCGGTGCTTGAGAGCTCTGGAGCACTGAGAAAAGTGAAAAATGTAGTGTTTTTTGCCGTAATTGTTTTTTATTTAACCCTGTTCTTGTGCGCGGGATTTTATAGGTGCACCGGTGCGGTTGATTAATACTGCACCGGGTGGTTTTTATTTTGGCGTGGTGTTTTATGATGCACCGGTGCAGAAGAGTTGTAAAGCACCGGTGCGCTACAGTAATAAGATGCACCAGGCGGGTGTGTATGGAGTGCACAATGTCTGGTGTGCCAATGTTTTGTGTGCACCGGTGCAGTTTAGGATGACAAGTGCACCAGACAAAAAACATCCACAAAAACCTCTGCCTGCCAACCTCCTCTAGTAACCTCCACTAGAAATGGATGTCTGGGGTATTTTTATAAGGGGTTCCTCAAAAACATCCACTAGAGGGTCTTTTCCTTGTAGTGAGATTCAAAACGACAAGATCTATGACTTGGACTTGGTTTCATTGAGAGTTTAAGACTTTGATTTTTCAGCCTTTCTGGAGCCACCTGGATCAATATAAATTCATATGTTGTCATAAATGTGGGAATATTATTAGGGTTTTTCAAATTAATGTAAAATAATTTCCCAAATAACACCACTCTCAAGAGGAGAAAGATGATTTTGGAAAGGTATCCCAAAGAAGAAGAAATTTGAGTCCTTGGGATGTATTAAACACTAACAAATCCCTACATTTGGAAATATGTTTGAGTCTCCCTCCTCATTGAAGGAGTGTTTAGAGAAGATAATATTCAATCAAGCCTGCCACCAGAAGGAAAAACCCATAAGCCCTTACTAAATCCCAGGTGATAGTCTCTAGAAGAGTACTAGAAAAACAAGTTACTATAGGAAATTGTATATATGGATCTTGATGATCCATGACTGACTACCCTTGCAGAAGAATGACATGGAAAAAATATAACAGAAATGCCAGTTCATCACACTATAATTCTTTACAATGGTTGTCTACGGTGCAAGGAATATGACTAGAAAGGATCAATTTCTTCAAAGTCCTATCACGGGGTTCACATAAAGGATTTCAAGGTGGTGTCTAGGATATAAAAACAAGCCAAAAAACAAGGTCGTAAGAGAAATAAGGAATCGATCCAAGAATAAAATAAACAGTTAGTCAACTCAAGGAAAATTATGCCAATGTTAGAGGCATTTCCTTCCTTGAATTCTTGAATATTCAAGGGGTTTTTAATGTAGTAATGACTGTCATAGTTAGTTTCTGATTTTTATATTCTTGGAAGGTAGATTCTTAGTCTCACCCAAGTTTGATATGAAGAATCTCCTAAATTTTTGTCCTCTTTTGAAAATCAAAGCTATATTTAACATCTTTTTTTATTAATGTAAAGATACACTAACTTAAAAAAACACATTTTTTATAATTTTGATCTCTTATATTTTTTACATCAAACACATAGGTGAAATTAATCAATTGATAACTATATATGTCTAAGCATAGTAAATTTTTTCCCTAAAAGTATAATCACTTTCAAAAACACCTTGATTTTCCAATTATCTTAAATAATTGTCTCTAAATATACATATTTATTTGATCTAGGGATAAAAAATATGCTAAAAATTTAAAATTTCTCAAAATTTTCTGAAACTAGTTCCAAATCGTAGATCTCGTTGTTCTGATTCCAATGATGCTTGAATCACTTCAATCTGACACCATATGTGAAAGTTATTGCATTCTGAAGTTTTTGGAAAACAATTAAAAAGTCAACTTGCAGGGTTCACTTGGCAGCTGATTAGGCAGTTTGTACGATGATGCCATGTTGATGTCAGCAAGTTAACTAGGCAATATTGTGGTCGGATGAGCCAATATGAGACTGACAAGTACCGAAGTGCGATTACTTCAGGTGTTTGTGGTTGGGCCAACTACAAGACACCACATGGCCCAATGGGAGGCTACCACGTGGCCCTATGGGAGGCTGTCATGTGGTTCTATGGTATTGGTCAAAATTTTGTTATGGTTATCAAATAACCTCATAGGATTCAACCCCACGATTTCGCATTGAACAACCAACCAATATACCATTATACCACTGGACATGCTCGTTAATACATGGCAGTTGAGTTTGAGTTAAATTGATACAGTTACGATGTTGATAGGAGGGGTGGGGCACAGGGCCCCAACCTCGAGTCATATGGTGGTATTCAACCAGCTATAAGGTGATAGGGGCAAAGGTGGGAAGCCCTAGCCCCGGTTCCATTCAAAATGGAGGAACCACTAGCGGGGGCTGCAGAGGAGGGCTCACGCATGGTGCCTAACCTACAATGACATGGCCCTTCATATGACCATGAGCGCAGAGCTAGCAAATGCATGGTCTCTATCCCACGCCCCACAGTCATATTGGGTGCCACATGACCAAAAAAAGGGAAAAATCAAGGGTGCAAGTTCCAAATTAAAAGTCCAAATTTTTTCACAATCAATGGTATAATTAGCAGCAAAACCATGCCAAATTGTTGTCTGGCAGATCCGCCGAGAGGGGAATTCGTTGCCAATTTCCCAATTTTGCGAATTTGCAGAGCATATAGTAGAGAAACGAATAAGGAGGTCTAACTTGGCCATTTTCAACCTTTTATAAGCCTAAGAAGAGCCTACATAAGGGTTTTGGGTGTTCTGGACACAATGGAAGAATTATTTTTGTGATTTGAGCATTGTATGTTGATGTAATTGAAAATTTGAGCATATAATTTAAAGGGACAACATTGAAAGTTGGACCCCGAGATGTAGCCAAGGAGGGGTGAACTCCGTCATCAAATTTTTGTTTTGTAATGCTACATGTTATCTATTTTTATTTGTTTAAATCTAAAAAAATCAAACTAATTTTAATAAGTTTATGTGCTTTTGAAATTTCAATCCATTGCCCACCAAGCATAAACTATCTTGCAAAATTTTTCGAGAAGCCTTCAATTTTTTATTTCAGATTAGATTGATATTAGAGCATGGTTGTTTTGAAGGTTTGAAATTTTTTGTAAGTGTTTTTTAATGATTACATGGTGTAAATTGAGAAGATGAGAAGGAGAGGTTGAAGAACCACCCTCAAATTGGTTCAAGGAGGTCACAAACTCCACCAGTCATGGCACATGAAGAAGGACATGAGATGATGTATGAGGATGAGAGAGATTTTAGAAAGGATTTTTATGATATTCCAAAGATGGTAAAAGTGTTGTAGAATGAGAGGAAAACAAGGTTGCAAAAAGAGAGTTGAATTCATCCAAAAGGTAATGGTGGTGATGGGAGAAAGTATCTATTCTCTCCACCTCCTCCTTCACCACCATCTATGATCAGGTGCTCAAAAATGAATTTTTTTGGAATGGTATGGAACCTAAACAACTGCATATATCTCATCATTCTGAATTTGGTGCAACTTGTTTTGCAGAAAATTGACACAATATGCTCCCGGAAACGCGTTCTGTTCGTTTTCAAAAAAAAAAAAATTCAAAAAAAATGCCAGCTGACTGTGCATTTTGGGCCAGTGGAAGGCTGCCACATGTCCTCTCCTAATTGGCTGAAAAATTCAAATTTTTGGGCCTACCACCACCTGACAAGTGGCAGGCCCTAATTGGTTCGATCGTGGATGAGTTTGACTGAATGGTTGATGGTCAACCACATACTGCAACATGGCCCAACCGGAGGCCACCATGTGGCAACACAGGGGGCACCAAAATTATTTTAATTCCAAACTACACCTCTGCAAGTTCAAAACCGTGACCTATTAACAGATAGTGCACCACCTAACCAGTCGGGCTACCTTATCGCTTGTTAAAACATAAGTTGAAAACATTATAAAAATGTTAGTTGGGAAGAGGTTTGGGGTAGGGGCCAAGGCTTAGCCCTGACCACCCCCCCCCCCCCATATGTTATTGCATATGAACATAGTGTCAGAATCAGGGGTGCAGAGGTTAGTTCCCCTCCACCCAAACTGTCACTGTGATCGCCCATATGACATCAGCACCCTCTAACCGACTAAATTTTTTTAGTTAAATTTTTTTAATGCACCATATTAATATGGTTTAAAAATGTGGATTTTAGGTGTTATTGGACATATTAATGGTCCAATAATTTCGCCCAAAATTTCACGAAAATGTCATTGCGTTAGATGAAATCAGGGTGAAATATTTGTAGGGCTAGTCTAGATTTTGGGGAATTTGTGGTGCAGTTAGCACCAAAACTAGGGAGGCTCATAACTCCTTCAATTTTGACTAATTTCGGATCATAAAGAGGCTATAAAGGCATTTTTGGGTATTCTGAAGCTAATGGATTAGGTTTTTAAGCCATTTGAGCACGCTAAATGTATGTAATCGCCATTTTAAGCATAATGAAAGAGGGCTAAGCCATTGGAAGCTGGAATAAGGAGATGTAGCCCAGGAAGGGTGAACTCCTTCATCATTTTTTGTGTTGTGGTTATTTTTATGGTTTATTTTTCTGTTGTTTCTACATATTTCATAGTTTATTTTCATGCTTTATGTGTTTAAAAATTAACATAAAAGATCTGAAAAACTCAATTTTAACACTTGTAATTTACAAACCCTCAAGCACATTTACATTAAGATCTCATACAGATCAATCTACACCTCCACCCTCACCTCCTTCACCTCCATCTCATAGACCTACCCCTCCATCTCCAAAAGCACATGCTAAGTATCGTTTGGTTAAACTTGATGTCAAGTTTGAATTTCCTATGTACAATGGGGAATTAAACGCTGAAAAGTTGGATAATTAGGTTTGTCAAATTGAAGTATATTGCAGGATTCAAAATATTGATGATGATGTCACAAAGATCCAGATTTCTTCTCTTCGTTTGGAAACTGCAACCCTCATCTGGTGGGAGGCCAGAACAGAACTCAAGAATATTTGAAGAGAAGTGGTAAAATTATCTCTTCTTGGAATGATTTTATAGATGCATTAAGAAGGAAATTTTATCCATTAGCTTAGACAAGCTAATGGTCAGAGTGTCCAAAGTTAGACATAAGAATTTAGAAGAAGATATTTAATCTTGGACGTTGATTTTTCTTGAAAAGATACTCTCCTTAAATACATAGGTGATTACATAGTTATTGGAGACATACTAGATTTATGTTTAATCCCACCAATCTAGATGAAGTATGTGTTCAAGAAACCCTTTTAGAATCAAGAGGTATGAATGTTCCTCAAGGGACTAGCAAGAAACCATCTAAATATGGAGACGAAGGAAAGGGTAAGTTTAAAGGCACAAGAAAAAAGAATGATAAATTCAAGAAATATGGAGAGAAACTTACTTGTAGCATTGTTCAAAAGAAGGCTATGATGAAGACCATTGTTGGAAATTACATCCATAAATTAAACCAAATAAGTTAAATAATGAGGGGAAACAAAAGACTGATGCAACAACTCAACAATATCTAGGATGTTATTCAAGTGATGAAACCAAAATCATAGCCATGGGAATTAAAGGCAAAGCTTCTAATGTAAGTACGAGTTCTCGTATTAAGCTTATTAAGTCTCAAAATGATAAAGAAATAAGTGATCCTTTCCATATTAAGGTCATTACAAAACATACAAAAGTTGATACATTTTTTGATAGTGGATCCAAAGTCAATCTTATCTTTGAAGAAATTGTCAAGAAACTAAATCTAGAAACTACACCTCGTACTAAACCTTAGTACCCTTTGGGTTGGGTATGTGTGATGCCAAATTACAAGTGACAAGAAAGTGTAAACTCAAATTCACTATCACTGCAAATTTTATAGATGAGGTAGAGCTTCATGTTGTACCATTTGACATATGTGGAATTGTTTTAAGGAGTCCATACTTGTATGAACGAAAAACCATATTCTATTATCATGAGAAGAAATATCATACTTTTAAATATGGAGTTGAGTATATTTGTAGAGCACATCATAAGAAGATGAACTTATCTCTTGTAAGTATTGTTCAGATGAAAATGTTTGTAAATGCTAGTAATAATTTTTTGTTGTTGATGATTAAAACCTAAAGATATTGTTGAATCTGAAGCTTTTACAGGATGTGATTCTAAACTTATGCATGAATTGGTTGAAGTTGTTAACACTTATGACAAGAGGAATCCAACATGAGATTCACTTGCAATAGGATGCACCACTTCCAAATATTGGCATGCATAGAATGTCAGTTTTGGAGAATGTAGAAATCAAGAAGAAAATTCAAGAGATTCTTGACAAAGGGGTCATCAAGCCTAGTACATCTCCTTGTGGATCTCCTATTGTCTTGGTTCCAAATAAGGATGGTACATGGTGCAAGTGGAGGATTTTAGAGCTTTGAAAAAAATCACGGTAAAGAATCACTATGCTCTTCCTCACATTGACGATTTTATAGATTAATTAAAATATGTTGTTTACTTTACTAAGTTAGATTTGAGAAGTAGTTATGATCAGATAAGGATTGCCAAAGATGATATTTGGAAAAATGCTTTTAAGAAAAAACAAATTTTGTTTGAATGGTTGGTTATGTCGTTTGGGCTATGAAATGCACCTGTGACATTCATTAGAGTTATGAATGATGTGTTTAGACCATTCGTTAATGATTTTTTCTTAATATAGTTAGATGATATTATAATTTTTAGCAAGAATTATGAAGAGAATATCAAGCATGAGAAACAAGTTTTAGATGTATTGAAAAAAAGAAGTTGTATTTGAGGATGTCTAAGTGTGAATTTGGGAAAAAATATTTGGCTTATTTGGGTCATATTGTAAGAGGGGTGAATTTAAGAGTGATCCCTCAAAAGTTGAAGTCATTGCCAATTGGCCTAAATCCAACAATGTAACATAAGTTAGGAGATTTTTGGGAGCAACTCTGTTAGGGTCCTCGAGTCTAGGAATCAAAGTGTTTTCCTAACTTACTATTTCATTTTGAGGGTTTTCTCGTAATTTAGCCTATGGTTCACTAAGTGTAATATTCTAAATGTGTAATCATAAAGGGACAAAGAAGTCAATGAGGGCTCAAGGGGGATTTTCATGGGGCTCCTGTTTATCACAATTAAAAACCATGATAGTTAGTTAAAATTATATGGGCCTGTTAGTAGTGTCCATCATCCCCATGTCACTGTTAATATGTAATCATGGAGGGAAGCACTCAGAGGGTGATACATCATAACCAAGGCCTATTGTTACCAAGATTAACCCCTGTTGCGGACAAGAGCGATCTCCCTAGTACTCCAACGAGTAACTAGAAATAAAGGTCCATTGAATATCTCTTTCTCTATATTATTTGTATTTTAAGATCATTACAACCAGGAAATTATAGAGAACATGCTCCTACCTTTAAATCCAAATGTCTGATGTAGTCATTTGTCCATTACTCCAAAGTAGTTCTTCAATGATGAGTAGAACCTGTAATCACAAACAAGACAAGTATTCAAAGCATCTGTAGTATATAATAATCATAAATACTAAGCCAAATTAGTGATCAAGGAATCTAATTATTGACATCATTTCCATGAAATCAAAAACAAGACAATGAGAAAAATAGATCCATATGTATTATCATAAATTAGAAAGGAAAATCTTACAACCAGATGCCTTGATGTTGTACAGATTTCTCTTGGGGTCCTGTGCAATCATTTTCCTTCAGTATAATAAGCCTTCCTCTTAGAATGGCCAGCATGAAGTCATGAGCAAAAAGGTGTGATCTTCAATGTGTCAACAAAAACTCACTAGTATAGAAAATATGAATTCTATGAACTCTCTCCATCTTAGAAACTATGCAAATCAGTCTCTATTCACATTGGTATCTACCCTTCAACCTGAAACTTGAACTCAATATGTAGAGAGATTGAGGTAGTTTCAGATCCATTAAGAGAGGGATGGATTCCTCCCATGAAGGGATTTGAGTTCCTTGGACCAAGGGATAAACTCCATTAGTGGAGGGATAAAGCTCGAACTGGTGCGAATCTAGAGGCTTCCAGTTGGGAGAATATTCGACCAACTAGGCTTCTGGAAGTAACTTTTTATTTTTACTTCCTTTTCATGGGGGTGCGCATATTTTAGTAAAAAACAGAGTGGCGATCACTGTAGCTAATGGAAGAAGCATCAACACATGCGCAAGAAAAGGTTATAAAACCCGCATAGGAAATATCTTAAGGGTTTTGCAGAGCTTTTCTCCTATTCCCAAGACATAATTCATGAACATGAGTGTTTTTGACCTCTAAGGGAACATGATATGGATGGTGATAGAACCATATGAACAGTCAAATGTCATGGTGACAAAATGACGTGTAACAGATTGCCCCCTAAAGTGCGAAGTATGAGAATTTTTTTTTGAAGAGTGAAGTGCTTTATCATTTTGAAGATTGGATTGGAGACACCAGTCGAAAACTTGTAAAAACATTCAATGCAAATATATATATCGCTAAGGTAGTCATTCCCATAATCAAAGAAAAACTAACTAAATGTTCTGGTACATATATGATTTCAGTATTACATCAAAACTAAACATAGTATGGGTGTAACCATCTATCATAAGAAGTCTACTATATTATGAATAAAAAAACTCCTCACAGCCTGGATGGTGGAAAATAGATCCAGGGTCTTGATTTCCTCTTCTTGAACTAGTACGAATCTATCCATGCAATTGATTATGTCGGATTCAAACATGGTAGAAACCACTTGATTACTGGTCAATGATGAGACTCGTTATAGGTGTGAGAGAAACCATCAATAATGGCAATGTCTCTCAAAGTAATTTAGTATAATATATGAAGTGTGAATGAATGATTTGTAGTCAAACACCCATAGAATCATTTGATCGAAGGTCAATGATGAAAAACTATCGCTGAAGGCGAGAAATCTGCCATTAAGGAATGCATATTCCAAGGTATTCATAAGATTCTAGATCAACTTTCTAGATACTGAGATGATGTCAATAGAAAGTGATCTGTGGTAGGAAATCCTATGAAACGAAACCATTAGATCAAGTTTTCAGAAATTTTTTTCAAGGACTGACTCATAGATGGTCAACACAAAATGGAGACAAATTTTTGCAATGAATGGTAAATTGAACTTTCTCTTGAAAACGTAACGACATTGTAAATGGCTTGGAAGCATCTGACCTAAAGATAATACCTAGAACCGACTGAAGAATTTCAATGTGTTTTGATTAAATTTAAGAAAAAGGATTTCCCAACCCAGGTACAAGTGTAACAAAGTGTCATGTTCAAAAGTGACATGCTGCTTTCTAAAACCAGGACGAATAATGGATTATTTTCCTCACTTTCCCCCCCACCATTACTGGCAAGTACCTCTTTATTTTTTGTCGAGCTTGAGGAGAATAAAATTATCTTTTTGTGTAAGCTCATCCTTAGGATGAGTCCATCTTAGTATTAAAAAAAATAACCCTAAGAAGGAGTGGTTAAGTCCTGTTGTGATCGACATGTCCTATATTGTTTAGTTTTAACGAGTCTAGTATAGGATTAACTCGGCGTTTTTCAGTTTAGGGAGTAAGAAGAAAAACATAAGTAAACTCCATGGTTGTTCTTTTTCATAAATTTACTCCCTCAAGCCCAAAAAAGGATAAAATAATGCATGAGAGAACTCTATTGACCATGATTAGTCAACGTATACCTTTTTCATAACTAGTTTCATTCAATCTGAAAAAGGGGTAAACTTATACTGAATGGACGATTGTTCATTTATTTTAACGATTTAGAATAGTCAAGTGCTCGACGATATTTTCATGTTTAGAGAGTCTAAAAAGGGCTTAAAAGAGGACTCGAGGGTTTCACTTTTTCGTATTTTTATAGAGTATGAAAAAGTGTTATGAAACCAACTCCAAAAATAGAAGAAAAGAGAGATCAACGCCTTAGAAATAGCCACTTCGAGGGGGAAAAATCCAATACATTACATAAATGAACAATTATTGGATGATAAAAATGACCAAAACCTCCTTCTATATATAGGAGTCCATGGGGCCACAATATAATCCTAGCCGACCTAACAATAATAATGTAAGGGCACAATAATAACAATATTGGGGTTTTAGGGGTACAACAATAACAATAAGGGGGCTAAACTAATATCAATAAGAGACTAAACTAGTAATATAGGGACCTAACATGCCCCTATCATCCAAAAAAGTTTTGTCCTCAATGCTTGAGTAGCTCCGGGTACTTCTATATAAAATTCTCATGCTACCATGTAGAATCTTCAGTGGGTAAGTTCTTCCACTTGATGAGATACTCTGAAATTGATCGATTTCATAGCTGTTGAGTTCTTGTTTCCATGACCACTTCAGGTTCCAATGTGATTTTTCCTTCCTCATCAAGTTCTGGCAATATTGTTTGAACTGGAAGATTTTCACCTATAACCTTCTTTAAGCATGAAACATGGAAAACATGATGCACACATGAAGAAGCAAGAAGCTCCAATTTGTATGCCATAGTACCAATATTTTGCAACACCTTGTAAGGACCATAGTACTTTGGAGATAATTTATTATCCTTCTTAGCTTGCTTGAGGAAAAATTTTTTGTATGGTTGTAGCCGTAAAAACACCCAGTCTCCTACATCAAAACTTCTCTCGCTGCGATGCTGATCTGCCTGTTGTTTCATTTGATTTTGTGCCAAATTTAGGTTATCCCTTAAGAGTTGGAGAACTTCTTGTTGATGCTCAATGTGATCTTCCACTACTTGAACCTTAGACTTTTCTCTTAAATATGATGTGATGGACGGTGGATGATATCCATAAAGTGCCATAAATGGGGTCATTTTTTTTGCAGTATGGAAGGAAGTGTTATACCACCATTCAGTGAGAGGTAACCACTTGACCTATTTTGTTTGTTTATCAGATACAAAAAAACGAAGATATCCTTCCAAACATTTATTCACTATCTCAGTTTGACCATCGGATTGAGGATGATAAGATGAGCTATGAGCTAAATGAGTACCCAAAAAAGAAAATAACTCCGTCCAAAAATTTCCAGTAAAAGTGGGATCTCTATCGCTCGCAATAATATTTGGGTTTCCATGTAGCTTTGTAATTGTGTCCATAAATGTAGTAGCAATTGTACTTGCTTTAAATGGATGAGATAATGCACAAAAGTGTGCATACTTGGTAAGTCTATCAACTACCACCATGATGACACTCTTTCCTTCAGACTTAGGTAAACCTGTGATAAAACCCATTGAAATCTCCTCCCAATGTTGAATTGGAATGGATAAAGGTTGTAGAAGACCCCGGGTCTTAATTGGCTCACCTTATTTTACTGGCAAACCAAACATTCCGCCACAAACTTTTTAATATCAGATTTAAGGCCATCCCAAAAATATTCTTTCTTCACCCTGTGGTAAGTTTTTAAAAATCTTGAGTGTCCTCCTAAAGGAGAAGTGTGAAATTCCAAAAGAATCTTTTGTTTTAGTTGGGAATTCTTACAAATATATAAACCATCTTTGTACCATAAGGAATCATTTTTCCAACTAAATGTATCAGATGTACTAGGATCTTGCGGCAAATTTTGAATGAGTGACCACACTTCTCCATCCTTTTTCCATTCATCCCTTGCTTCAGTTATCCAATCTGGTTGGACAATATAAATGGCACAAAGCGATGCTTCCACCTCTTCATTCTTTCTTGAGAGTGCATCTGTAACAACATTTAGCTTCCCTTTTTTGTAGATTTTTTAAAATTCATAACCCAACATCTTTGTGACCCATTTTTATTGCTCTTCTGAAGAGAGTCTTTGTTCTAAAAATTTTTTAAGACTATCATGATCAATTTTTATCTTGAAGTGTATTCCCATTATGTATTGTTGCCATTTATTTAGTGCATGTAGTATTGCTAACATTTCCTTCTCATAAATAGATTTTTGTAAATACTTTCCTTTGATTTGATGACTTTCAAAAGCAATGGGTCTTCCTTATTGCATTAAAACATCACCAATTCCATTTCCCGAGGAATCACATTCCACAAAAAATGTTTTTGTGAAGTCTGGTGTAGCTAAGACCGGTGCTAGGCACATTTCCTCTTTAAGATGTTCAAAGGCCTTAATTGCTTCAAGAGTCCATGAAAATGCATCTTTCTTCAATAATGTTGTTAAAGGTGCTACTATTCTCCCATAATTCTTAACAAACTTGGGATAATACCATATTAAGTCGAGAAATACTCGCAAATTCTTTATGGTTGTGGGGACTTTCCATTCCTTAATGGCTTTAATTTTGTTAGGGTCTACCTTAACACCCTCGTGAGATACAATATGACCCAGATATTCCACCTCTTGTACTCCAAAGAAACATTCGGATGTTTTTGGATATAATTGTTTCTCTTGCAATAGTTTGAGCACCCTGTCAACATGTTGAACATGATCCTTCCAAGACCCGTTGTAGATTAGTATATCAGCAAAAAATACACGCAAAATTTTTCTAAGGAAGGGTTTAAAAATGGAATTCATCAACCCTTGAAATGTAGAAGGTGCATTGGTAAGTCCAAAGGGCAGGACCAAAAATTCATAATGACCCTCATGAGTTCGAAATTTTGTTTTCAGAATATCTTGAGTCTTCATTCTAATTTGATGATATCCTGAATGAAGATCCAACTTGGTAAAATAAATTGCTCCATGTAATTCATCCAATAATTCATCAATCAAAGGAATGGGAAATTTATCTTTAATGGTGAGCTTATTGAGCTCCCTATAATCCGGACACATGCGCCATGATCCATCCTTCTTGTGCACCAATACTACTGGAGCAGAGAAAGAACTTTGACTAGGTTGAATTATACCAACCTCTAACATTCTGCAATCATACGTTCAATTTCGCTCTTTTGGACATAAGGATATCTATAAGGCCTGATGTTTGTAGGAACACTTCCGGGAATCAAATGAATAACATGATCATGATCACGAATAGGTGGAAGTCCTTTGGAAGTTTCAAACACCTTGGAATGATTGTCCAAGACTTTTTGGAGATATGGAGAAATATATGATTTTGATGTTTGAACTTCTAGTGAGCATAATTGTGCAATTACGCCTCTTTGTTCTTCCTTCAGAAGCTTTGTCATGACATTAGAGCTTATTATATTTCCCGGCATCCCTGCGATACCCCGTAATTCAACTTCCTTTCCTTCTGAAATAAAATTCAAGAAAAGTTCTTGAAAATTAAAAGCTACTGTCCCCAAATATTAACCATTGTACTCCTAGTACAACATCAGCACCTCCCATTGGAATGGAGAGCCTTGGACTATTCAATACATATTCTCCCATGGTTAGCTTGATATTATGGCATTTTCTAGAGAAATTTATAGTTCCTCCATTTGCAACCATCACTTGACATTCTGGTTCTGGGTATAGGAAACAATTCAATTCCTTGTCTACCTTACAATGAATAAAATTATGGGTACTACCAGAATCAATCAACACTATTAACTTTTTCTTCTTGATATGTCCTTCTATCTTGAGATCTTGAGGAGTGGTAATTCTTGCCAATGCATTACACGATATGGTCAGACTCATTTCTTCCTCTTCTAGGGTTGGTTCCTAGTGTATATCCTCTTCTTTTGAATAATCTTGTTCATTTTCTTCTTCCTCTACACAATCTATGTAAAATAATTTCTTCTCAGCACACTTATGACCTTTAGTGTATTTTCTATCACAAGGAGGTTGTGTAAGTCTATGAGTAGAAACACTTCCATGTTTATATATGTGAGTGGTATGCTTCCTTGTCGCCATAATTTTACATTCAATTTTTCTTGCCAACCTGAATGCCTTTTCCAATGAATCAGGTTCCCAAACACGAACTTCATGTTGGATGTTATCCTTTAAAGTCCCTGTGAAGACATTAATCCTTTAAAGTCCTCAATGTGCTCCACCACTGAACCCTTTTGTTTGAGATTTATTAATTGGCTAAAGAAGGTGTTGCTTTTTTTATCCTCATAATGTGCTATCATTTCCTCCATAAAAATTGACCAATTGAAAATTTTTTTATGGGAGAAAAGCCATCGATACCATACAAATGTATTTTGTTCTAAATGTAAATTTGCAATGCGTACCTTTTGTGTGTTTTTCACATTGTTGAGATCAAAATATTTCTCCATCTGTAGTATCCATGTTATGGGATCCTTGCCATCAAACTTCCTCATATCCATCTTTGGAATATGGTGGTTCTTCCATCCAAAATTAGAGTTTATGAAATCACAATTAACATTTATTTTGTTCTCATCATGAGTTTCCTCTACTATCTTTTCGCCATTAGGAAACATTTCTTGTATCAACTTTGCCAAACCTTTGATGTCTACGTTTAGATCATTCTTCATGTTTTCCATTTTTTCATCGATATTAGCTTCCATGTAATCCATTTTATATTCCAAACCATTCATCTTAGCTTCCACGCATTTCTTCAAACCATCCATCTTAGTTTCCACACCTTTCTTCAAAAATTTCATTTCATTTTTTGTTTCTCTTTGCGATAGGTGCACTTGCTCTTGTAATTTTGATATCTCATGTTGCATTTCTTCATCTTCATGATTCATAGTAGAGCCTTCTGAAGGCTTGATGGGTGTTGAATTATTTTTAGGGGGAATTTTAGAACCCAATACTAATATCTATTCTTCAATATGCCCATCGAATAAATTCAAACTAATTTTTTCAAACGAGACTTATGTATTTCGAAAAAATACACACCTTTTTATTTCTTTTGAGGAGCTCGATATTGAAACCAAATTATCTCTATGATTTTGGATCTTCAATATATAAAATTGGGCCCTGTAGTAGCCCTCTGAATATTCTTTCAAATTTTAGAGGTCTAACCTGATTTGGATTCTTCAAGGAAAAGTTATGCCAAATCTCCCACAATGACCTAATTATGGACTCATTCAGTAGACAAACCTTGTACGATATGCCACGTGTCAATGTTTCCTCCTTTGACTCTAAAATTGATATAGAGGAAACTATAGTCCATGTACTTGTGGAAAATTTTTACAGAATTCCAATCCAATGCTCAGAGAGAGAGTTATGATGATTTTCCCACAATCACCTCTTTGAGTTGAAATTCGAGAGCCTGAACAATCCCTAACGTCCACAGACCATATCTTCGAAAATATTGAGAATCAAGCTCTGAAATTTTTCCACAACGTTCCACGGGATTGAAACTTCTCTCTATGAAAATTTAAGCTTCTGAACCCTCGTAGAACAAAATTTATTTTGCAAATTCCACGATGACCTGTTTAGGTTAAATTCATGAGCTTGCAAAAATCTCTAACTTTCACAGCTCATATCTCCGAAAATATTGCGAACCAAGATCTGAAATTTTTCCACAACATTCCTCAGGATTTCTTCTTCACTCTAGAGCAATTTCAGCTTCTGAAAGTTCTTAGAAAAAAATTTATAGTGAAAATGCCACGGCGACCTGTTTGGAGTAGCGAAACCCTAGAATCCAAAGCTCTGATACCAAATGTTATGAAACTAGCTCCAAAAATAGAAGAAAAGAGAGATCAAAACCTTATAAATAGCCACTTCGAGGGGGAAAACTCCAATACATTACATAAATAAATAATTCTTGGATGATAAAAATGACCAAAACCTCCTTCTATATATAGGAGTCCATGGGGCCACAATATAATCCTAGCCGACCTAACAATAATAATGTAAGGGCACAATAATAACAATATTGGGGTTACAGGGGTACAACAATAACAATAAGGGGGCTACACTAATAACAATAAGGGACTAAACTAGTAATATAGAGACCTAACAAAAAGTGATAAAAGTGTAGTCAATGATTCTTTTCACCAAAATCCTATGTCTTGCACAAAAACTCAAATAATTAGGAACATCTGCTCTAAAAAAGGAAAATTATTTTGATTTGACTTTTTAAAAGTAAAAATAAATAATATTATTATTTTATTCATTTAAAACTACAAAAAGAATTTTAAAAAATTAATTTTCACCTTTTGATTTTCAGAACAGAGCAGGAAGAGTTTTTGCCCAAAATCTTCCGGAGCTGATATTAGGAGAACCAACCGACCATTTCAAGAACCGTCCGCACTAGGTAATCCACATCATCATTATCTTTGTTTCATCCATTTAATTTTTTATTTTAAGCTTTTAGGGAATTTTTTTGGAGGGAAACATGTTTTAAAATCTACCCTCGGGGGTGCCACAGGTTTTTTGTATAGCATGTGGGAAAAAAATGCATGGTCTAAACAAAAAACCTGCGCAGGCACTATGGGGTTTTGAAAAATAAAAATATCTCCATAAAAATGGCTCAAATTTCTCCCAATTTTTTTTAAATGATTAAATTGTTGATGTGTAGGCCTGCAATCATGTTGGAATGGTGAGAAAGAGAGCATGAACTCATGAAGACTGAAGCCATGGATGATCCGGAAACAATGCGCTCATTAAAGAATTGTGGCTTGTATAAATTTTGGGTGATCCAGGGCATGAAATCACATGTAGAGCTGATGACCTGGCTAGTGAATGCATAGGATGTCTAAGATCAATGTTTCATTATCGAAGACCATCGACTTGTGATCAATCCGGAGGACATATATTTACTTATTGGATTTCCTCATAGAGGGAGTGACATTTCCTTATTTGAGACTAGACCAGGATCAAGTCTTCCCACTGCTACTTATAAGGCTCAATATTGTATCCGAGATTCAGAGTTAAAGGACGATCACATTGAGATTAAAACTATTACACAACTGGACCTCAAGATATTAACATTCATGATTACCAAATTATGTGGGAGTGTAGCTCAGCATGTGGCTACCAAAGCATAGATGAAAACCATAGTTGAATGTTCTGAGGGAACAACTTTTAACTGGAGTGAAGGAGTGTTGGCTAATATGAAGGGCCAACTCAAAATAGCTAAGAATGGCTTTGGATATGGGGTCATTCTTGTATCTTTTGCTTTAGAGAGGATCCCACTCCTTGCACCTCAATAGTCTCTGGTGGATTCCATAGGTCCTCAGGAACCACATATGGTGCGCTGGGTAGCATTAATGGATCACCATGGTGGTGAAGGTGGTGCAGTGGTCTGTTTTACTCCTCAGTATTTCACATGGCTTAGGAATCATATCTTCATGATTGAAGATTTTCCTTATGCAAGGATGGATTATAGAGGTGAACTTGAAAAATCTCTTATACCAAGGGCATAGTGGGATAAGACAGGTTGGTGAATCATTTTGAAGTTTTTATATTATCTAATTTTTATTTGATTTTTTATCGTCCAATACTAACAAATTTTTTAAATGCAGACGTCAGTCCAACACGACCAACAACACTTCGTCGCTTTGATAGGCGAGAGGGACAACCTATAGTAGGCCCACTAGAGAATGATGCAGCAGAGATTCTACCAGAGCTGGAGCACAACCTAGAGAGGTTGACTATTAATATTCCAGAGACAAGGAAAAATGATATACCTCTCAGGCTTTAGAGACATGTGACTGGTGTCCCAGGTCCATTCAAGATATTTCTATGCAGGGTGGCACGAACTGTAGTTTGCTATCGTGATCATCATCATGGATAGTTTATGGTCAATGTAGATTGATATTTTTTTTTGTATCAATATATTTTAGATCATAAGTTGTTTGATACCTATGATCATAGACGATGTAATATTTTTTTACACAAACTATTTAACCTAATGATATTACTACCTTCATTCTCTGAGTATCTCGTTCAACATGGATTGAATTTTGTTTTATTTTAATTTTTAATGTTGTAGATGTCTATTTAAAACTCTATTAGTTAATGCATCAGCCAATATGTTTAAATTTATTGAAATGTGTTGATATTCGATATAATCAAATTTTCTTTCCAAGAGACGAACCCTCAAAAAAATTCTTAACAAAGTTGGATTTCTGATAGCATAAACATAGTTTAAATGTAATATAATGAGTTACAAATCTAACCTAACGATCAAACGTCGAATACCAAATGTGATGGCATCAGAGAATAACTCAATGACTGTGCTATATTTTGCAATATTGTTCATTATTTGACCAAGGCATATCCCATGAATAGAGACTAAGTCATTAGTGGGTGAATAAACAACCCAAGCCGCGGAAGATATGTTCCATGTACTATGACAGGTGCCGTCAGCAAAACCAATGTAATTTTGAAGGAATGTCAACATCTGCAATATCAAGAGTAATCAAGATAAGAAACGAAAGTAGTAAAAGTTGTAAAACCAAAATAACTAATCCTAAGGCACACTGTTCTAAAATGTAACTAATATTGTACAAGGGAGATCTTCACATGAAAATTCATGCATAATATCTCTTGAGATAAATACCATTTCTGGGTTTATCTAAAGAGACGTCGTCATAATCAACTAATTCATAGGATCCTTTTGCAAGCACATGCTTAACAATATAGGGACCATACCACATTGGTTCGAATTTACCAGTGCCTACCTTGTCATGAGCTTGATCATATCCTAGAACTAGGTCACCTTTTCAAATAAATGTGAGGGTTAACACTTTGATCATACTGAGCTTTAACACGTTTTTTATGAGCTTCGACAACTAATGCAGCAGTGCAACGAGTTTCATCTAACTGTGCTAGGTATAGAAAGTGTTTCTCCTCTTCAGAGGTAGCTGGTAACAATTCAATGGATAATTTGAGTGATGGTATTTCACATTCAATGGGTAGCACAACTTCTAAACCATAAACAAGTTGAAAAGGAGTGAACCATGTAGCAGTTTTTGTAGAGGTACGATATGCCCATAATGCCGAAAAAATCATTGCATGCCAATTAGATTTATGAGTTCTAACAATCAGTTTACTCATGGCGATTAAAACCTTGTTGATGGCTTCAACTTGACCATTAGCATGTGGGTAATAAGGTGTAGAATTATCATGGCATAGGCCAAGTTGATTAGAAATTTCGGTCATCATAATATTTCGAAAATGGCTTCCATGGTCCGTAATGATAGCTTGAGGGACAATGAACCGAGAAATCACATGATTGAATATGAAAATTTCTGCAGTTTTTCCATCAGCCGTCAATGTAGGCATCACCTCAGCCCATTTGGTAAAGTAATCTACGGTGAGAATAATATAAACATGCCCCCCGGCCGAGTGAGGGTTACATGTAATGAAATCGATGCCCCATTTTTCGAAAGGACCAACAACAATGATTGGGTGAAGAGGAGCTGGAGGTGCACACATATCTCGATCAAAAATCTGGAAACTGTGGCATTTTCGAACCGTGAGAATATTGTCTTTAAATAAAGACGACAAAAAATAACGAGTGTGAAATAACTTTTGGGCTATGGAAAACCCAAACATATGACCACCACATGCTCTAGAATGGAAATCATTCAAAACCCTTTCAGCCTCTTCATGAGTTATACAATTTCAAAACATAGAATCGACACCACTACGATAAAGAGTGTTGCCAACAATATTGTATTGCTGAGATTGGTATCGAATTCTCCGTCGATCTGATCATGAAATCTCTGGGAAAAAGGTTTGGGTCTAGAGATATATAATGATATCTCCATACCAGGTATGTAAAGTACTGATTAGAAACAAAGATTCATCCGCGATAGGATTTTTTTCCACTGTTTTAGACTCAGTATTGGGAAAATCACACATAAGTTCGACAAATACAAGCGATTTCTTTGACTTGGATTTCTCAAACTCCAAATCAAACTCTTACAGGATAACAATCCATTTGGAGTATTTCCCCCGAGCAATTATTTTGTCAAAATGTACATCATCAGGTTGCAATTATATATCATTGTGGTTTTGCATAATAATATGTAATGATCAAAACATTGGACAACTTGAACAAATACCAAGGCCAATTTATCCACACGTGAATATTTGATTTCTGTAGGGTTGAGATTCCAACTTAAGTAATATATCACATGTTCGTTGTTAGATTCATCATCTTGAACCAAAACCATCCCAATCGTGGAATCATATGCATCTAAGTACAAAACGTAATCTCGGTAGTAATTGGGCAGCTGTAATAACGGTGCATGGGTCAACACATTTTTAAGTGCATCAAAATATTCATTGGCAATCTCATCCCAAATGAATGGAACATCTTGTTTCAACAACCGGGTAAAACCTTTTGTTAACTCTTCGTAGTTTGGGATAAACCGACATAAGAAGTTTTCTTTCCCTTCCAATCTCTGGAGTGGCCAAGAGTGGAAGGAGGAGGTAGGTTAATGATAGTCTAACCTTAAATGGATCGACACAAATGCCCTCCTTCGAAACGTCTTCATTATACACAAAAAACACATTTGTGTGGATTCAAACGAATGTTGTAATGCCTACATCTCATAAAGATAGCACGTAAGTGCGTAGGATGATCTTGTCTGTGTAAAGAATGAGCAGGTACCTCATCCAAGTAAGACTGTACAATATGTTTGATATCATAAAATGCATAAGACATAAATCTTTGAAACGTTGCACCAACATTTTTCAGTCCAAAAGGTAATTTAAAATATGTAAATGTGCCCCAAGGACATATAAATGTTATTTTAGGTTGATCAAGAAAACATCATACGTTAAGTAAAATCTGGGATTCTAAAACTAGAACTCTAGCCCAAAAAGACTCAAAAAACATGAAAAAACACCCCAAAACAAAAGTGTATTCCGTATCGCACTTGGTTTTTTTCAAGGTCAAATTTCAACATTTTATAAAATTACGCTAAAAACAAAATTGTTTCTTGAAAAAAGGATTGAAAAACACCCTCAAAACAAAACCAATTGATGCTGGAATAACAAAAAAAAAAAATTGTGTCATACTTTTGACATTTTTTAAAATAGAAATAACATTTTTTAATTTTTAAAATTCAAACATTAAAAAAAACCTAAAATTTAAGAAAAAAAATAAATTTAAAAAACAAAAACATTTTAAAGCTTAAAATTTAAAAATATATAGGAATAAAAAAATAAAAATAAAAAACAAAATAAAAATTTTAATTCAAACATTAAAAAAACCTAAAATTTAAGAAAAAAATTAAAAATTAAAAATTAAAAAAAAATTAAAGATTAAAATTTCAAAATATATAGAAATAAAAAAATAAAAATAAAAACAAAATTAAAATATTAAATTAAAAAGAAAAACAAGTTAAAAAAAGAAAGAAATTATAAAAAATAAAATATAGAAATTAAATTTAAATTATATATATATATATATATATATATATATATATATATATATATATATATATATATATATATATATATATATATATATATATATATATATATATATATAGAAAGTATATATATTATTAAATTAAAAAAAATGTTAATATTAAAATAGCAAATTAAATTAAAAAAAAAAAAAATTAATAAATAAATGAATAAACATATAAATTTTGAAATAAAAAAGAAAAAAACATTATTAAAATAAAAATTTTAAAAACTTTAAAAATCAATTAAAATTGAAAAATTGAAAAAAATAAATTAAAAAAATATATTAAATAAAAAATAAAATAAAAAACAAATTAATTTGAAAATATTAATTTTTATTTTGTATTTTCCTTTTCTTCTTATTATTATTTTTTTAATTTAATTTTTTCTTTTTTGTATTTTATTTTTTTAATCTAAATTTTAATTTTGTGATTTTAATTATTTTTAAGTTTTCTATTTTAATATTTTTTTTAATTATATGGTTTTTTTTAATAACTTAGAAAAAAATGTTTTTGATTTTTTTTTTTATGGTTAATTTTTGTTTTTTTTTTTCTTTAAATTATGTGTTTTTTTTCTTCTTTTTTTTAATTTTTTTTTTGTTTAAATTTTTTATTTTTCCGAGTTAATTTTGTTTTTTTTCACATTTTTATTGGTTTTTTTATTGCTTTTATATATTTTTTTTAATCTAAGTTTTGTGTTTTATTACCAACATGAAAATCACCACTCTTAAAAAAAAGGTTGATGTTGCATCAATACGTTTCAAAATTAGCATGAAAATCACCGCTCTAAAAAAAAAAATTGATGATGCATCAATACATTTCAAAATTAGCATGAAAATCACTAACATTTTAAAACAAATATTCATACTTCATAAATAAAATATTAGAGTGTAAAAAATGTGCACAAAAAAAGGGGTGATTCTGCATCACCACTTTTCAAAATCGGGTGCTTTTTATGCCACCAGAAAAAGTAGGTAACAGTGCGGTTACCTATTTCATCGGTAACAGTGTTCAGGGAGTATGTTGATTTGATTGTAACAAGAAAAACCATCCATAAACAAGAATATTTCGTTTCTGGCACAATAATCAACAATTTGATCGATATAGGGTGTAGGATAGTTGTCTTTAGGACAAGCCTTATTTATATCCTGATAATCGACACATAATCTAGTAGTCCCTTGTTTTTTCATTACTGGAAATATCTTAGATACCCAATCCATCAAAGGAATATGATAAATAAATCCTGCACGTAATAATTTTTCAAATTTAGCTTTGATTGCTGCAGCTTTCCGTGAATGTATTGGGCATAATCTCTGTCTAATAGGTTTAGCATCGAGGTATGTATTAATTTCATGGATAATAATCTTAGGATCGATACCTGGAGTTTCTTCGTGTGACTAGGAAAAAATGTCTCAGAATTCTTGAAGTAGGGCTTTGTAAGTTGTAATCCCTTCAATCTAACAAGAAGCACCTATATGAAAGTTTTCAGTTATTCCAGGTTTAATTGATATGTCAATAGGAATTGTTGTAAAAATATTTCCCAGTTTTTCTCAGAATACGAAAGAATGATCGATGTGGGATTTTGAGGTTCCTTGACATAATCAATCGTAAAGATGGACGAAAATAATTTTCAAGTTTATCAAGGTCAGGAAAAAAAGAAGATCGATGATGCAGATTGTCCCATGGAAATTGGTGCAATGACGAGATTTCACGAATGTTTTCATCAATTGCAAATAGATGTTGAAAAGGATCCATTAATCAATGTCAAAGTTGAGCTTGATATAGAAGATGATTCTTAACTGATCACATTAATTTGATCAGTAGAAGTTGATGTCGTGTCAGAAAATGATTGTAGTGCTACATATGCGATTCAAAAGGAATTAAAGGCATCTTGCTATCATAAGATTCCAATTTTGATTCTAAAGGCACAGTCCATGTTTCATCAAATGGCATTGTGCTTGATGTGATAAAATTGATATTGGCAATTGTTCGCGGTCCGTTAAGAGAGGGCATAGCGAAATTTCCCATGAGAGTGGAATCCTTCGAGAGCCCTACACCAACATCTTTGTACGGGATAATCATTTTTCTGACATGTTGTATACTATTTGTAGAAGTGGGGTCTGAAGCGACGTAAGACAACTAATCGATTTTAACAATCTTTCCTTTGTGAGCAAACATTATCGTCAGAAAAACTAGTGAAACAACAAAAGTCATTGCATAATACCAACTGTGACCCAGAAGAAGGTTGTAATTAAGAGGGACATCAAAAACTTCCACCTCTAGGGTTACCGTTTTTCCTTCTACTTCTATAGCCAGTTCTTAGAGTATTCCAAATGGAAGAAAGCCTCTTCCATCAAAGGCTTTAAGGATGGTTGGTGACTGGTTTATTGTTAGAGAACCAAGGATTTTACAATAGGCTAATGACATTATACACGTAGACACCCCCTCATTAATTACAATGCGAAAAATTTGCCTTGATTTGACTAATACTGGAATTTGAAAAGCCATTTGATGTGGGAGTCGAGGTACAAAATTTTCGAGATCAAAGACCATTAAATTCGAGTCTTGAGGATCAATAACTCCTATTGTTGATAATAGTAATTTCCTTTAAGCTGGATAATATATCAACACTTCTAAGGCCGACATTGTTGAAGGGGATATGGCCAAATCTTCAACAATGTTGTAATTTGGAGCGGCTCTCGCATGTGGAATTAAAGGTGATTTCCAAATTACACCTTTGGCAGGTGGTTTAATTACTAAATCAGGGTTAGGTTTCTCAATTTTTAATGGTTTGGAAACTGAAGGAGTTGTTGCTAGTGTTTGACTGGATGATTCGGTCTCTCTACTAGTTACACGACTCTTAGATCGATAGTCTTGAGATCGTGTCGCAACCATCAAAATATCAGCCGATGAATTGGAAGAAGATCCGATCATTTTACTATCTTGAGATGGAAAAGGATCTTTCAAGACAACGGGTGTAGGTGAACCTTTGAAAAGTTTGGATACCTCGGCTCGGTGTGGGCACTCTTTGGTGTACTGATCCTCGTCACAGATAAGACAAGGATAACAAGGTTTCCATTTTTCGTCAGATGCTTCAGTTTTTTCATTTTTATCTTTAGGAGATGTGTTTTGTTTATTTTTATTCTTCCCTTTATTCTTATTACCAGATTTAGCTTTAGTTGTTGATGAGTCCACAATGTGAATTTCGACAGAAGTTTCGAGGGAAGAATCTCCTTTAGGCGAATCTGGTAGAGTTATTATTGGATAAGTATATTTAGATGACATATTCTTACTCTTTGTAGCATTAACTCTACCAATTACACCATTTTCAGAATAATAACCAGAAGGAGTTGCAGTAAGTTGACCTGGGCATGGTAAACCAGGAATTTTTTCATATAGAGTACCAAACTATGTGTATACAAGGTCTAAGTACTGCGCTTGAGCTATGAATGGTTCTTTTGTAACAACACCTCCCTTAGCTACGTCTTCAATGATATTTGTAAGTAATGATTTAATAAACCATTCTTCGAAAATTTGGTCTGGAATAAAAAATTTCACTAAATTTCGTCTACGTTTCCATTCGTGTATGTGATCTAAAATGTATGTAGACGTACTTTGTTTTAATGAAGTTAAATTTTATGTTCCATTGTCATAATAGACTGGCAACTAGAACTGAGTTAGGAAAGATGTTGCTAAAGCATTGAAATTATTGAAAGAGCCTCATGGTAACTCGATGTACAACTTTGCAGCTAATCTGATCAACGTTCTCTGAAAAAGTATCAGTTGAATGGAATCATCGATTGAGTTGGATATGCACCAAAGATAATAATTCTTCACATGATTTGAGGGGTATTCTCCTGATTTTCCTTCAAAATTAGGTATTTCACTAGGAAATTTGGTTGGCATTGCTGGCCAAAACAGAAGATAATAAATTGGATCATTCGTTAGGTGAGACAAATTTGGTAACTCTAAAGTTGCAAAGAATGGTAATCGACGGTTAGGGTCTTGTTGCGCAAACTGATAACCTTGAGGAACAATACCCGTACCTGGAGGAGGATATCCAAGATAACTTGGAATAGCCTACGCAGATGGGATTGGAATACCTCCGGGGTATCCAGGGTTAGCCGTAACAAACTAAGGTTGAGATGGTATTTTATATGTATAACCAGGGTATGGTTGATTCTGGTAGATTGGATTTTGTCCTATTTTTCCATAATGAAATTTCCCTTGAAATGGTTGACTCTGTACAAGTTGACCTTAAAAGGTTGGTTTGTTTGAACTGTAGCTGCACCAGGTTGTCCTATAGAGGTTTGAATTGTAGACTGAATTGCACATCCAGTTTGATGAACAATAACTTGAGGGATTGCATGTACAACAGTTGATGCAATCGTTTGAAGGGTTGTAGCAACAGGGGCTTGAAAAAATCCAGGGATAGGTGTACTTGGTTGTTGAACAGATTTTTTCACAACACATTAGATAGGAGCACTTGGAGTACTCGAACCAAATTGCTGACTACTAGGTATAGATACTTGAGGGGTCATTTGCAGTGCAGTATGAACAAGCTGCTGGACTTGGGTATAACCAAATTGGCCAGTTGGCTGACTAGGTTGATTCTAAGGTACTTGTAAAGTAGGTTTCAAATATTATTTATTTAACAACGGGTTCCACACAGTATTAACATCTGGGTATGGAGCTCTCATTAAAGGTTGTGATGCATAAGGTTGACCATAACCAGTTTGAGGTATTGGAACACAAGTTTGATAATTTTTCGGATAAGTTCAAGTAAAAGGTTGACCTCCTTGTAAGGATAGTTGATCTTGATAAAATTATTGCCCTTGAAGAGGCTATTGTCCTTGAAGAGGTTGTGGCCCTTGAATTGATGTCGCCCTTGAATAGGGTATTTCCCTTGAAAAGGTTGTCGCCCTTGAATAGGGTACCGCCCTTGAAAAGGTTGTGGCCCTTGAATAGGGTATTTCCCTTGAAGATACTATTCTTGAGGAGTTTGCTGCCCCCAGGCGCTATATTTCCACCTTGGAAAATATCTTGAGGAATATTTCCGGACAACATATAGATGTGTTCCATTATCAAATATTCGGTGGTAGATTCATAAAGACGAGTTTATTGTGTAAATTTTCAGAAGAGAGATATGCTCCTAAGAAAGTACCAGAGAGCCACTAGTACCCAACGGGAACTGATGGACCACCATACAAATTTTTTTTTGATGATGAATAAAACTTGGATGACTCAGTAGACATGCTTGACGAATCCATGTAACTACCTCTAGGTATAGAGTAAAAAGGAATGCGGCGTGGTGAATAATTGAGACCAGAGTTATGTATAAAGTCAATAATTTTTTGATACCAAAGATCCGATCTAAAAGGAGTGTAAGGGTAAATCAATTCACTATACCTTAGATCTAAAGACTCTTGACGTGAAGGAATTGTGATATATTCTTCCCTGTCAGTAATCACTTCAATACTAATTAGGCCAGGAGGAAGATTCTCAGTAATAAGAAGTATCACTCGAGGTGAATGAGGATGACTAAGAGTTCGGGCTATGAATTCCGAAGGCGACTCAGACGAAGTAGATTCAGATTTAGGTTCAGATATTTCAGGTTCAATGAATTGAGTATCTCACAATTCACTGGTAACATATTGAACTATGATTACTTCAGAAATTTCTAGTTGTTCTTGATTTCTTTCTATTGTCTAAGGTTGATTAACTTCAAAATTAGGATGTATTACTATAGATGTTTCCCCTTGTTAAGTAGTCCCGGTTCTCGATTGTTGAACTATTTCAAATTTAATCTTTTCCAATTGAATGGGCATATATTTAGGGGGTTTCCCCTACATCCTACATGAATGTCTTGTTGATTCAGCCACGATTAATTTTTAACACACAAAATCAAAAAAATATTTCAACAGAATACTCCTATGTTCATTAAAAAATCGAGCAATTTGAACACACGCCTACAAAATCTAAGAAACAAACCACTCACAAAAAATATGTTTCCACAATAAAAAACACTAGTTGGTGATGAAATCCAACATCGTAGAAGTTAATGTGGAAAACTGGCAATTGGAACAGTTACCCTAGCAACCTGCTTAATGAAACAGTCTGGTGCAAGTACCTCCACTATGCCATCTCGAAGTGAAGAGTACTCTAACCAACATTTGTTCCAGGTATAGTGGGACCTTCCCTCCACTGTCACCTTGGGAAAAATCCTAAATATTATGGCCACTAAGGTCACCAACTAAGACAAATGCACCCGGAGGTACAGTCTATGATCCGATATACACACAAGGGAAGAGTATCAATCTCAATCCCCTGGAAATATCCTCAACATGTTAAATCTGAGGATTTATAACAAGTGACCTTAGACTCCTCAACAATGGTTAGTCCAAGGTTTACCATTTGTATTATGTGCACATCTTCTATCTTCTCCAATGAGATAGGTACGATTAACTCACTAGGTCTGACATG
This sequence comes from Pinus albicaulis, assembly GCA_034641835.2. Classification (NCBI taxonomy): domain Eukaryota; kingdom Viridiplantae; phylum Streptophyta; class Pinopsida; order Pinales; family Pinaceae; genus Pinus; species Pinus albicaulis. The sequence goes on from CM076578.1 coordinate 420,017,918, forward strand.
ACCTCGTGCTTGACTCTTTTAAGAAGAGCTTCCCAGAGTACAAATGCAACAATTGGATTTCCCTTGTGTGCTTTGGAATTTTTATTACAACCTATTCCAAAGCACTAGCCTAAGCTATACTGGTGGAATGAGCCCTAGAAAATGTAAAAATATCTAGATTGATTTGATTAGGCATTGTATTATTTTGGCTGTTATTTCACGCAAAGGGTATGGGGTTGAAACTTTGATGATGTTGTGACTTGACGCTAAATACTTTAAATGCATCAAATATGAAAAATTCAACACTTTATTTTCAATGAATTCTATTTAGGAGAAAGTTGAGAGATTTTTGAATTTAAAACACAAACTTCCTCACCCACTAAACAAAATTCCTTTCGAAAAGAAAAAATTTCATTAAGAACAAAATTTCCAAATACGATCAATTTCCCTTTGTGAATAAAATTCCATTGATAACAAAGCCAAAAACTAAAATTTTGAGAAACAAACAATTACCAAAAGTAAGCAATTTCTAAAAAACCCTAATAAGTAAAAACTTTAAAATCAAATCAAAGTTCTAATTATGAATCCTAACTAGGATATCTATGAATGTTTTGTAAATGATTTCTCTTAGTTGTAATCAGACTAAGAATGTTTCTACTTATCCCAGCAAAAATGAAATCGCTAAAGAGTACTTTGTGACAAATTAGGCTTCATTGATCTAGAATTTTTTTTCCCGTTTTGCAAATGAATAAGCAACAAATATTCATAAAAAGTAAGGCTAGCTATAATCTTGATGGCTCAAGGAGATAAAGTCATTCAACCGGTGATCTGAGGTAAACGAAGGTATCTTCCATATAGAGCAACAATAAACCACGAAAAAACTAACTTGTAAAATGAAAAAAGGATAATTAATCACATAATACTCAAAATTGCTGAAGAGGAGTTCTCACAAAGGTTCTGACAATTGGAGTCAATCGGGTTAAATTTCAAGAATTTAGTGATCTGGCTCTGAAAAGGAGAATTTTAATTTTTTCAAAATTTTCTAGGGGGTGCACAGGCTTTCAGTTAACAACAGTGCACATGCGCACTAGATTGAATTGACAAGTTGCATAGGTTGTTGCTCTATTTTCCAAATAATATCGCGCAGGCTGAGAAAAAGTTGGAAAAAGAAATATTTAGGTTTTCTTTCTCAGAGATTCTAAAAATTCATCTACCCAACCACACTCAGAGAATTCAAAATAAAAAGCCTATAATTTCAATCTAAGCACAAACAAAGAAAACTAAGCACTATATCCCTAATATGGTCACCAATTTGTTACTATGATTAATCCCTTTTGCGGACAAGAGCGATCTCCCTAGTACTTTGACGAGTAACTAGAAACAAAGGTCCATTGAATATATCTTTCTCTAGATTATTTGTATTTTAATATCATTACAAACAGTAAAGTAGAGAGGAAATGCTCCTAACTTTAAATCCAAATGTCTGATGTAGTCCTTTGTCCATTGCTCTAAAGTAGTTCTTCAATGATGAGTAGAACCTGCAATCACAGACAAGAAAAGTGATCAAAGCATATGCAATATATAATAATCATAAATACTAATCCAACTTAGTGATCAAGGAATCTAAGTATTTACATCATTTCCATGAATTCAGAAACAATACAATGAGAAAAATATATCCATATGTATTATCACAAATTAGAAAGAGCAATCTTACAACCAGATGCCTTGATGTTGTACAGATTTCTCTCAGGGTCCTGCGCAATTGTTTTCCTTCAGTCTAATAAGCCTTCCTCTTAAAATGACCAGCATGAAGTCATGGGCACTATGGTGTGATCTCCTATGTGTCAAAAAAAACTCACTAGTATAGAAAATATGAACTCTCTCCAGCTTAGAAACTATACAAATCAGTCTCTATTCACATTGGTACCTACCCTTCAACCTGAAACTTGAGATCATTATACAGAGATATTGAGGTAGTTTCAGATCCATTAAGAGAGGGATGGATTCCTACCATGAAGGGATTTGAGTTCCTTGGACCAAGGGATAAAATCCATTAGTGGAGGGATAAAGCTTGAGCTGGCGCGACTCTAGAGGCTTCCAGTTGGGAGAATATTCGACCAACTAGGCTTCTAGAAGTTACTTTTTATTTTTACTTGATTTTCACAGGGATGCAGAGGTTTTAGTGGAAAACAGAGATATGATCACTGCAGATAATGGAAGAAGCATCAGTGCATGCACATGAAAAGGCTATAAAAATAACGCAGGTAATCTTTTAAGGGTTTTACAGAGCTTTTCTCCAATTTCCAAGACTTGATTCATAAACATAAGTGTCTTTGACCTCCAGGGAACATGATATGGATGGTGATAGACCCATATGAACAGTAAAATGTCATAGTGACAAAATGACGTGTAACACCTATAAAGATAATTTAAACAGTCAGCCTTGCATATAACCTTATGCAACCATATCAACCATGGATGGTCTGCTACTACACTCTGTGCTATGAAATTGGCTGTTTTAGAAATAATTTTCAAGAGATGTTTCCGATCACATGAAAATGAATTTTAGAAAACTAAAATGCTTTTTTCAAGCATGAACCAAAGCACAGTAACCTCTTCCAGGTTCTACATTGGTGAAATATATCGAGAGATTTGAATGCATCTTTAAGGCCTATTTTTCGGTCTGAGTAATTTACTGTTTCGGCCATGATTTTGGTGAACCATTTTTTAGGATATAGGGAATAATTTGAAGAAACCTAGAGAGTTTTCTCTTCAAAAAAATCTCATATAAAAAATAATATCTCATATTTTACATATGTGTTACCATTTGGGACCTACAAGTGTCTCTTGGAGACCCTTTTTCGGAATTTCTGCTGACTAAATTCTGCAATTTTTGGAATTTAGTTTGTGAATGAGGAGAATTATGCATACCTTCTTCCAGTTTTTTGTTGTTACTATTATATCAAAAACCTTATATTATAGGTTGTTAGTATTTTTATTTTTTTTTTGGCGGGAAAATATAGTTCAACCATAGTTTTAAATTTCCGTTGCATAGTGTTAACAACCGTTGTGCAACACAACTTGCCCTATTGTTTCAACTTTCATCTTGAATATGAAGATTTTATGCCAGGACCAATAAGGATAAGGTCATTAGGGATAATATTATTATCTAGATAGGTTTAGCTAGATAGAATAAGTATTTTTTATGTTTTTTCCAAAATACAAAGATTGCAGTTTAAGGCTGCTTTTACCTAGTTTTTTAATGCAAAAACAGTATGTTGCTGAACTTGTTTGATTTGATCCACTGGATGGATTGAAAACATTCAATGTATTGGGCCAAGTGATATTATTATTTTTAAATTTATTTAATACCATCATGAAATGGGAGAAAAGGTTAATCAGAAATTGCAAGAGACTTATCTTTATGTATGCAGTGATATTTGTTTATTGATTAATGAAGAATATTTGAGTTTTTATTTCTAAGTATTCCTGTGTCAACATAATTTGGAGATGTGATGTGTTTATTATGATTCTTATGTTTCCTATAATTACAATTATTTATGTTCCTTCTCATTTCTTTCCACTAATTCACACATCTACTGTACTTATTATTTGAAGAAGATAAAAAAGGCATGTTTTATCTAAGTTTGATACTCTGTTTTCCTTTCGAATAATTTTCATGTACTTCATCTAAAGTTGAGTATGAAATTCATCTCTAGATTCTTTGTGCTTAGTGGCATACAATATTTTCCTTCTTGACCATATACTACAACTGATTTCTGAGATCCAAAGTGTTGATTTTCTTTCCCTTGATAAATAACTACTCATTATCCCCCTTTAATCACTAAGATTTCTTTAAAAACATGATAAATGTCAATGCATGTCTCTGTCATTTTTTCCATCAAACCTTCAAAATATTGAAACAATTTCATTTTCTTTCTCTTAAGAACTATCCTAAAACCTAAAAGACTCAGGTTTTTAATCGACTAAAGACCCTATAGAGATATACCTCTCTAGACCATAAGGGATAGATTATGGTCCAAAAGATGTTTTTTGTTTACCTCTCTAGCCCTTTTATCAATCTAAAGGGATTTACAGAGTGCTAACAAGCTCAATATTAGAGAAAAATTATAGCTAACTTCTCACTCATTGCAACACCATTACATGCTTTGAAAAGTGTGAAACATGTATTTTAGTGGGGAGGAAAGAAACCGAAAGCCTTTGACACTTTGAAAGAGAAAATCAGTACAACACCAGTTCTAACACTTCCATATCCTTAAAAACCATTTGAGATTCGAACTGATGTAATCGATTATGCCATGGGAGCAGTTTTAATGCAACATGGTAAGCCTATTTGTTATCATTTTGAAACCTTCACCAATGCAGTAATTAACTATCTAACTTATAATAAAGAGTTGTATGCTTTGGTACAAAGCGTGAAGAAATGGAAACATTATTTGATGGGTAAAGAAACGATTATTCATACTCACCATCAACCTTTTCAATATTTACAATCAAAAACCAAGCTCGACATTTCATGTGGATGGGATTCCTAAAAAAATTTCATTTGGTAATCAGGTACAAGAAAGGTATATACAACAAAGTTGTTGATATGTTATCAAGGCCTATTGTTAATGAATCTATCATTCTTAAGCATAACTCAATCATGCATGAAAGTTATATTGAACAGTATGCTCAAGATGAGGATTTTAAAGATGTTTATGCAACTTTCAGTGAAGGTAATCATGTTGAAGAGTTGGATTATCATATTCATAAAAAATTGTTGTATAATATTGGAAATTTATGTGTTCCACATGGTAAAAGATTCAATGTCATAAGGGAATCCCACACTTCTCTTATTGTTGGTCACTTTGGTGTAGGAAAAAATGTGGCACAAATTCAAAAGTACTATTATTGGCCTCGCATGAATGAAATTGCTTCAAGATATGTAAAAGGATATTCCATATATGATACTAGCAAGCCTAACAATAGGAAATTGGGTTTGTATACTCCACTTCCTATTCCTTGTCATCCTTGGGAAAGTATTTCTATGGATTTTGTAGTCGAATTACCAATGTATAGGAAATTTCATGATTTTGTATATGTTGTTGTGGATCATTTAAAAAAAATGTCTATGTTGATTCCATGTAAGAAACAAGTTACTGTTGAACGGACCACAAATATGTTCTTCCAAAATTTATGTGTTCACTTTTGGTTACCCCACTTCTATTATTTCTGATCAATATTCGTGATTTGTGAGGAAGTTTTGGTCAAGTTTATGGGAACTCATGGACACAAAGTTGAAGAAGAGCACCACATTTCATCCACAAACTGACGGCTAGACAAAATTAGTGAACGGAACATAGTGCATGTCCTTCGTGGATATTGTGGTAAGCATCCTAAACTTTAGGATGAGCATTTTCATTACATCTAGCATGCCTACAATCATGCCAAGCACCCATCTACGTGAATATCTCCATTTGAAGCTTGATTAGGTTATTTTACAAAGTATCCTTTGGATTTCATCTTTGGTAAATATATTGTAGTAGATGGACATATTGATGTGGAAAAAGTCAAGCATTTCATTGAACACATTTAGCTAGTGCATCAAAGGGTACAAGAGAAGCTAGAGAAAAGAAAATAAAAGTACAAAGAAAGACATGACAAGCATCATGATGATCATGATTTGCAAGTGGGAGATAAATTTTGGTTGTATATCAGCAAGGAAATACTTCAAGTGAAGGTAAAAATCTCAATAAAATCAGATATGATCCTTTCAAAATCTTGGAGAAGATTAGTAACAATGTTTTTCGATTAGATTTCCCACCTTATATATAAATTTATTTTGTTGTGAAAGTGGAAAACTTGAGATTGTATGAGCCTCCAATGATTGATGATCATGAATAGAATGTTCATATTCCATCTACATAACATTTTTATCCTGAGTATTTAAATGAGATGCAGGAAGACTCAATCCTTGACATGAGGATAAGTACTTCACATAGAGGCAATGTGGGGTATCTTTGAGTGGGGCTCAAATGTACAAATCCAAGTAAATAAAGGTGGAATAAAATAAACAACATTTTGGAAATTTACCTTAAATTTCACTTTCTACATCAAATTTTGGTCATCCCATTGGAATTGCATAGAAGACATATCATAGTACTATTGGCTAAAATTTTAGATTCATAAGGGCTCAAATTTCATATCTATATTAGGATAAAATTCAATCATATAAATAATATTATCATGTATTGGATAGGATTAGTATTACACACACCCTAGGATTAGTAATGCCCACAACTTCATCAATTACAAACTAGAATATCTTATCAATTTCTTCATATTTCTTTTTTTGGAATTTCAAGTAATGATTGTAGACACACGTACCATAAATTTCTTAGCAAAGTGCCATAGTATTAAGTTGAATATGGGGAATTATTTATTGGATAGCCACATGATTTTAATCCAAATGGGTGGTTTCAATGTTATATTAGGGTTTCAATTGTTACAATAATTGAGAACAATTTCCCTTAATTTTCAAGATATTTCATGATATTTTCCTCAAAAGGATAAGGAATAAATATTATATATATCTAATGGAGACCCTCTAAAGTGATAATTTATAATAGCATGACAAAAAACTTAAAAAAGAACACTCAAAAATTTCTCAAGGAAGTGCCATAATATTAAGTTGAATATGGGGGAGTATTTATTGGATTGTAATCTAAATGGGTGGTGTTTGTGTTGTATTAGGGGTTCAATGGTTACAATAATTTAGAATAATTACCCTTAATTTTCAAGAACTTTAACGAAATTTTCCTCAAAAGGCGAGGAAATTGAGATTATATGTATCTAATGGAAACCCTCTAAGGTGTATAGCTCTAATAGCATGAAAAAAATACTAAAAAAGAAGCACTATGGTGTAATTGCAAAATTTTGTTCATCATATGTTTTATATCCCATGCTTAAGTGTATTTCCAAAAAATTATCAAAAATCATTCCAAGATAATTAGAGAGATTCCCGAGGGTCTTCCATTTTCTCGAGATCATAACTATGCTACTTATTTTCAAGCTAGAAGTGTACCACCTAACATTAGGCCTTACAAGCATCCATATGAATAGGAGAGTGAAATTGAGAATTTGATTTAAGAAATAGTATAGGCTGAAATCATTCAACCTAGACAAAGTTATTTCTATTTACTAATGATGATGGTTACAAAAAAGGATGGTCCATGGAATATATGTCTAGATAAATTAACTTTTAGGTATTATGTCCCTTATTAGGAGTTACAAAGAATTGAATATATGGCTTACAAATTGGAGTTTCCTCCATATTCATGTGTACATCCAATATTACATGTTTCTTGCTTAAAAAATCTAATCAATGATAAGATCCCAGCACAAACTATTTTACCAGATATTAATGAAGAAGGGGAAATCATACTAGAACTAGAAACAATGCTCTAAAAAATTAATAAATGATTGATAATTGAGCAATTACTAAGTACATCATCAAATGGAAGAACCCACCAGTGGAAGAGCTAACATGGGAAGATGAGTTATTCATGCAGAAATATCCATATTTATTCATGTGTTGAGGAAAACACTCATTTTAAGAGGAGGAACATGTTAATCCTAAAGAAGCCCCATGTTAACCCTGAATCTCTTTATTAAAACCTAGATAACGAGTTATTAGATTTATATTTTTATATTGTAATATAGGCTACAATCTTGCATTGCAGATTTCCATTATATATATATATATATATATATATATATATATATATATATATATCGATCAAGAGAGAGAGAGAGAGATAGAGAGAGTACCTTATCTTAGGGTCATAATATCTTGTCTTCTATTGTATTCATTTTAAAAGGAGGTTACACCCTCAAAGTGCATTATATTCATAAAATTCTTATCATTTTTAAGGTGAATGGTTTTGAACAGAGTCATTGGAGCAAGTGGGTGAGCACCATTGTGCCCATTAATCAAGTGTAATGTAGAGTAGTTCAAAACTTCATTTGAAGAATTTTGACTCCAAGAATATAGGTTTCATACCTCAAATGGGTTCCAATTTTTTTTGGATTCCATATCACAAAAAAACAATCACACCTAAAATGGGCTTTACATGGCTTTAACTTCTTTTTATTTTTTACTTTAAAAGTGTCAAATAGATGATAAATTATATAGTGATCAACTTCAAATCAAATTATATCTTAGCATATCCGAAAATAAGAATGGGCATCAAGTTGTTTACTAGCTATGTGAAACTATTGTCAATCCACATGTATCCCAAACACGGTCTCTAGATTATACTTGATAAATACCATATCCCCAACAAGACCTTTAGATTATACTTAGATATATACCATGTAACCAATAAAGTTCACCTATAAGTTCAATGTTTTCCTCATAAAAAACTTAACATCATTTGAAAGTTTTGATTTATATCAAACCCTATTCATATTAAAAGTGTCACAACATGTAGCATTTTTCATAATACTTCCCATTTAAACATTCCATTGAACACATGCATATGTAAATATATGTATAGATATAACACTTATTATTATTATCTGTTAACTATTGTATATATTAATTTGAAGCGCATATATCATTATGTCATTTTTCATCTTGTGATAACATCTATGATATTGAATTATACAACTCCCTTACATAACAAGTGAGCTATTGTGTCACAAATAATGAGGTTCTTTACAACCAACTTAGCATGAAGAGAGGTTGTGATTAATTACAATAATGTTATATATATATATATATATATATATATATAATCAATTAATGCATCACATGTAATGAAATGATTAAAAAAATTTCGACTTCCCCCTTCATCTTTGATAAATTTGGGTTTAAAATAGATCTAGGTTGATATATATAGAAACTAGCATAGTCATTAATGTTCTTCCTTATGCTAATCATATTGTTTTTTGCAAAGAGTCCTTTTAATCTTGGCAATCAACTAAGAATTTTTCATTTTTTTGTTCGAGATGGATATGAATGTTAATACTAAAAAAAAATCATGATAATTAAATACAAAAATATCACCTATGATACTTTTGTATATGACAACAACAACTTGGAGGAAGTGTCTTCATACAAATATCTTGAAATCAATATTGATCATAAGCTCAACTAAAATTATAGCATCGATAAAAATATTAATGCACATTGGAAAACTTATTGTGAACTTGAAAATAATAATAATAATAATAAATCTGATGTAGGAAAATTAAAATTATCCTACTCTTACACTGCAAAGGCAATGGCTACACAATTTATACTGAAGCTTAGTTTACATCCATCAATAAGATGTAATTAATAACAAAATGTTCCTCTTTTAATAAATCCTAGAATCATTGCCTTAACTGATTGGATATAATTTACCCTTGCTCTTTAGTATGCAGCTTTATATCCATTAAATAAAATGTGATTTTTGTTGTAGCATTTTGATACAAACTTCACTCAGAAACAGATTGAACTTTTAAGGGAGCAACTGCATGTAACTTCATCCAGAAGACAGATTGATCTTTAAGGGAGCAATTACATGTAATGGAATTTAAGAATCGGTGGCTGTCGATATGAACTCTGCATTATATATGATTCACTACATCAACCATCACGCAACATAAACTATAATGAACAACCCCAATTTCAATACTATTGAAATTTGTATTGATCTTTTGGCATCAACTATTTCTTTAGACATCGCAGCATACGGTCAGACCATTAAACCATCGAACACAGACTCTAACATGCGTTACCTGTGATTTATCTTCAATCGCAACTTCCTCGGGCTAGAGGAGTTTTCCTTCCTTATGCATGTTGTCTTTGACAATTTGTGCCACTGCTTAACACTTATCATTACAATTGCTTAACGTCGTTCAGTGCTCAACACGAACTGCCGACTCAAGTCTTACAAACACAGGCCTTCACATAAAATGCAGCTCTTCAAATACGTAATTCAGCTCTTCATGGATATAACGTATGAACCAAAACCCAATGCAGTGTTATGCTCCTGTGTGCGCTCCTTCACAGTGACAACATGGCCGTGGATTTACGCCCATGAATCCACAGCGATACCGTAATGTGTAATCCCAACAAGAACACTTACCATGGTTTGAACTTGTGCCCTTCTTCCTGCATCACGTCATACGCATATACAATATACACAGAAAATAGAATTACATTCAGAATACAAATGGACAATTTAACATTCCAATCAACAGAGTATTGCATGGGCTAATAAGCATTAGCTACCCCTCTGCAATTTCAATAGCTAATTCAGATTCTCTGTTAATTCTCACATACACTCACACCCTATTCATCTCCAGCTTCTCTAATTTATACAAAATACGAGAAAATATTCTTCTTAGAATAGTATTCTTCTAGAATTTCTCAACAAACCAATGCCTCCCTATTATTTAGCCTTGTCCCTATTTTGGCTCTATTCCATGCAGGGAAAGAAACCAACTTCTATTATTATGCCAAATCTAATTAAATATAAAACAAACTAACAATTCTCTAAAAATAAATAACAAATTTAATAAAATATATTATTTAAACTATTTCTAAGTCTATTTTACTTCTAATTAGCCACAGCATGTGACCAAGATGTCACATTGCTGGCTAGGTGCTTGATGCTCCTGCATCAGACTCTCGGGGAAGAAAACTGATCTTGTAGTAGTTTGGAGTCGATCCCCAATCTCTGTAGCTCTGCTGGCGTCTTCTACTGGTTGCCCTTTCCACTTGATCAAATACTAATAATAAGTTTGACTCCTGGTTTTCTTTAGCACTCTCTTTTTCCTTTTTCCTGCTTTGGGCTTTCATCTGTTATGGCGTCTCCTTGTGGTTCTTCTTCTGGATTTTAGTATAGGTACCAATCTGCAATACATGACTAAGTCACCTATTTGGAATTCCTTTTTCCGCCTCTTCATATCTGCTCGATGTTTGTCTTTGCTACTGCATTCCTACCATCTGCTTTTGACATCTCCCTCAAATATGCTTCTAGGAGTTAGCCAATTCACAAATACTTGGATTTTATTCAGATCTAATTTCAACTCTGTTTTAGAGACTGCATATTCCTCCAAACCTTCATTCATCAACCTGATGGTGATTTTATATAAGGCTTTAGAATCTGTACTCATGTGCCATTCAACTTCTTTCTTCGGACTGATTACTGTTGGCACAACACATGGATTAAGGCTTCTACTGATTAGCCATTTATCCATCAACTCTTTCACTTGTCTTCCAGCTTCGGCATTTTCCTGCATAACCTGTAGGCTACTTTATTCGACAAACTAGCTCCAGGTATTAGATCAATATGGTGACTAATACTCCTGATGGGCAGCAACTCATCCACAACAATATCAGCACAATCATTCAATAAATTCTGAATTTCTTCAGGTAAATCTTCTAAATTTGTAGAAGTTAAAATTACCTTGGGTTTTCCAACACTAGCAAAATGCATCTTCTTACCCTTCTCATCTTCTTGCAACAGGATCTTCTCATTCATCAACATAACGTTGTTTCTAGGTGCTTCTTCATCAACTTCAGCTTTCAACGACAGTAGTGTATGCTTATTCCCATATTTCTCCAAAGTATAAGTGTTTCTTCTGCCATCATGTATGGCATTTTGGTCAAACTGCCAAGGTCTCCCTAGTAATATGTGACATACATCCATCGGCATTATATCACATAAAATAACATCCTTATAAGTACCAATCTGAAATTCAACTTGACATTGTTCAGTTACAAAAATTTGATGGCCTTTTTGAAGCCACGATACTTTATAAGGAGTGGGGTGTACTGTTCTCTCCAACTTCAACTTGTCCACCATCTCTGTAGAAACAAGGTTGTCAGTACTACCGCTATCAATTACCAATTGCAACACTTAACCTTGGACTTACATACAGTTCTGAATAGATTCTTTCTTTGAACTGGTTCTTTGGCTTCCTTAGCTTCTTCAAGTAATACCCTTTTCAACAACAAGGATTCTCCGGCTTCTGGTGGTTCCTCTTTAGCTTCAGGTTGAGGAATCTCCTCCTTGGCTTCAGCAACATTCATGCTGCGATGGTTTTCTGATCTCTGATGAGGCCAATCCCATTGTACATGTCCCCATTCACCACATGCAAAGCACCGGACATCTCTTCCTCAGCCTCTGCCTCTGGGCACGAACCTTCTGCGGCTATAATCTCCTCTTTGTGGTGATCTATTGCTCGCACTCCCTACCTCATTCTGAGAGTGTTGAAATCTGGATTCAAATGTTCACCCTTCTTTTGCCGGACTCCTGCCTTTATTTCTCTGGTTTTGTTTGCGCAACAGTTTTTCCTCTGCCCTCAAGGCTGCTTGATAGGCATCTTCAACCGACTTCAAATTTAATAAGTTGATTTCAACCTGTATTTCATATCTCAAACCATTTATATATCTAGCTACCTTTTCTAGATCATCTTCAACATGGCCAGATCTAATACTCAGCTTATAAAATTCTTTAGTATATTCCTTGATTGTCATCCCTTTCCATTTTAAGTTTTGCAATTGTATAAACAAATTTAATTGGTAATCCTTTGGCAAAAACTTACCCTTCAACTTACTTACCATCCTGTCCCATTTCTTGATTTTGGGCTTCCCTTTTTGCTCCCTTGATAGCTGCAATTCGTCCCACCATAAGGCTGCATGGCCTTTCAATCTCGTGGCTGCAAACTTTAATTTCTTCTCGTCATCGAATTCTTCATAGTCGAAGTATTTATCTAATGAACTGATCCAATCCATTAGCACCTCCACTCTAAGACTTCCATCATATAAAGGTACTTTTATTCTTCGTTGACTGTTGGCTTTGACTAGCATCTTCATGACCTTAGCTACTTCATTTTCTTCCTCCACTTCTTCGTCAGTGGTCTCTTCTTCATCGGCACTGTCGACTGCACCATCTGCCACTCTCCGTTGAGTAGTTTCCATGGTAGCCATTCTCATGCACAAATGCCGGATCTCATCTAGCAAAATTGCATTTGCTATAGGTCTCCCTCGACCTATCCCAACTCCTCTTCTGGGCGGCATTCTCTACAATACTCCAAAATAGCTTAACAAGCTCTGATACCACAAATGATGTAGGAAAATTAAAATTATCCTACTCTTACACTGCAAAGGCAATGGCTACACAATTTCTACTGAAGCTTAGTTTACATCCATCAATAAGATGTAATTAATAACAAAATGCTCCTCTTTTAATAAATCCCAGAATCACTGCCTTAACTGATTGGATATAATTTACCCTTGCTCTTTAGTATGCAACTTTATATCCATTAAATAAAATGTGAATTTTCTTGTAGCGTTTTGATACAAACTTCACTCAGAAACAAATTGAACTTTTAAGGGAGAAACTGCATGTAACTTCATTCAGAAGAAAGATTGATCTTTAAGGGAGCAATTACATGTATACCAATGGAATTTAAGAATCGATGGATGTCGATATGAACTCTGCGTTATATATGATTCACTACATCGACCATCACGCAACATAAACTATAATGAACAACCACAATTTCAATACTGTTGAAATTCGTATTGATATTTTGGCATCAACTATTTCTTTAGACATTGCAGCATACGGTCAAACCATTAAACCATCAAACACAGACTCTAACATGCGTTACCTGTGAGTTATCTTCAATCGCAGCTTCCTCAGGCTAGAGGAGTTTGCCTTCCTTGTGCACGTTGTCTTTGAAAATCTGTGCCACTGCTTAATGCTTATCATTACAATTGCTTAACGTCGTTCAGTGCTCAACATGAACTGCCGACTCAAGTCTTACAAACACATGCCTTCACATAAAATGCATTTCTTCAAATACATAACTCAGCTCTTCATGGATATAACGTATGAACCAAAACCAAACACAGTGTTCTACTCCTGTGTGTGCTCCTTCACAGTGACAACATTGCATTGGATTTATGCTCATGAATCCACAACGATACCATAATGTGTAATCCCAACAAGAACACTTACCATGGTTTGAACTTGCGCCCTTCTTCTTGCATCATGTCATACACATATACAATATACACAGAAAACAGAATTACATTCAGAATAAAAATGGACAATTTAACATTACAATCAATAGAGTATTGCATGGGCTAATAAGCATTAGCTACCCCTCTGCAATTTCAATAGCTAATTCAGATTCTCTGTTAATTCTCACATACACTCACGCCCTATTCATCTTCAGCTTCTCTAATTTATACAAAATATGAGAAACTATTCTTCTCGAAATAGTATTCTTCTGGAATTTCTCAACAAACCAATGCCTCCCTATTATTTAGCCTTGTCCCTATTTTGGCTCTATTCCACGCAGGGAAAGAAACCAATTTCTATTATTATGCCAAATCTAATTAAATATAAAACAAACTAACAATTCTCTAAAAATAAATAACAAATTTAATAAAATATATTATTTAAACTATTTCTAAGTCTATTTTATTTCTAATTAGCCACAACATGTGACCAAGATGTCACATTGCTGGCTAGGTGCTTGATGCTCCTGCATCAAAATCAATAATTTTTTGTATATGGAATAAAAAACCTCTTTGAGACTCTCGTTACTCATATTATAGTATATGGATGTGAGATTTTTGGATGTAATATCTCTGGAAATTTGTGGCCAAAGATAAAATAGATTCAAAAGTAATTTATAACTTATAATCTCAAAATTAAAGTAAATACACTCTATCATATCCTCCCCATCAAAGTAGGCATTTATCTCATTGAGAGCTTAAATATGACTATGTATGTAATGTATAAGAAGTGGTTAAAGGACATGGAAAACAAAAATGCTTCAAACTCTAACCAAAACTACCTTCCTCTCTAGCAAGGACGACATAATGATACCCAATATTTGCCAGACCATTGGACAATAAAGTAAGAGATCATTATACAGAATAATGATAATATTAAAAATATTATCTCAAATTTCATGGAGAATTGTGGTGTGATAAGGAGTGATCAACCCAAATCTCCAAAATAAAAAATTCTCTGACTAATGTAAAGAAGAAAATAAACATTGTTAAAATAAGAATGAATTCTCATATGCTTCATAATGAAACTAAGCATTTGTCAATTCCTAAGATCTCTTGAGATGCCAGAGTTTACTAAAAGAATTAAAGATACAAAACTTTTTCTCTTAGATTATTCATCTATATTCAAATGAGATGGAAATTTTAAAATATAAACCACACTACTAAACTTCTTGACCTTTTAATTTTAAAAAACTATGGTGATGCTAAACTACCTTTCTTGGTACTTTTCAACTTAAAAAACAAACTTTTAAAATTTTTTAAAAACTAATTTACTTTTAAAATTTAATAAACCATTTTTAATTTTAAGAGAGATTAACTATCATCTTCATTATATAATAATTAATAATTTTAAAATATTATATTAAAAAACATATACTAGGAGGATTACGTACTTTTTCATGCATATAGCACGCGAATAGGGAATAAGTAAATGTATAAAACTTCAATTTTCATATCAAATTGAAAAATATCTTCGAAGCTTCAACCATTAAATATGTATAGCTTAAGTATGAGGAGTGTTCTTAATGCATTATATTAGATATCATTTTTAAGATTCAACTTCGTTAAGGAAGTCATTCATTTATGACCATTTCCATGAGATGTAGTGGTAAATGACTAATTTCTCATTATTTATGACTAATTTCTCATGATTTTTGAATAGTCGATGCTCACAAGGGTGAATCACCCTGCATCACACTATGTAATGAGTGTTAAGTAGACTATTCAAAAATCATGAGAAATTAGTCAATTAAGACTACCTCTCATGGAAATGGCCATATATGAATGACTTACTTAAAGCAGTTGAATCCCAAAAATGATATCTAATGTATAACCTATAAATATGTATAGCCTATAATGACTTGTACAAAATATAACTTCATAGCAATAAGAATAAGAATTTTATTTAACAAAATTTTTTTCCAGAAATTTATGTAGCATTCAAAAATACAATTTAAACAAAAACAAACTATACAAGTTATATTTTTGTTATATTAAACCTTCTTAAAAAAACACTTAAATCAATTATTCATATATATTAGACCCCTAAGTTATATATATTAGATTCCTATGAATCTATGAATAAGTTATGCCTCCCTCTTCATGGCTCAACTTGGATAACGGCTTGTCGGTCAAATAATTATGTTAATAAATTCCCTTTAGTATATATATCACCTCGAGTTAATGAATATTATCAGATGTTATCAAACCTACCGAGCTATTCCCTTTGGGATTCTTGGTGAAATAGTTCTTTCTTGGAGAGGGCGTTTCATTGTCTAAACTATGCCAATGGTAAATCAATCGCCAGTCATGGGACGCCGTTCAGCCCAGAGGAAATGTTGCATGGCCAACTCTCATAAAATATTAGACGACAGAGGCTGGACTCCTCTCCATATCGAAGCTCGCAAAGGCAATTTAGAGGAGGTGAGGCGCCTCCTGGACGAGGGTGAGGATGTGAACGTACCTGCGTTGGGCCCAAAATTCCATGGAGCCACTCCTCTGCACTTTGCTTCCGCTGGTGGGCATTTGGACGTGATGGACGAATTACTGGAGCGTGGCGCCGACATTGATGCACGGACAAAAGGTGGCGCATGTGGCTGGACTCCCCTTCATATTGCAGCGAAGGAGCGAAATAAGATAGCCATGGAATTTCTAATTGAGAATGGGGCCTTTCTTCCTGATGATATGAATGACACCAGATTCAATCCTGACCTCTATTATTGCCCGGGACTTGAATGGGCTTATGAGTTTCAAAGAAGAACGGAAGCAACCCTAATATCTTCTCCACTTGATGGGACTTCATGCAGCCACGAGAATATCAATGGACGCTGATAAATCAAATTGGAAAGGTTAATGTTTGAATATTGTAAATTGTCTTCAGATTTCTCTAACCTTGAAAAGTGTCTCTCGCACACCATTTGGCATCTGTTTGGGTCACATTATATGCAAATGACTCTTGGCTCTTGGTAGTTAGCATCATGTTGCGCCACGTTATAGTCGTTTTGGTCAAAAATTTCTATGATTGTTAATATATGGACATGTTATTCCTCCATATGTCGTTACATTGGTTAGTCTCTATATTAATTCCTTTATTATGATGGAAACTATGTAAAAAATATAAAAATAATAATCTTTATTGGCATTATTAAATAAGGTTGGTAAGCATCCATATTTTACTATTTCTGAGATTGGTTGAGATTTACTTTGTTAATAGAAAGTTGTAACGTAAACATAAATCTATGAGGATAGAAATTTTGTTTGAGTATAAATTTACCATGATAGAAAGTGAGGGATTGGTTGTGATATATGTGGGAGATATTGTAAGTTTTTTATAAATTATTCATAGTTATAGTATGTAGTTAATAATTTACTTTATTGCTAATTTTATAAGATTGAAATAAGAAAATTTGGATTAAATTTTTATTTTTTTTACCGGTTAAAACATGGACATGCGTTACACTTTTTGGCCAAATGAGGAGGATTTTTGCTCAATAATAGATGTTCTATCAAGTAATTTTAAGCTATCTATCAAGCAATTTTAAGTGCTATATTGAGCTTTTTTTAAAGGCTTAATTGAACTGTTTTATAACTTATAACCTTAGTTATAGTTTGATAACCTTAGTTATAGTTCGATCCAAGGTTATTTCTAATTAAAAATAAAATATTAACTAAATTAAAAGTGTTATAATTTATATACACTACCTCTGAGATTGTTACAAACCATATGTTATGCCAATCATATTATTTTGCATGCATGGAGCTCTTCCAATTTTGAAGAATTACAATATGATTATTAATGCTGACAAAAAAAAATTATGATAATCAAATCCAAAAATATCACATATGATACTTTTGTATATGAAAAAAACAATTGGGAGGCATTGTCTTCTTACAAATATTTTGTAATCAATATCCATTACAATCTCAATTGGAATTATATCATTGACAAAATGGTTAATGGAGGGTGGAGAGCTTATTATGGACTTGAAAGTAATTGTAAATCAACACATTTTTGGATATGGGATTAAAAAACTCCTCTTTGAGATTTTCATTACTCATATTATATTATAGGGATGCAAGGTTTAGGGATGTATCTACAGAGAGTGGTCAAATATATTCAAAAGTAATTTATGACCTATAATCTCAAGGTTACTAAAAATACACTCTGTCACATTCTAGTCATTAATGTAGGCATTCTTTCCATTGATAGCATGGCTATGCTGAAGTATCTAATATATAAGAAGAGGTTAAACAAAATGAAAGACATATGTTTCCTAAAATTGCTTCAAATTTTATCCAAAACCACATTTGAATAAGGGAAGAGATAATTTTATAGAATAATGATAAACTTTAAAATATTTTTCCTCAATTTTTAAAAAGAAATTGTGGTGTGATATGAAGTTAGAAGGAAAAGATAAATTAAAATATTATAAGGAGGGAGGGGCCTCCTGGACGAGGGTGAGGATGTGAACGTACCTATGCTGGGCCCAAAATTCCGTGGAGCCACTCTGCACTTCGCTTTCGCTGGTAGGCATTTGGAGGTGATGGACGAATTACTGGAGCGTTGAGCCGACATTGATGCACGGACAAAGGGTGGCGCATGTGGCTGGACTCCCCTTCACAGTGCAGCGAAGGAGCGGAATGAGAAAGCCATGAAATTTCTAATTGAGAATGGGACCTTTCTTGCTGATGATATGAATGACACCAGATTCAATCCTGATATTATTGCCCGGGACTTGAATGGGCTTATGAGTTTCAGAGAACGGAAGCAACCCTAACATCTTCTTCAGGTGATAGAACCTCATGCAGTGAGGAGAATATCAATGGACGCTGATAAATAAATTGGATATCATAAAAACTTTTCGAGCTTTAACAAAACTTTTTAAAACATAATAATATTTCCATGATCTTGTTATCATATATTATTTATATATTTACTTTTACATCACGTGCTTGTGCCACATTTTCCCTACCATCATATTTTCTTCCATCACGATAGTTCCATGGACATTATAATGGTTTCTTTCCATACCCTACAGAATTGTAGCAAGTGTTGTTAACCTTGTTCACTCTACCTCTACCCCTAATGATAATAAAACATTGAACCCTTAATGATAACCAGAGCAAAGACTAGTTAAAAGTAATAATAACATTCCATGATGAGAGGAGTTTTGGGACGATAATACCTGTCAGTTTTTATATACAGACATGTAAATATTGGAATTTTTGATAATTCCAGAACAACGACTGAGAGAATAATACTCTCCTTCCAACACAGAGAATAAAAATGAATTTTGCTTACTGCTGGACAGAGATGGCATAAAAATAGCTTTCTATTTCATTAACAGAACTAAAACTATTACAACTTTCTTCCACTGAAGTGGGATTACAAAAATGCTTGACTGCTACAGACGCAATGCTCACACAACTTCTCTGTCTCACAAAACTGCACAAAACAGTGCTCTCTGGTCTTACTGTGTTTTTCTCTGCCTGCTGGTTTTTTCACTACACAACAATACAACATTACAATACAATACAATGCACTAAGCCTACAATATTTTCACTCTTTTTATATGGCGCGTTGGAATGAAAAACATAAAACAAATTACAACAAAAGAAACATTGCCGGAACATAAAACTTTGAACTAAAATTTCTTTTATGCGATATGCGAGTAGAGCCCACATCGCAATCGGCAGTCGGCGAAACAAAAACTTAGCGGACGGACCTTTGAACTTGCGATGAGCGATGTGCGATGGATGTGGGGTCCACATCGCATCGGCGCATTGGCGATGGAATGAGCGGAACATCTTGACGAAAGAACTTGCGATGTTGCGATTGCGATTAGCGATTGTGGTGGGACCACATCGCATCGCAAACTTTCAATCGGCAGTAACACATTTCGAAAGGCAGAAAATACATTGTTCATTTTGCGATGTGCGATGTGCGATGTCGCGGCATCGCATCGCATCGGAACTCCTTTATATCAACAAGACACTAACTCAAAAACTTTGCGATTGGCGATGAAGTGGTGGGGACCACAGATGACGTGGGCCATTTCAAAATGTTCAAAATATTTGGCATGTTGAACAAAATTCTTTTTGTTTGGTTAGTGAGGGCTTAAAAGCCTGAAAAGACTGTTCTTTAATAAAAATATGTTGTTTTGTGGTTTAACCACGAAAGTCTTCATTTCCTCTGCAAATTCGGCTACGCCCATACAAACATAAATTCATCTCTGCAATGGTGGTTGCGGCCCATCAACATTTAATTCCTCTTTATGGTTTCCATTCCTCTTGAATGCACAGTGTTGTGCACGCAATATCCTCTGCTCCTTGTACTCTATTTCTACCTGCACAAGGTACGCAGGTGACTTTAATATTTCAACACTCCCCCTTAAAGTCAGCTACTGGGTTATCAGTCATACCCAAGCATTTTCTTAAATATTATAAACTCTTCTGCCCCAATGGCTTTGTCAATATGTCTGCAAACTGCTCCTATGTTCTACAATGCTGTAAAACGATTTATCCATTGTTCACCAATTCTCTGATATAGTGAAACTTGGCATCGATGTGTTTCATTCTTTAGTGAAACACAAAATTCTTTGATAATGCAATAGCTGAGCTATTGTCACCATAAATCACTGTGCTCTTTACCTGTTCTTGACACAGATTTCTCAACATCCTTCTCATCCAAACTGCTTGACACGCTACTGCTGTAGCTGCCACATACTCTGCCTCTGTTGTAGATAATGCTACGATAGGTTGTTTCTTAGAAGCCCATGAAATGGCTCCTGAACCCATATGAAAAACATAACCGGATGTGATTTTCCGATCATCTACACTTCCAGCCCAATCACTGTCAGTATATCCAATTATTTCTGAATTTTCTGAAGTAGAATACAAAATACCATACCTCTTAGTTCCTTTCACATACCTCAAAATTCTCTTCACTGCTTGCCAATGTGCTTCTTTTAGCCTCTCCATAAATCTGGAAATCAAACTAATAGTATGCATAATATCTGGCCTAGTTGCAGTCAAATACATGAGGCTTCCAACTATGCTTTTATACAAACTAGGTTCAAAATCCTTGCTGTTGTCATCTTTGCTCAACTTCAATCCCATTATTGTGGGAGAAATTGCTGCCTTGCACTCCTGCATATTAAATATTGCCAATACTTTATTAACATATTTTTCTTGTGAGATAAAAATCCCATTTTCATTTTGTTCTACTTCTATTCCTAAGAATTATCTCAACAATCCCATGTCAGTGATTTCAAATTCATCTTTCATGACTGTTTTAAAATTTTCAATGAGGTAATCATCATTACCTGTGAATATCACATCATCAACATATTACACAACAATGAACATCTTACCATCTTTTTCTTTGATGTATAATGCGAGTTCTCCTTCACATTTTTCAAACCCATTTTCTAGTAGATAGGAATCTATCCTATTGTACCATGCTCTTTGTGCTTGCTTCAGCCCATAAAGAGATTTCTTCAATCTGCAAACTTTATGCTCTTGGCCCTTTTTCTCATAGCCTAGAGGTTGTTCTACATAAACCTCTTCCATTAAAACTCCATTTAAAAATGCTAATTTTACATCCATTTGGTAAACCTTCCATTTGTTTTGTGCTGCTATGGACAACACTACTCTCACTGTTTCCATTCTTGCAACTGGTGCAAAAGTTTCTTCATAGTCTCTTCCATGTTGCTGCTTATATCCCTTGAAAACAAGTCTGGCCTTGTGTCTTTCTGTCTTACCTTCAACATTTCTTTTGGTCTTGTAGACCCATTTTACTCCAATAACTTCTTTACCTTCTGGGAGATCTACTAATTCCCATGTTTTGTTCTTCTCTATGGCATTAATTTCTTTATCCATAGCTTCTATCCATTTTCTATCTTTTATAGCATCTTCAAAATGAATAGGATCATCAACATGACAATACAAAGCAAATAAGGAGTTCATACCTTTATTTGTCGCTTCTTGTTCATAAATTTCATTAAAATTTCTGAATCTAGTTCCTCTTTCATTTGGTGTACTTATGCTTGAAGAAGCACTCAAATCTGCTCCATGTGGTGTGCTTGGAGAAGCACTCTCATTTCTTCTCAAGGGTGTTCTTACTCCTACTTGTGGCGTCCCTTTCTGTCCTTGTGTTGGTGGAGGTTGTGCTACCGATGAGGTATTATTTTCAGCCACATTTTCCTCATCTTCATCAGGAGATAAACAACTTTTAACATTGAATTTTTTCTCAATGCTTCCATCCCATGCTTCTTCTTCAATGAATTGCACATCTCTGCTTATAACAAATTTCTTAGTGGATGGGTTATACAATCTATATCCTTTGGATTCTTCACAGTATCCAAGGAAGATGCACTTCTCCCCATTACTATCCAACTTCTTCCTCAACTAGCCTGGAATGTGTACATAAGCCACACACCCAAAAACTCTCATGTGGGTGACTCCCTGTTTTCTGCCACTCCATGCTTCTTCTAGAACTCTGTTCATTACGGCTTTTGTTGGGCATCTATTCAAAATGTATGCTGCACAATTTGCAGCTTCTTCCCAATATTCATTTGGGAAGTGTTTTTCCTTCAGCATACTTCTCACCATTTCCATTATGGTTCGATTTTTCCTTTCAGCAACTCCATTTTGTTGCGGTGTGTACCTTGTAGTAAACTGTTTTTGTATGTCGATCTCTCTGTAAAAACACAGAAATTATTTTGAGATGTACTCACATCCTCTGTCAGTTCTAAGAACTTTGATATACTGCCCACTCTATTTCTCTACAAGAGCTTTAAAATGGGAACAATTTTCAAAGACTTTACTTTTATATTTCAGGAAATAAACCCACACTTTCCTTGTAAAATCATCAATGAAGGTCAGCATGTAATTACTACCTGAAACTGATGATGTTTGCATCGGCCCACACAAATATGAATGGATGATTTCTAAGGGTGCTTTCGCCCTTATGCTCTTTCCCAAGATGCAACCTTCACATAGGCTGTCCGGTTTCTCAATCAATGGTAGACCTCTTACCATTCCTTTTCTATGCAACAAATTTAATCCTCTGAAATTGAGATGTCCAAATCTCAAGTGCCATAACCAGTTTTCATCTTTCACTTCCTTCCTTCCTTTTCCCTTCAAGTCGGTATTGAGCTTGAGTGGAAACATTTTATTGCTGGTCATTTGTATTTCAGCAATAATCTTCTTGCTTGGAGGTATTTCCATTATTGTGCATACATCATTCTTAAAGAATACATTGTAACCTTTGTTTATGAGCTGCCCAACGCTCAAAAGTTTACATTTCAAACTAGGAACATAGTACACGTCTGGTACAAATTTCTGCTCACCATTTCTTGCACGGATACTAACTCTGCCTTTTCCCTTGACATAAATCTTAGTATCAGTTCCTGAGGTTACTTCTAATTTAACTTCTTCATATAGATTGGAAAACATTGCTATGTTTCCAGTCATGTGATTACTACAACCTGAATCTAAGAACCATACATCATCTTGTCTACCTTGTGCTACATTACATGTTAACAACACATTCCTTGGGTTCTTTTCTTCTATTGCTACATTAGCATTCTGCCTATTATTCATGTCATTTTGCTTTTTTCTACATTCATTGGCATAATGCCCATATTTCTTGCAATAATGACATTGGACATTGGATTTGTCATGACTTTGTCCATGAGCATGTTAGTGTCCACCTTGTTGGTTGTTTCTTTGGCCGTGGCTTTGATTCTGATTGTTGAGCTCCTTCCATGAGTATGAGAAGGGTTTTTCCTTCCTCTGTTTTGGCTTCTACCTCTTCCTCTTCCTATGCCTTGACCTCTTCCTCTTCCAAAAGGCATTTGGGTCTTGAAGGCATGCTCTAGAGATGGGTTTACTCATCTTTCTAATCTATGTTCATGAATCATCAACGATGCATGAATTTCATCTACTGTGAACTTTGAGAGATCCTTAGTCTCTTCTATGGTGGTAACAATAACATAAAACCTTGAGGGTAGGATCCTCAATAGTTTCTCCACAATCCTTCTTTCCTCAAGTGTTTCTCCATGGGATCTTATCTGTTTGACCATTCCAATCACATGTGTGAAGAATGAGTCTATGTTATCAGACTCTTTCATACAGAGAGTTTCAAAATCTCTCCTCAGCAATTGTAGTTTTGCTGTCTTCACTTTCTCCATATCTTGATAGACTATCTTAAGAGTATCCCATGCATCCTTAGATCTCTTAGCTGCTGCTATCCTTGGAAAAACACTCTCATGTACTGCTTGATACAGATAGAAGAGGACTTTAGAGTCCTTCTTCCTATTGCTCTTCAATAAATCCTTCTCTACCAGAGTTAAGGCATTAAAGGCTTGCTCATCAACTGGTTCATCAAAACCATCCTCTACAAATTCCCATAAATCCTGTGAGGCAAACAAGGCTCTCATGGTGATGGCCCAATAATCATAGTTCTTCCCATTAAATTGTGGAAGCTGAGTATTTCCAATACTCATACTGGTGCTTGGTCCAGCCATTGCTTATAAACTGAACTCTGAAATAAACTTGACTGTGTTTTTCAAACAAACTGTCTTTCCTTCTTTAAAAGACAAACTCTATCTCTAAGGACTGCTCTTTTGAATAAAAACAATAACTCTGGTTTTTTTTTAGAAATACCTAGACTTTAACTTCTGCTGAGCCTTCACGCTGCTAGAGAACTGCTGCAACAAATATTCCTTCTTCCTTCAGCTTCTTTGACGCCTTCAAAGAGCTTGGATAGGCTCTGATACCATGTTGGAATTTCTGATAATTCCAGAACAATGACTAAGAGAATAATACTCTCCTTCCAACACAGAGAATAAAAATGAATTTTTCTTACTGCTGGACAGAGATGGCATAAAAATAGCTTTCTATTTCATTAACAGAACTAAACTATTACAACTTTCTTCCACTAAAACTAAAATTTATTTTGTGTGATATGCGAGTGGAGCCCACATCGCAATCGGCGATCGACGAAACAAAAACTTGGCATACGGACCTTTGAACTTGCAATGAGCGATGTGCGATGGATGTGGGGTCCACATCGCATCGGCGCATCGGCGATGGAATGAGCAGAACGGCTTGACGAAATAACTTGCGATGTTGTGATTGCAATTAGCGATGGTGGTGGGACCACATCGCATCGCAAACTTTCAATCGGTGGTAACACATTTCGGAAGGCGGAAAATGCATCATTCCTTTTGCGATGTGCGATGTGCGATGTCACAGCATCGCATCGCATCGGAACTCCTTCATATCAACAAGACACTAACTCAAAAGCTTTGCGATTGGCGATGAAGTGGTGGGGACCACAGATGACATGGCCCATTTCAAAATGTTCAAAATACTTGGCGTGTTGAACAAAATTCTTCCTGTTTGGTTGGTGAGGGCTTAAAAGCCCGAAAATACCATTCTTTAATAAAACTCTGCTGTTATATGGTTTAACCATGAAAGTCTTCATTTCCTCTGCAAATTTGGCTACGCCCATACAAACATAAATTCATCTCTACAATGGTGGCTGCAGCCCATCAACATTTAATTCCTCTTTACGGTTTCCATTCCTCTTGAATGCACAATGTTGTGCACGCAATATCCTCTGCTCCTTGTACTATGTTTCTACCTGCACATGGTACGCAGGTGACTTTAATATTTCAACAGTAAAGTCAAGGATATGGTGATTTTTCGAATTTTAACCCATAGTGATTGTGATTATAATTTATAAAGTCAAGGATGTGGTGATTTTTAGAATTTTAACCCATAGCCATTTTGATTATAATTTAAGTTTTTTCAGTGATTTTATTAAAAATTATGAGATGATGAAGAACTCAACCTCACAGCAAAAATACTAACTTACTCGAGCATATGAGAAATTTAGGAATTTTACCAGATCATCTACCCTTACAAATTATATTGTGCTAAATTTATAATGGAACTTATTGATTTTATTGTGATAAACATATGGCCAAACCTATTGCACGCAGACAGTGAACTAATGTAAATTGCAACTTATTGATTTTATTGTGATAAACATATGGCCGAACCTATTGCATGAAGATAGTGAACTAATGTAAATTCAAGGAATTAAATATTGCAGTTGGATAGCTTTATTTTATCCATATTCAAATATGGTGAAGCATAATCAAATCATAGTAAACCATAATGAACATATGTTTAGGAAAAAAAATAAAGTCAAATGAATATGGTCAAACACAGTCAATTGTAATAAATCATAATAAACTATATTAACCATATGTCCAAGAAAATGTATTAATCAATATACGTATTAACTTGAACAATAAAAAACGGTTCTATATACTGAGTTTACCTTGTGTTAAAGAGAGTCTTTAACACAGTGAAAATTTGAATTATGTATATTCGTATGAAGGATATAGATACATATATTAATCAATATACTTAGTAATGTGAACTATAAAAAGAAGACCTTACCTTGTGTTAAAGAGAGCCTTCAACACAGTGAAAATTTGAATTATGTATATTCGTATGAAGGATATAGATACATATATTAATCAATATACGTAGTAACGTGAACTATAAAAAGAACAACTCGGTTCTAGAGCCTTTCACAGTGAAATTTTGAATTATGTATATTAAAAATTAATGCATATGCCACGCACAATATACCAATGAAAATTGTGTACTTTATTGTTCCAAAAATGACTTCGAAAGGATAAGTTCGAAAACATGATACAACGATAACATATACGATACGATTGCTTCACCCTTTTTTTAACCTTTTACATGGAAAATAATATTAGTGACAGTACGAGTGGAATGAGGGGACACAAAAGGAAAATTCCATAACATTAACGCTTTTTTTAACCTATTATATGGAAAATAATATTAATGACAGTGCGAGTGGAATGAGGGGACGCAAAAGGAAAATTCCATAACATTAACGTTGTTTTAGACAATCATAAGGCTAGTTTCAAATCATCATTAGATAACACAAAATTCGAAAGCTCAACAATTCTGAATGGAGTAAAATATCAAAATACTCGCTAACACTATTCCACTGTCAAAGTCACAAAGCTTAAGCGGTTGAATTTTCACTTCAATAAACAAGGAAAACAATAAAAGGCACCGGATATCACGATAAATATTGGAAATAATAAAACAAACAAGAAGATGGTTAGGTGATAGGCCATAATATTTCGTGGTTTTATCCTCGCGACAGACTCCAATACTCCCATGAATATATGAACTATAATATATAATGGTTATTATTGCATTATTCCCATGTTTTATAAGTTTTTTCTCACTTTCCATACATTCATTCGCACAAGATCTCAATCCATTTTTATAAAATTGAATAAAAGAGAACAAAAAATTGGTGACCATATATTTAGCACCTATAGTCCTAATCGAGAGTCTAGTTGTCCACTAGTCATTTTGCTAGGGGCAATGCCTACCTTTCTATCCAATATAAAGCTCCAGCCATCAATGCTGAGTTCTGAAATTATTAGTACAGAAGAAGACAGGAAAAAATCTACTACATAGTCTGCCAAGCTACCACGTGGGGAAGCCATTGGCCGATTGATTGACAATAAGAAATGCATTCATTGCAATAAATCAGGAACGTGACAGCTAGATAAAAAATTTAACATACCATTATAGTACTACAAAGGGACCCGATTTGGGTGTATGTTCTGAGAATTTGTATGGTTAAATCTGCATGTTTCCATACATATAGATCCATGTTCACAAATAAATTCCGTCTAGCGATAACTTAATGATCGGATTTGAATGGCAAGCAGGCAGCGAAAAAGGGTTGGATGAACTTACAGGATGAAGGATTGGATGAACTTACACGAGGAAACAACTTCATATCCACAACGAGTTCGACATGAAAAATTGAGGTTATAGAGTTTTCAGGTTGTTATTTATTGTTGGAATTTTTGAATATTCCGAACACACTGGAGAATAGAAGCTCTCCTCTTTTAACACAGAGAAATGCAAAAAAAATTCCTGCTTGCTGGACAAAGATGACACAAAATGCTTCTATTTCATTAACAATGAAAAAATTACAAAATGGTGTTCTTCCTCCTCCTGAGGGATTTACAAAAAAAACTATATATGACTGCTCCAACACACAGTATTTACAGAACAAAGCTCTGTCTCTCACAAGAAATGCACATACAATGCTTTACTGTTCTTTTTTTTTTTTTCCTTCGGGCACAAAATACACACACTCTTTTTATACGCCTTCAAAGCCAGAATATATACAACAATAAAAATAAAGAATTATGTTGAAATATACATGATAAACTTGAAAAAAGTTTATAATATATATCTTGACTATATATATATATATATATATATATATATATATATATATATATATATATATATATATATATATGTATGACCAAAGTCAAAGGCTTTGTCACCACGGCATTTATAAAACAAAACATTACAATATGCAATAAAGCATAAGGTTCGAAAACCTTATAACGTAGTCCCCGCATAAACAAACTATTAACCAAAGTTTTAATAGACCTTTTAACCCGGATTTCAAACAAAAATTAAACCATATTGCATTCTTTTCGTGTTACAAATTAGCCCTACGTCAGCAGGTCTCAAACCAATGCGAACGCTTTCCTATTGGCTGGTGCTGGGGCCCGCAGGAACTCAAAGGTTTTATGAGCCAGATTTAAAACAAAATTCGCGTAACAAAAGGTGATGATGACGTCAGGGAAAAAATGAACGCGAAATAACATGATTGGTCGACTGTGATGAGTTGGCATGTGGGACTGGCTTCACATCGGCGATCAGCGGTCGGATAGTGTGGCGACTTGGACTTTGACGAATGCGATATGCGATGTTGTGACATCGATGATATCGCATCGGCGATTCGGAGTTGCGGACGGACGAACGAAAGACTTGGCGATGAGAGATTGTAATGTGCGATGGTGGTAGGGACCACATTGCATCGCAAGTTTGACGATGGACCATTGTTGCAGATGGGCAGATGATGAAGTGTGAAACAACGATGGACATTGATTGGTCCACGCTGCTGGTTAAAGATGGAACCCGCTCTATTCAAAAAACTTGGCACGTAAACAAAATTCCTGTTTGTTGGTTGGTGAGGGCTTTTACACCCGATAAGAATATTTTTAATAAACTCTGTTGTTGCGTGAGTTAAACACAAAACATTCAATTTTCCTCTGCAATAGTGGTTGCGGCCCTTTAAACAAAAACACCTTACAGTTTCATTTAAACTCTGTTGAATACACCATGGTGTGCACTCAACCTCTCCCTCTGTTGTACTCCATTTCTTGCACAGGGTTGCATGTGACTTTATTATTTTCAACACTCCCCCTTAAAGTCAGCTGCTGGGTTATCTTTCATACCCATGCACTTCCTCAAATATTCAAAACTCTTTTTTCCCAATGGCTTTGTCAGTATTTCTGCAAACTGCTCCTCTATTCTTCAATGTTTCAGAACAATTTCTCCATTGTTCACTAGCTCCCTGATGTAGTGAAACTTGGCATCTATGTGTTTAGTTCTTTTGTGAAACACAGAATTCTTTGACAATGCTATGGCTAAGCTATTGTCACAATAAATTACTGTGTCTTTTACCTGTTCTTGGCATAAATTTCTCAACACTCTTCTCATCCACACTGCTTGACATGCTGCTGCTGTAGCTGCCACATACTTTGTTTTTTATATATACAATGCTACAGTAGGTTGTTTCTTAGAAGCCCATGAAATGGCTCCTGAATCCATATGAAAAACATAACCAGATGTACTTTTTTGGTCATCAATACTTCCAGCCCAATCATTGTCAGTATATCCAATCAATTCAGAATTTTCTGAAGTGGTATATAGAATTCCATACCTTTTAGTTCCTTTCACATACCTCAAAATTCTTTTTGTTGCTTGCCAATGTGCCTCCTTTGGCCTTTCCGTAAATATGGAAATTAAACTCATAGCTTGCATAATATCAGACCTAGTTGCAGTCAAGCACATAAGGCTGCCAACTATGCTCTTGTACAAACTAGGATCAAAATCTTTGTTGTTGTCCTCTTTGCTGAGTTTCAATCACATTACTGTGGAAGTAATTGCTGCCTTGCAAGCCTGCATGTTAAATCTCTCCAAAACTTCATTCACATATTTAGCTTGAGAAATAAAAAAATTATTTTCATTTTGCTCTACTTCTATTTCTAAGAAGTATTTCAGCAATCCCATATCAGTCATTTCAAATTCATCTTTCATGACTTTTTTAAAATTTTCAATGAGGTAATCATCATTACCTGTAAAGATCACATCATCAACATATAAGACAAAAATCAGCATCTTACTATATTTCTCCTTGATGTATAATGTGGGTTCTCCTTCACACTTTTCAAACCCATTCTCCAGTAGATAGGAATCTACCCTACTGTACCATGCTCTTGGTGCTTGTTTCAGCCCATAAAGAGCTTTCTTCAATCTGCAAAATTTGTGTTCTTGGGCCTTTTTTCCCATAGCCCAGAGGTTTTTCAACATAAACTTCTTCCATCAAAAATCCATTTAGGAATGCTGATTTCACATCCATTTGGTAAACCTTCCACTTGTGTTGTGCTGCTATGGACAACACTGCTCTTACTGTTTCCATTCTTGCAACTGGTGAAAAAGTTTCTTCATAATCTCTTCCATGTTTCTACTTATAGCCTTTGACAACAAGTCTAGCCTTATGCCTGAGTCAATCTTACTTTCAGCATTTCTTTTGGTCTTGTAGACCCATTTCACTCCATTGACTTCCTTACCTTTTGGGAGATCAACCAATTCCCATGTTTTACTTTTCTTTATTTCATTCATTTCTTCATCCATAGCATCTATCCATTTCTTATCTTTTATAGCTTCTTCAAAATGAATAGGATCATCAACATGACAATATAATGCAAATAAAAAGTTCATACCTTCATTTGCTGCTTCTTGCTCATAAATATCATTCAAATTTCTGAATCTTGTTCCTCTTTCATTTGGTGTACTAGTGCTTGAAGAAGCACTCAAATATGCTCCTTGTGGTGTGCTTGGAGAAGCACTCTCATTTCTTCTCAAGGTTTTTCTTACTCCAGCTTGTGGTTTCCCTTGTTGTCCTTGTGTTGGTGGAGGTAGTGGTGATAATGATGGATGTATTTCAGCCATCTCATCCTCATTATCATCATGATACAAACAATTCTTCACATTGAATGTTTTCTCAATGCTTCCATCCCAAGCTTCTTCTTCAATAAACTGAACATCTCTGCTCACAATAAATTTCTTGGTGGATGGGTTATACAACCTATAAGATTTGGATTCCTCATAGTATCCAATAAAAATACAATTCTCCCCCTTATTGTCCAACATCTTTCTCGGTTGATCTGGAATGTGTGCATAAGCCACACAACCAAAAACTTTCATGTGGGTGACACCTTGTTTTATGCCACTCCATGCTTCTTTAGGAACTCTATTCATTACTGCTTTGGTTGGGCATCCATTCCAGATGTATGCTGCACAATGTACAACTTCAGCCCAATAATCATTTGGCAAATGTTTTTCCTTCAACATACTCCTTACCATATCCATGATTGTTCTATTTTTCCTTTCAGCAACTCCATTTTTATGCGGTGTGTACCTTGCTGTAAATTGCTTGTGTATGCCATTTTCTCTGCAAAAACGCAAAAAATCTTTTGAGACATACTCACCTCCTCTATTAGTTCTAAGAAATTTTATGTGCTGCCCACTTTGGTTCTCAGCAAGTGCTTTAAAGTGGCAGAATTTTTCAAACACTTCACTTTTATATTTCAAGAAATAAACCCAACTTTTCCTTGTGAAATCATCAATAAAAGTCAGCATATAATGGTTGCTTGCTAGTGATGGTTTTTGCATTGGTCCACACAAATCTGAATAGACAATTTCTAAGTTTTCCTTTTCCCTTATGCTCTTTCATGATGGAAAGATTTCTCTGCTTTGTTTTCCCAAGATGCAGCCTTCACAGAGGTTGTCCGGTTTCTCAATCAATGGTAATCCCTTTACCATTCCTTTCCTATGCAACAAATTTAGTCCTCCAAAGTTGAGATGTCCAAATCTCAAGTGCCATAACCAGTTTTCATCTTTTGCTTCTGTTTGGAATGTCTCTTGTGTCACTACTGCCATTTCAACTCCTTTCTTCAAATCTGCTCTCATTTTGAGAGGGAACATTCTGTTCTTTGTCATCTTCACTTCATAAATACATTTCTTGCTTGGTGGTTTATCCATAATGGTGCATACATCATCTTCAAAGAAAACATTGTAGCCCTTTTGAATAAGTTGTCCAATGCTTAACAAATTACATTTTATACCTGGTACATAATATACATCAGATATTCTCTTCTTTTCTCCTCTCTTTTTCAAGACACCTACTCTGCCTTTTCCCATGACAGAGACCTTACTGTCTATCTCCAATGTAACTTGAGACTTTACATTTTCATCTAACATGGAAAACATGGAAATTTTTCCAGTCATATGGTTACTACACCCTGAATCTAGAAACCATATATCCTCATTCTTTTCCTCAGCCATATTACATGCTAAAAACAACTTATCTTTACTGCTATTTTCTTTTGTAAAATTAACACTGGGTATGTTACCCATGTCACTCTGTTTCTTCCTACATTCATTTGCATAATGACCATACTTCTTATAGTAATGACATTGGACTTGGGACTTATCATACCTTTGTCCATGTGCTTGATTTTGTCCACCTTGCTGGCTGCTGCCTTGGCCTTGGTTCTATTTTTTATTGCTGCCCCTTCCTTGAGTATTTGAAGGGATGTTTCTTCCTCCTCTATTTTGGCTTTTGCCTCTACCTTTTCCTCTGTTGTTTCCTTTGCCTTGACCTCTTCCTCTTCCAAATGACGTTTGGGTCTTGAAGGCATGCTCCAAAGATGAGTTTGCATTTCTACCCAATCTTTATTCATGAGTCATCAGTGATGCATGAAGCTCATCAACTGTAAACTTTGTGAGATCCTTTGTCTCTTCAATGGTTGTAACTATAACATCAAACCTTGAGGGTAAGCTCCTCAACACTTTCTCCACAATCTTTATTTCTTAAAGTGTTTCTCCATGAGACCTTATCTGTGTGACCATTCCAATCACATGTGTGAAGAATGAGTCTATGTTATCAGACTCTTTAATACAGAGAGTTTCAAAATCTCTCCTCAGCAATTGTAGCTTTGTTGTCTTCACCTTCTCCATACCTTGATAGGAAATCTGGAGGGTATCCCATGCATCCTTGGATCTCTTAGCTATTGCTATCTTTGGAAACACACTCTCATGTACAGCTTGATAGAGATAGAAGAGGGTTTTTGAGTCCTTCTTCCTATTTCTCTTCAAGAAATACTTCTCTACCTGTGTAAAGGCACTAAATGCATTTTCATATGCTTGTTCTTCAAAACCATATTCAACAAACTCCCATAATTCTTGAGAGGAAAACAGGGCTCTCATGGTGATTGCCCAATAATCATAGTTCTTCCCATTGAACTGTGGGAGCTGAGTATTTCCAATACTCATGCTTGTGCTGGCCCCTACCATGGCTAGCACTCTGAACTATGCAATAAACTTGGCTATTTTTTTTTAAACAAATTGTCTTTCCTTTTTTAAAAGACAAACTTTGTCTCTGAGGACTGCACTCTTTAAAAAAAACAAAACTCTGTTTTTGAGAAATACCTGGACTTTTGCTGAGCCTTCACTTTGCTAGAGAACTACTGCAAAAAATCCTTCCTTCAGCTTCTTTGACTATCCTTCAAGGAGCGTGGACTAGCTCTGATACCATGTTGTTACTTCAGATTTAACATCTTCATCACATGACTGGAAACATAGCAATGTTTGCCAATTTTGATAAAGATGTTAAATCTGAAGTAACAACAGTTATTTTCTCTCAAAAATCCTATGCGGGTAAATTAGTCCAGTTTTCTTTGTATATACACAAGCACACCCAATATACACAAGCACATCTAACGAAAGTGCTTGGGTTGGTTGTTAGAATTTGTATAATCAATTCTCCATTACATTAATCATGGGTTTTGTTTCAACGAGGTTTCTTAAAAGCATAAAAGAAACTACCCATTGATTTATCCTTCGTCGGCTTATTCTCCTCCTAATATCTCCTTCCTCAACTTATTCTCCCCCTAATATCCAACCTGCACATACAAAAATTATCATGAAGCACCTTACAGATTAATAAAAAAATCGTGTAAACATGCTACAGGTATTTGCCTCTGAAATTTTGTTGAAGAATCTCTATCACTTTAGAAAAAATTGGACTTTTTGTCAGGTCCCAGCAGCTTTCTAATAAGTCTGCAAGTTTGGGATGTGTATGGTCAAGTATGGTAGGCCGCAAACCGGGCCTGAGCATCGAGAGCCCTCAAGCATTGGTCATTAGTCATTAGACTCAATGCAAGCCCTATGGTTCGTAATAATTCTGCTCACTTTAACACCATCGCTCTGACAGCAAGAGCTTCAAACCAACTCTGCACAAATATGAACTAGCTCAAAGTCAAAGTTAAAGTCCATTAAATCATTAAAATGTTGGACCATGTAGGCCGTCGCATGAGGTCCATGTGCTTCCGTTTCCATAACATTGCATGCACACATGAACCCCATTGCATGCACACCTGAGCCACACCATGCCCACCTGAGCCACACCACTTAATGTAGTATCATGCTAATATTTGCATATGGGGGCAGATGCTTGTCTTTGGATCTCGGTTAAATTGGAGTAGTGGATCTCCCATGCATGAAGCTCTCCTCTAACTGTAATTTGTGTGTTTTGTATGCCTCTAACTCTAATTTTTGTGCTGGGTCAAACCTAATTTTGTGTGCCCTGCAAACTATAACTCTAAGCCAATTTTGTGTGCCCTGCAAGCTATAAGCCAATTCCACTTTAAGGAAGTCTCCCAGACTTGTCCCTCTAGCCTTAGATGCACAGTTGCTCCCACTCCCATTACTTCAAGACTTGTCTCTCTAGCCTTAGATGCACAGTTTCTCCCATTCCAAAGGACAGACTCAAACATACACACAAATTCAACCTCATACCCATGTTGAATGTCAAACTGTCTTGCAGCTCGTAACTTAATTTTTTACTTCACATTTAGCCAAGGCGCTGGATCTTTTTCTATGTCATCATCAAGATGGAGAGGGCCGTGCCTGTGACATTCCATGGTGGATTGTTGTGTTTTGTTATCTTTGGGAGGCTGGTGGCCCAAATCGAGTTGTAGTTTGTGCGAAAATTATACTAGCATCAGAGCATAGATACTTCTCGTTCAGAAGTTTATAAGGTGGGAAACCATGGGCATCCTAAGATCACCGAAGTAGTTGCAGCCTGTACATCTCAAACAATAAAATTTCAGACCACAGGGTTAAAGGTATGTATGTGATGTATTCACTCATTCCAAATTAATACATAAAATTAGTTGTCTTACCTGCAAAGGTATATGGAATATTGCACATTCATACACCCTACGACCAGCATGAACTTCTTAATGTGGTCTTCAGAAGATTATTTTTGTTCGGATCGAACTTGGGTAACAGCTTCTCAGGATGCTTTGGTAAGTCATGTGCTATTACTTCTCCTTTTCCCAATAGTGATTGATAGTTTTGATCCTGCACAAGAAAATGTTGTTTCCAACTGAGATTATGTCCACTTTATGATAAGCGGATTGTGGTAATATTTCCACAATCTCTACTTGTGTTCCTACCTCTGCCTTTCTCTAAACTTGTTTCTGCATCCATTCCTTCTGAGAATAATAAATTGTGGAATGATTCCTCAATCTCCTTTTTCTCTTTTTCTGTTTATTCTAAGATTGCAGAGGGTATTTCATTCTCACCCATTTACCATCCTCCTCTCTAATGGGAATGCATAGAGGGTATTTCATTCTCACACATTTACCATCCTCCTCTCTAATAGGAAGGCATAAAGGACTGGCTCAGATATGGATAAATATGAAGTGTGCTTACTCTAATAGGAAGATATAAAGTATATTAGAAGGCATACAGTACTGGCTTAGATTGTTGGAATTTCTGAATGATTCCAAAACACACAGAGGAATAAAATAATTCCTCCTCTCAACACAGAGATTTTAAAAATTTGCTGGACAGAGATGGCACAAAAACATGTCTATTTCATTAATATAAAACTCTATTACAAACTGATATTCTTCCTCCTTGAAGGATTACAAAATGAAACTGCTCCACATGCAGTGTTCAAAGAAAAAATTGCTCTCTGTCACTTAAAACACATGCACAGTGTTGTATCAGTTCTCTGCCTTCTGGCTGTTCTAAAATATTACACATAGTCATATATATTAGCCTTTGGGCTTTTCATCTTTTTATATGACACTCAGTTTTTTGTTTTACACAGTCCACTTACAATACAACAACCTTCGTGCCTTTTGTTTTATATATGACATAAAAGAACCCATTTTTTTTAAAATAAACTAAAATTATATATATTATAAAAATTAGAAATGTTTATAATATATATATTACAAACCATATATATATTATCCTTAGTCCCTTTTAAAAATAACTTTGCCGTGACATTGAAAACAAAAAACATGTAATAATCGCTTAACCTTTTACCCTAAGTTAGAAAAACCTTTGTCGCGGATTTAAAAAATAGGAATTAAACTCTATTGAAAAAAATTCTCTCATTCCAAATGCCTCTATTCTGACTAGACGTCAATTCTGCATGATTGCTCTCCCATTGGTCAGTGGTGGAGCCCGCACAAATCTCAAAAAAAATTAAACTTGTTTGCATATAAATTTCACAATCCAATTTGCTGTTGTGATGTCACCCTCCTGGATGTGCAATAAAATATTAATTTGAGTTTATAAAATCTTGTCGGGTCCATTTGAGGCTTGTCCACGTCAGCCTCTATTCTAGGCAATTGGGCGTTGATTGATGGAGGTGGGTTCCACGCTGGTGCCATGGGCTCATTTGAAAAATAAAAAAACTGGCGATAAAACCTGTGTTTTGAATGCGGTGGTTGCAAAGTTAATGGCGCGGCATGGCAAAGTGTTAAATGTTGGGTTGCGTGGTTTGAAACCACAACCTTTCAATGCATTCACAGGGAAACATGGCTACGACCTTCATCAAAATTTTAACTTGCAGAGTTTCGTTAAATGTGGAGATGGAGTGAAAGAAACCAAACAACAAAAAATGTTGCAGCTGTACTCTTCGTCCTCTTGCACATTATGCAATTGAATTTAATATTTCAACACTCCCCCTTAAATTCAACTGCTAGGTTCTCTTTCATATCCAAACACTTTCTCAAATAATTGAAACTTTTCTGCCCCAATGGTTTTTTCAATATGTCAGCAAATTGCTCTTCAGTTCTGCAATGTTGCAAAATAATTTCCCCATTGTTCACTAACTCTCTGATGTAGTGATACTTGGCATCAATGCATTTTTTTCTCTTCTGAAACACTAAATTATTTGAAAATGCTATTGCTGAGCTATTATCACAATAAATTGTTGTGCCTTTTACCTGTTCATGACACAAACTCCTCAACATTCTCCTCATCTAAACTGCTTGACATGCTACTGTTGTAGCTGCCACATACTCTGCCTCTGCTGTAGATAAAGCCACAATTGGTTGTTTCTTAGAAGCCCATGAAATGGCTCCTGAACCCATATGAAAAACATAACCAGAGGTGCTCTTCCTATCATCTATACTTCCATCCCAATCACTGTTGGTATATCCAATCAATTCAGATTTTTCTGAAGTGGTGTATAAAATACCATACCTCTTTGTTCCTTTCACATACCTCATAATTCTTTTTGCTGCTTGCCAATGTGCCTCCTTTGGCCTTTCCATAAATCTAGAAATTAAACTTACAACATGCATAATGTCCGACCTAGTTGTAGTCAAATACATGAGGCTGCCAACTATGCTCTTGTACAAACTTGGATCAAAATCCTTGTTGTTGTCCTCTTTTCTTAACTTCAATCCCATCACTGTAGGAGTAAATGCTGCCTTGAAATCCTGCATGTTAAATATTACCAAAACTTCATTTACATATTTAGCTTGAGAGATAAAAAATTTATTTTCATTTTTCTCTACTTCTATTCCTAAGAAGTATTTCAGCAATCCCATATTAGTCATCTCAAATTCATCCTTCATGACTGATTTAAAATTCTCAATGAGATAAGAATCATTACCTATGAATATAACATCATCAACATACAAAACAACGATGAGCATCTTACCATATTTCTCCTTGATGTATAATGTGGGTTCTCCTTCACATTTCTCAAACCCATTTTCCAGTAGATAGGCATCTATCCTACTATACCATGCTCTTGGTTCTTGTTTCAGCCCATAAAAATATTTCTTCAATCTGCATACTTTGTGCCCTTGGCCTACTTTCTCATAGCCCAAAGGTTGTTTAACATAAACATCTTCCATCAATACTCCATTTAGGAATTTTGATTTCACATCCATTTGTTATACCTTCCACTTATGTTGTGCTCCTATGGACAACACTTATCTTACTGTTTCCATTCTTGCAACTAGTGCAAAAGTTTCCTCATAGTCTCTTCATTGTTGCTGCTTATAGCCTTTGACAACAAGTCTGGCCTTGTGCCTTTCAATCTTACCTTCATCATTGCTTTTGGTTTTGTAAACCCATTTCACTCCAATAAATTCCTTGCCTTTTGGGAGATCAACTAATTCCCATATCTTATTTTTCTATATGGCATTCATTTCTTCATCCATAGCATCTATCAATTTCTTATATTTTATAGCTTCTTCAAAATGAATAAGATCCTCTACATGAAAATACAATGCAAATAAAGAGTTCATACCTTCATTTGTTGTCTCTTGCTCATAAATCTCATTCAAACTTTTGAATCTGGTTCCTCTTTCACTTGGTGTACTTGTGCTTGTAGAAGCACTCAAATCTTCTCCTTGTGGTGTGCTTGGAGAAGCACTGTTATCACTTCTCAAGGGTGTTCTCATACCTGTCTATGGTGTCCCTTGCTGTCCTTGTGTTGGTGGAGGTGGTGCTACTAATGAGGGATGTATTTCAGCCATCTCTTCCTCATTATCGTCATGAGACAAACAACTTTTAACATTCAATTTTTTCTCAATGCTTCCATCCCAAGCTTCTTCCTCAATGAACTGCACATCTATTCTTATAAAAAAATTCTTGGTGGATGGGTTATACAACTTGTAGGCCTTGGATTCTTCACTGTATCCAATAAATATGCACTTCTCCCCCTTACTGTCCAACTTCTTCCTTAGTTGATCTGGATTGTGTGCATAAGCCACACAACCAAAAACTCTCATGTGGGTGACACCTTGTTTTATGCCACTCCATACTTCTTCCGGAACTCTGTTCATTACAACTTTGGTTGGGAATTTATTCAAGATGTATGTTGCACAATGTACAGCTTCAACCCAATACTCATTTGGAAAATCTTTTGCCTTCATCATACTTCTTACCATGTCCATGATGGTTCTATTTTTCCTTTCAGCAACTCCATTTTTCTACGGTGTATACCTTGCTGTAAATTTCTTGTGTATCCCATTTTCTCTTCAAAAACGCAGAAATTATTTTGATATATACTCTCCTCCTCTGTCTATTCTTAAGACCTTATTATGATGCCCACTTTGTTTCTCTACAAGAGCCTTAAAGTGGCAGAATTTATCAAACACTTCACTTTTATATTTCAAGAAATGAACCCAAGTTTTTCTTGTGTAATCATCAATAAAAGCCAGCATATAATGGCTGCTTGCTAGTGATGGTGTTTGCATTGGTCCACACAAATCTGAATGGACAATTTCTAAGGTTGCCTTTGCCCTTATGCTCTTTCCTGATGGAAAGCTTTCTCTGTGTTGTTTTCCCAAGCTACAGCCTTCACATAAGTTATTCGGTTTCTCAATTAATGGTAAACCCTTTACCATTCCTTTCCTATGCAACAAATTCAGACCTCCAAATTTGAGATGTCTAAATCTCAAATGCCATAACCAATTTTCATCCTTTGCTTCTCTTTGGAATGTCTCTTGTGTCACTGCTGCCATTTCAGCTCCTTTCTTCAAATTTGCTCTCATCTTGAGAGGGAATATTCTGTTCCTTGTCATCTTCACTTATGTAATGCATTTCTTGCTTGGTGGTTTATCCATGATGGTGCATGCATTATCTTCAAAGAAAACATTGTACCCCTTTTGAATGATTTGTCCAATGCTCAAGAGGTTACACTTTATACCAGGCACATAGTAAACATATGATATGGATCTTTCTTCTCCTTTCTTTGTCAAAACACTTACTCTGTCTTTTCCCATGACAGAGACCTTATTGTCTATCCCCAATGTTACTTGAGACTTTACATTTTCATCTACCATGGAAAACATGGAAATTTTTCTAGTCATATGGTTGCTACATCCTGAATCTAGAAACCATATATCTTCATTCTTTTCTTCAGCCATATTACATGCTAAAACAAAATTCTCTTGACTGATATTTTCCTTACTAAAGTTAGCACTGGGTCTATTACCCATGTCACTCTGTTTCTTCCTACATTCATTGGCATAATGCCCATACTTCTTACAATAATGACATTGGACTTGGGATTAATCATACCTTTATCCATGTGCTTGATTTTTTCCACCTTGCTGACTGCTACCTTGGCCTTGGTTCTAATTTTGATTTTTGCCCCTTCCGTTTGTATTTGCAGGGTTGTTTCTCCCTCCTCTATTTTGGCTTCTGCCTCTTCCTTTTCCTCTGTAGTTTCCTCTACCTTGACCTCTTCCTCTTCCAAAGGAAATTTGGGTCTTGAAGGCATGCTCCAAAGATGAGTTTGATGTTCTACCCAATCTTTGTTCATGTGTCATCAATGATGCATGAAGCTCATCAACTGTAAACTTTGAGAGATCCTTTGTCTCTTCAATGGTTGTGACTATCACATCAAACCTTGAGGGTAAGCTCCTCAACACTTTCTCCACTATTCTTCTTTCTTCCACTGTCTCTCCATGAGATCTCATTTGGGTAACCAACCCAATCAGTAGAGTAAAGAATGAGTCTATTGTATCAGACTCCTTCATGAAAATAACTTCAAAATCTCTTCTCATTAATTGAAGCTTTGCAGTATTTACCTTCTCCATACCTTGGTAGGTTGTCTGGAGAGTATCCCATGCATCCTTGGACCTCTTAGTGGCTGCAATCCTTGGAAATACACTTTCATGCACTTCTTGATAAAGATAGAAGAGGGATTTTGAGTCCTTCTTCCTATTTCTCTTCAGAAAATCCTTCTTTTCCTGTGTTAAGGTATTAAATGCATTTTCATTTGTTGGTTCTTCAAGACCATCTTCAAAAAGCTCCTATAAATCTTGAGAGGCAAACAGGGCTCTCATTGTGATTGACCAATAGTCATATTTTTTCCCATTGAACTGTGGGAGTTGAGTATTTCCAATACTCATGCTTGTGCTGGCTCCTGCCATGGCTAGCACACTAAACTATGCTTTAAACTTGACTGTGTTTTTAAATAAAACTTTTCACTTCTTGAGAGTTAAACTATGTCTTAAAAAATACTTCTCTGGACTGCACTTTTTAAACAAAGAACAAAAGCTATGTTTTTGTAAAATACCTGGACTTTGCTGAGCCTTCAGACTGCTGGAGAACTGCTTCAACAACTCCTTCCTTCAGTTTCTTTGACAAACTTCAAAGAGCCTGGACTAGCTCCGATACCATGTTGGAATTGCTGAATGATTCCAAAACACACAAAGGAATAAAATAATTCCTCCTCTCAACATAGAGATTTTAAAAATTTGCTAGACAGAGATGGCACAAAAACAACATGTCTATTTCATTAATATAAAACTCTATTACAAACTGATATTCTTCCTCCTTGAGGGATTACAAAATGAAATTGGTCCACGCGCAGTGGTTAAAGAAAAACTTGCTCTCTGTCACTTAAAACACACACACAGTGTTGTATCAGTTCTCTGCCTTCTGGCTATTCTAACATATTACACACAGTCATATATATCAGCCTTCAGGCTTTTCTTCTTTTTATATGACACTATGTTTTTTGTTTTACACAGTCCACTTACAATACAACAGCCTTCGGGCCTTTTGTTTTATATATGACTTAGAAAAACCCCCTTTTTTAAAAGAAATAAAAATAAACTAAAATTATATATATTATAAACATTAGAAATGTTTATAATATATATATTACAAACCATATATATATTATCCTTAGTCCCTTTTAAAAAGAACGTTTCCATGACATTGAAAACAAAAAACATGTAATAATCATTTAACCTTTTACCCTAAGTTATAAAAACCTTTGTCGCGGATTTGAAAAATAGGAATTAAATTCTATTGCAAAAAATTATCGCATTCGAAATTCCTTTGTGCTCACTAGACATCAATTCTGCATGATCGCTCTCCCATTGGTCAGTGGTGGAGCCCGCACGGATCTCAAACAAAGTTAAACTTGTTTGCATATAAATTTCGCATTCCAATTTGCTGCTGTGACGTCACCCTCATGGACGCGCGATAAAATATTAATTTGAGTTTATAAAATCTTATCAGGTTCGTTTGAGGCTTGTCCACGTCAGCCTCTATTCTACGTGATCGGGCATTGATTGGTGGAGGTGGGTTCCATGCTGGTGATGTGGGCTCATTTGAAAAATAAAAAACTGGCAGTAAAACCTGTGCTTTGAATGCTGTGGTTGCAAAGTTAATGGTGCGGCATGGCAGAGTGTTAAATGTTGGGTTGCGTGGTTTGAAACCACAACCATTCAATGCGTTCACAGGGAAACATGGTTCCGGCCTTCATCAAAATTTTAACTTGCATAGTTTCATTAAATGCGGAGATGGAATGCAAGAAACCGAACAACAAAAAATGTTGCAACTGTACTCTTCATCCTCTTGCACAATCTGCAATTGAATTTAATATTTCAACACAGATATGGATAAATCTGAATCGTGCTCAAGTGATGAAACTACCATCCTCCTCTCTAATAAGAAGGCATAAAGTACTGGCTCGAATATGGATAAATATGGATAAATCTGAAGCATGTTCAAGTTTTGAATCAACAGAGCACATTGTGTGGCAGTATCAAAGAAGAAAGGTGTGGCAGCTGCAGAATTAAAAAATTTGCATGTTAATAGGGAAGTGACAACATGCCATCACAGTGGGGGTAACAAAAGTTTGTTTAAAGCCTATAATATAGAGATGCATAGTATTTAACATTTAATATTAGAAGACTAATGCTAGAAGTAATTCTAGCATTAGTTCAATCGTAAAAAATGTTATTGTGTGAAACTTTGGTTAAAGAAACAAATTGTGCAATAAGACCTCAAATTTCATCAACCAATAATTACTCAAATAAATAGAATTTAAAATTTAAGTTTAATTAATATTTTTGAAACTTTGGTTTAAAAAGAAAACATGTCTAAATTAATAAGCAAGTCAACATGGGTAAATGATCGAGCGATCACTATAGTCCCTCATGCCTAAGGCGGGGACTAATAAAACATTGAAACTCTTTTTCATGTATTTTTCTTCCAATTGAAACTGTACTCAGAATATGTGTATTTTAACAT
This sequence comes from Pinus albicaulis, assembly GCA_034641835.2. Taxonomy (NCBI): domain Eukaryota; kingdom Viridiplantae; phylum Streptophyta; class Pinopsida; order Pinales; family Pinaceae; genus Pinus; species Pinus albicaulis. The sequence continues at coordinate 420,061,608 of CM076578.1, forward strand.
TTTTTTTAGTATAGGGAAATCATATTAAGTGAATTTGATGATAAATGGAATGGATGTGAAACTCGGGCTTTGTTTGATTTTTATCCTTCTTATTTCAAGTGTGCCAAATAAAGTTGAAAAGAGGAATGGGTAAATAGATTCTATATTTTCACAAGCAATGTCTTATGTGGCTTTCGGTTTATACCTTCTTCGCAACATAGATATGCATCATGTTAATATGCATCAACGTAGATTTAATTTCCTTCTTTACACGATAACTCTAGGCGTATTAAAGAGATTTTGGATACTATTTAATTGGGAAACATTGCAATGGAAATAAAGGCATGTAAATTGTTACAAAAGGAAGCTCAAACTAAGTGAGGAATTCATTCTGATTATAAATTTATTTGCAATCATTCAAGGTTCTAAGAGTTATGAATTTCATTGGTTACCAAGTCTCCAAGGGGCACAATCAAGCTAATGTAATATTTGGTGATAAATCTTGAACCATTTTTCCTTGCATTGCTCTTTATTATTGTCGTCTTGACTCTTTAGGATAAACTTAACTTCTCTATTAAGAGTATATTCAAATTATAAAAAAATTTGCGTGGGATTTAATTATCCTATTAGATGATGTCTTGAAATTGGGTTACAATTATACCTCTTGTGGAAAATATAATTATGCCCATTTGGCTGGGTCTACGTAAATTGTTTTGTATTGTACTACCCCACATAGTTCTTTCTTATTTCAAAAGTGAAATATTTGAAGTTAGAGGTGAAGACACTCGTGTATTTCAAAAAATTTAAGAAGTTGTGCAGTAATCCTTTACTCCATTAATCATTAATATGGAAGGTAGTTTGTGATCAAGAAGGATTTTTGTGGTCACCTATCTCTTCCATTCTCTCAAAGATCTATTGTGCACCCAAAATAGATATTATATGCAAAAGTTACACCCCTCAAAAGTTGATGTAACAGCTAACCATATTGATTTTGAAAACCCTTTGGTGTTTCATGTTCTAGGGTTAGGGTTTTGGACCTATAGGGTTCTTTCTTTATGTTAAAAGGTTTTTCTTTTGTCCTCTTGTAAAAAAATGTGATTGCGCATAGCCGTCGTCTTTCTATTCATGTATAGCTACCACCATTCAAGCCATCTATTATTTTTTCTCTTAGTGCATGTTCCCAACGAGATTAGGGTATAAAGAGTTAGGTCTCGAGCCTGTTTCACTTGGTAATGGTCATTCTTGAAAACCCAAGTGGCCTCCCATGGTAGAAGGAGAAAGAGATGATAGAGATAGAGTTCCTATCAAGTTGTTATATGAGGAAGGACTCATGTAATGGAGGAATGAGATGATGGAAAAAATTGCTTAGAACCTTCGACTACTTCTAACAACAATGAAGACACCTTCAATAAGTGAAAATTTTGGAGGTGTCACAACCTTCAAGGCACAAGTTAAACTAGATATCCCCTTATTTCAAGGCCAAATAGAAGTAAATGCTTTGGATAAATGGTTAAATCTAATATAGGGCTAGTACTTTATCTAAATTTTATACTATAATGAGAAGGTCACCTTCACACTACTGCAAATTTGTTCCCCATGTCAAAGATTATTCGAAATGTTTATAGGAGAGACACAATGAAAATGAGTCTATGATGTTTAATGTAGGACCCATGTATGTTGCTTTCGTTGATGCCCTTAAGGAGGAACTCTACCTTGTAGGGAACTATGATGACCAATAAATGGGATTCATAACTTTATGATAGGAGTGAGACCATACAACACCACAATACACTAATAATTTCCATTCTGTGTGCTCATAGTTAAGTATTAAAGACTCTAAGAGGCACCTGGTCTTCAAGTGTCGTTGTAGTGTACATAGGCACATTGAAACAAAGATGGATTTCCTGGAAATCTCCTCACTCGCAAGTGCTTATTGATACGTATAAATCACAATGAATTATACAAAATATTACTTAACTGAAAATAATTATACTTCAAAATTTTCTTGGGAAAATTATGCATGAATAAGCTTCTTCATGGTTCCAACTTAGATAATGTTTTTTCGGTCAAATAATTATGTTAATAAATTCCCCCAATTACATATATTATTAGATGATATCAAACATAACTAACTATTTCCTTTGGGACTCTTAGTGAAATAAAGTCTTTCGAATAAAACATAACTGTTAGAGAGGATGTTTCAATGTGATAAATATGTTAATTTCCCATTCATGAGACACCAATCAATGTAGAGGGGACATTGTATAGCTACCTCTTAGAAAATATTAGATGTTAAGGGTTGGACACCTCTCCACATCAAAGCTCGTAAAGGAAATTTAGAGGAGGTGATGTGCTTCCTAGACGAGGGTGAGGATGTGAACATACTTGCGTTGGGCCCAAAATTCTGTGGAGATGCTCCTCTACACTTTGCTTCCATTGGTGGGAATATGGAGGTGATGGAAGAATTACTGGAGCGTGGCACTGACATTGATGCACGGACAAAGGGTGGTGCATGCGATTGGACTCCCCTTCATAGTGTAATGAAGGAGTATAATAAGAAATCCATGGAAATTCTAATTGAGAATGGATCCTTTCTGTATCGAGATTTGAAAGACACCATATTCAACCCTAACCTTTATTACCACCTGGGACTTGAATAGGCTTATGAATTCAAAAAGAGACAGAAACAACCCTAATATCTTCTTTAGGTGACGAAACTTCATGCAATGAGGAGAATATCAATGGAACCTTATAACTAAATTGGGTATCCTAAAAATAACCAAATTATTGGGTACTTGAAAATGTGTATGCATTTACACCTTTTAACACGCTATTGGGCGACCTTATAAAAAAAATTTGTTTCAATATTTTAGATTGTCTCTACATTTCTCTAAATTTTCAAACGTCCATTTTTTGCACACCCTTTGGCATCTTGTTGGCTCACATTATATGCAAAGGAATCTTGGCGGTTGGCATCATATAGCATCACATCATATTCTATTAGATGCTAAAGAGTCTTCATGGTCCAGAATTATATGATTTTTAATATATGGATATGTTATTCCTCCATATTTTGTCACTTTGGTTATTATCTATAGTTATTCCTTTATTAGGATGGAAAGCATGTAAACAATGTTGAAATAAAAAAAGATTGCAATGGACTATAAAATAATAATTCTTATTGATATTATTAACTAAGGTTAGTAGGAATCCATATTTTATTGTTTCTTGGAAACCAAATTTGGAAATTTGGGTTATTTAGTTTTACTTTGTTAATAAAAAGTTGTCTTGAGGTTGTTGAGAAATTAATGCATGTAGATATTGGGGTTTGATTCCTTTTCTCTTGATAAATAATTGTGATGTGTGTTGGATTTTTTTTACTTCTTAATTATATTATCTTTCATCAAGTAATTACCAAATCAAAAGTGCATGAAGATCATAAGAACAAGGAACACAAGATATAGGCACTTAGTCAGTGAAAAAGATCCCAATCAAACTCTTCTACTAGAATATTCAAATCAAAATGAGACAATCCAATACCCTTTTTACCTAGATAAAGACCTCCTTAAATAAAAAATCTAGTCCTTCCTTAAATCAGATGAACTCTACCAAAGTATCTAAGCGTCAACTTCTCAAATGCAAATACAATCCAAAATTTCAACCTCGACCCATAGCTACAAAATTTCAGACTTGTATCTACTTCAGAAATTTTGGCCCCTACAATGTGCCCAGAAACCCTACAAAACTTTACACGTGTGAAAAAGAGATGCCCAAGAATTTTGATTTGGTCTTCCTCAACTTCTATCTTCCTTCTCCCTGACTTCACTCTTTTTTTGTTTCTCTTGAATTGAAAATCGAACTTGTGAATGAGATGATTTTAAATAGCTCGAGCTTCACTTCTATATATACTACTTTTTTTGGGTCATATATCCCTAATATAGGTCGAATTCATCAGGATAGGGACGACTTAGTGAGGAGGTGACAAATGAGATTTTTTACTCAAAAATAATTTTCTTTACATGATACAAAAGCCCAAGAAGGGTCTAATAAATGTGAAAATGACTCTCATGAATCAAGAAAAAACCTAGAAGCTTTCAATGGAGGCTATGACCTAAAAAATAAATAAAGGATAATGAAACCCATGCTTCAAAATAATTTATCTCTTACAATATAATTTTTTGTTTACATCATGAATCAAATACACTTATGAATATGGACACTAGTTACATTCTTCGACACTCCCTTTTAACCAGGGATGTATTAATAATTACATATATAAAATGGTACACAGATGATCTCAAAATTCTATGAAGAGTCACACCAGATGCAGTGCTACATATTAGATACTTGACCAGGGTATCTAATTGGTTGGGACTATGGTGTGATCCAAGCTTTAACCACTATAGGTACCATCAGGCTTCAACTCTAACACCAACCCATGGATCTATGTATCGTATCCATGGTCAGAGCTCCACAAGACCAATGATAACCTCCCTACTTCATGATCTAAACATCATCACACGCCATCCATATGTCCTCCCAAGCATCTTGTCAACCCAAAATTCTTCATCTCTCCCTATCTACTAAATATGTGATGTTTACTAGTCCAAGCATGCTTCTGAAATATTTGAAATTATTATTTGGAAGAGATTCCTTCCATACGTCTGCTACTTTTTCATCGTTCATATTGTATTGTATCTTCACAACCAATCCTGCACCAAAATTCTAATATATTGGTACTCGTTATTGATATTCTTTGTCTTGGAATGGAACACAGGGTCTTTAGATATCTTGATGTTGCTTTGATTATCACAATTTATAACTATAGGATCTAATGGCCCTCCAAACACATATGAAAGAAACTTTCTAAACCAAACTTCTTCTTTTCCTACTTCACATGCAACAATATATTCAACTTCATCACTACTCAAAGCAACTGTGTCTTGCTTTCTACTCATCCAAGATATCATTGTGGATCCCAAAATGAAACAACCACTGGTAGTGCTTCTTCCATTTGTCACATTTCCACCCCAATCAAAATTGGTAAAACCTATCAATTGAATTTCCTTCCCATCATATTTTAGGCAGTGATGAATAGTTCCATGTAGGTATCTCAAAATTTTATTTGAAACTATCCAATGATCATGATGAGGTTCCATCTGAAATTGACTTAGAACATTTACAACGAATCATATATTAGGTCTAGTGTTCACCAAGTACATCAAGGAGCCAACCAATTTTCAGTAACTTATGGGGTCAACATGAGTAGAATAAAAAATTCTTAACTTTTTGAGATTTGTGTTCATGGGAGTTGCATAGGTTTGGAATCAATCATACCAAACTTTTGTAATATCTTGATTATGTATTTTCCTTGACCAAGATATATCTTACTGAGTTTTTGTCAAACTTCCAAGTCCTTGTTGTAATGCATAAGTCCTATATCTCTCATTTCAAATTTATCTTCCAACATCTTCTTACATTCTAGAATTTTGTTCTCCACACCTGTAACAAATAAATCATAAACATATATAAGTAAGATGTCTGGTTCATTATTCACTATCTTGATGTAGAGGTTTGCATATGTAGAACTTTTTCCAAATCCAATTTTTAGAATATAGGAATCTATTCTTTTGTACCAAGCCCTATGAGCTTGCTTTAAGACATATAGAGCTTTCTTTAATATGAAAACATGATTTTCCCTGCTATTTATCTCAAATCCTTCCAGTTGTTCAATATATACTTCTTCATCTATGGTTCCATTTAAAAAGTTTGTTTTGACATCCATTTGATGTTCATTCCATCACATAATGGTTGATAAAGAAACCAAATATCTAATAGTAGTGTACCTCATAGTAGGTGCAAATGTTTCTTTATAGTCTATTCCTTCCTTTTGAGAGAAACCCCTTGTAACAAATATTTCTTGGTATTTTTCTATGATTCCATCAACGATATGTTTGATCTTGTAAATCCATTTTGAAGTGACAACATATTTTTCACTAGGTCTAGGAACGATTTCCCAAACCTCATTCTTCATCATAGATTGATATTATTCTTGCATTGCTTTCCTCCATTCTTTTTTATGAGCAACTTCTTCAAAAGTAGTTGGTTCTTCTTCAATTAAATTTTTCATTTATGTTGCATATTCTGAGTATATTTTAGGCTTCTTGATTTCTCTAAATATGTCCTTTTTTGCTTTATGTCCTTCTACTTCTTCAAGTGTAGCTCTCAACTAAGCTGGTCTCTTCTTTGCTTCAGAAATGGTAGTAGGTTAAGCAGGCTCACTTGGTCCTTCTTCTTGATTTTTAGGTGAGTTGTCATTTTTATATTATTCTTCAAATAGTGGTGCATCTTGTTCATGAGATTCAATAGGTATATCCTTGAATATTTTGTAGGCATGATTTTCATCAAATATGACATCCTTGCTAACTTCAATTCACCTTTCTTCTTTGAAGTATATTCTATAAGCTTTTTATGAAAGGGTATAACCAACTAAATACCTTTTATACTTTTAGAGTCTAACATATTTCACTTGTCTTTTGGAACATGAATGTGTGCAGGACATCCAAAGATTCAAATATGATCTATGCAAGGCTCCTTCCATGAGAATGTTTCTTTTGGTGTCATATTACCAAGAATTCTATGAGGACTTCTATTTTGTGTGTATACTTTTGTCATGGTTTCTTCTCCCCGTAGGAATTTTGGTAGTTCTCAATCAAATATCATATTTCTTATGCATTCCTCAATGGTTCTATTCTTCTTTTCTGCTACTCCATTTTGTTCAAGATTGTAGGGAACTATGAGCTCCCTCTTAATGCTTACTTCTTTGCAATAAGATATCAGTTCCTTCAAAGTATATTCTCCCCATAGTCAGATCTAATATTTTTTTATATTTCTTTCGGTTAGGATCTAATATTTGGGTCTGAATTATTTTAAGTTTCGAATACGTCATCTTTTGTATTGAGAAGATAAATCCACGTCTTTCTAAATTTATCATCAATGAAGGTCACATAGTATAGATGGCCTCCAAGGGATTTATTAGACATGGGCCCATATACATCAGAATGAATGAGGTCTAGTATTTCATTAGACATTATAACACTACTTGTAAATGGTTTCATAGTATTATTTCCCAGGGCACGTCCCTTGCATACTCCTTCATTGTCTTCCTTAATGTTGGGGATTCTCTTCACCATTTGACATAGAGAGGGTAATATATTGTAGTGAATGTGACCATATCTTCTATGCCAAACTTTGATGGGAATAATTTCCATATGAACAAGGGCTTGAGGTGATGGTGTTATGACTCTATATAATATTCTTTCAAAAATCCAAATAATCCTTGCCTTATCAAAACTAGAATTATTTTCCAAAACCAAAACTGTACCATCCCTAACATAAACCTTGTCTCCTTTATCTTCTAAACAAGAAATGGAAAGTAAATTGTTTTTCAAACCTAGGACATAGAGAACGTTTTTGAGATGTAGCTTTCCTCCACCTTCTATCTCCAAATATATATATATATATATTGAAGGTTGTTGACTTCATAGATATTGTTGTCTCCAACCTCCACTTAATGAGATGATGAACCTCTTGATAATGTATGTATTTTTCCACTTTATCCTATCATGTGTCTTGAGGCTCCGCTATCAATAATCCATGCATTGTCATCATCAAGTTTCATTGTAAGTGCATCTAATAATCCTCCACTTTTGACTCTCCTATATAGATTGTAGTTAATCTTTCCAACAAAGCTTCCTGCAATTTTCAAGAGATTGAGTTTCTATCTTCAAATATCTTGCCATTGAGAGAGTGATATTTTCTTCCAAGATTGATTTTATTCCTTCAAATAATATCCAAAAATGTGATCTTCAAATAGCCCTTCCTTCACCTTAGCTCTCATACGATGTTGAGAAATCAATGCATGTAGATATTAGGGTTTGATTCCTCTTTTCTTGATAATTACTTGTGATGTGTGCCGGATTCTTTTACTTATTAATTGTATTATATTTCATCAAGTAATTATAAAATAAAAAGTGCACGAAGATCATAAGAAAAAGGAACACAAGATATAAGCACTTAGCTAGGGAAAACCCCCTCTTCTAGAGGAAAATCCAATCAAACTCTTCCACTAGTAGATTCAAATCAAAATGAGAAAACCCAAGACCATTTTGACCTAGACAAAGACCTCCTTCAATCACCAAGTCAATGCTTCCTTCAAGTATATGTTCTCCACCAAAAAATCCAAGTGTCAACTTATCAAATGTAGATTCAATCCAAAATATCTCCCCCCCCCCCCCCCCTCCCCCTTGTCCGCAAGTTAGAGAAATTTCGGACCTGCAACTACTTTAGAAATTTTGGCCCCTGCAACTACTTCAGAAATTCAGAGTCTTTCTAGCAAGTTTAGCTAGGAGATCGAGTCACCTAGCAGACCAGCATGTGAAGCCCAAAGGGGAAATTTTCCGAGGTCAAGCTTTCTGGAGACCCTTCGCGGTTTTTTGTGGGTTCAGTGAGAGGAGTCCGAAGAACCATTCCCGAAATTTTCTGAGAATGGGAACTAGGCCTAACAGCAGTCCCAAGTCAGCGAGCAGCAGTAGTTTCAAGACTGGTAGCACATAGGGAGAGCCATATAGAGCATCATTTCAGTAGTGTTTTTGTCTAGATTTAGAGTAGTTATTTAGCCAAGTGCAATCCTTAAAAGCACCTTCATTGTACTATTCTAAAAAAAATTAATAAAATGGATCAACTGGTTTTGGCTTCATTTCTTGTGTCTTAATGATGTTTTATATTTTGCATAGTTTTTAGTCTATTTTGCTTTATATTACTGTGTGTTCCCAATTTGGGATATTACAGTGGTATCAGAGCTCATAGACTTGTCTTAGCCCATGGAGCATGCGATCTATGACACCTAAGGATATAAAAAACATCACTTACTGGAGGCAGAGATATCGAAGCAGGGAAATAAGACTCAAGATTACATCTGACCAAGTGTACATCATTCCGGTGGAAGAAGGAAGAGAAAAGGCGCCCATGGAAAAGGAAAGAGATGATGGGAAGGATTTTGCTCAACTCCTCCTGAAATAAGTGCAAGACCTCGCTAAGAGGATTGAGGAGATGGGGCAGAATCTTGGCAGAGACAGTAAGTCAAAGGGAATTCACGGGGAATTCCAGATTGGGGAAGGATTTGACACTTCACATCACCCACCTGGTCCTCACACTACATAACAGGTGGTGCCACACACTCGAACATGCTCCAATATCCCCACATTTTTAGATTGAAGATGAGGAGGTCCGAAAGAGCCAGAGGTGGCTCACTATGGGGACTATTTTACGGAATATCAGTCTTATGGGCAGGAATTTGGAGAAGCTCTCACCTTCAATGAGTTCGGCCAGCTAAAGAACAATAACAGACCCAGGGGCAAAGCTAGAGGAGGAGGGTACATGCAGGGAAATGATCTGCAGCATACTGTGGGAAGGTTTTTCCTGCCAAATTTTGATGAGTCATCAAAAATTTCAGCCAAAGCATGGGTGGAGAAGATGGACATATATTTCCAGCTTAACCAGATAATGGAGGTGGAGGCCATCAAGGTGGCTATGCTGCACCTAGAGGGAGAAGACCATGACTATTGGTTCTATGGGATGACCACGTTGGTTCACTCATGAGTGAAAATGTACAATGATTTCACCAGGAGGGTGCTAGAGAGGTTTGATCAAAAGGATCTAGAGGAGCACTTCGTGGAGCCGACCAAGCTCAAGCAGACGGGAAACCAGGAGACCTACATTTCAGAGTTCCTGAGACTCTCAGTAATGGTTCTATATTTTTTCGGAACCGAGGTGTTTACATGTTTATAAACGGTCTAGAAGAGCCTTTGCATGGGCTATTGAGGTCTACTCGGCCCACTACGCTGCAATATGTCATTGGGGGGACTAGGGATTTGCAGGATGCACTTCTTAGGACGAGGGCCCCCCATACGCAAAAGACCCGCTTTCTAGTAGAGATGGAGGGACATGATAGCTCCACCCTAGAGAGGGAACTAGGGCCGAAGGCCATTGGATGATGATACCTGAAGATATTTGAGGTGGAAGAAGCTCTGCTTCACCTTCCAAGGGTCGTGGGCACTGGGTCATAGATGTGTCAGAGGGAAGACACACTACATTGAGGTCTTTTCCAACAATGAGGAAGAGGAGGAGACATTCTTTAAGATGGAAGGAGGTGTCAACATAGGAGCACTAGGGGAGAATCCTTCACCACCACATCCTCCAGCAATAACAGGATCAATGTTTGCACCTACTAGAGGGGTCCTTGCATCTTTGCGAGGGGTGCCCAATTACCTCACACTGAGGGTCCAGGGGATAGTATAGGGATAGTGTGTCTCGGTGCTAGTAGACAGCGGGGCTACACACAACTTCATTGATGCCCAGTTGGTGCAAAGAAGGGGCATACAAACGAATGGCTTTGATGGGTTTTTTGTGCTAGGTTCAAGGACCAGGACCATGCAATGCATGCATTATGTCCCAAATTTGACTCTGACCATGGGGACATATTCTTCGATAGACCATTTTTTTTTGTCGACATTCCAGGCACCAACATGGTGTTGGGGGTCTAGTGGCTCATCACCCTTGGTAGAGTCACTACATATTGGAAGACATTGGGGATGGATTTCATGGATAAGAAGAGGAAAAAATAGGTGATGCTTAGGGGCATGCATACATACCTCCCTCAAACAATTTCTACACATAGGATGGAGGCAGATTTATGGCAGGGAGACGTAGAGTGGGCAGTTGAGTTGAGGATTTCAGATGTAGGTGTTTCATGCCAGCCCACCCATCCTGATATCCAAGCTCTCCTAGACCATTATTCTATGGTCTTCGGGGACATTCCACCAAGCCAGCCACCTAACAGGGGATTTGAGCACACTATCGAGTTGGATTCTTACATCCAGGTTGTGATCTCAACCCCATATAGGAACCCCAAGGCCTATTGTGATGAGATTGAGAGAGTTATCCATGACTTGTTGTATTTGGAGCACGTCAGGCCCAACTCTAGTCCTTTCGCCTCTTCAGTTATTTTGGTGAAGAATAAGGATGGGACACTGAGGATGTGAATTGATTATAAGGCCCTGAAAAAAAAGACAATGAAGAACCGATACCCCATTCTAGGGATAGATGATTTTATGGATGAGCTGAGGGGAGATAAGTTATTCTCTAAGATAGATTTGAGATCACGGTACTTCCAAATTCACGTGAGGAACAAGGATGTCCTTAAGACAATGCTCAGATGCCATTATGGGCACTTTGAGTTTTTGGTGATGCCCTTCGGGCTAACCAAAGCTCTAGACACTTTCCAGTCATGCATGAACCACATATTTCGTGGCCAGCTACAGAATTTCATGCTATTTTTTTTTATGATATTTTGATATACAACCGGACATGGGAGGAACACTTGCAGCATGTGGAGACGATGCTGCCTATTCTAGAGGAGCATAAATTTTACGCTAAGTTGTCTAAGTGTGAGTTCGGCTTAACAAAGATGTTGTACTTGGGCCACATCATAGGGGAAGATGGCGTATGAGTTCATGAGGAGAAGACTAGTGCCATCAATGATTGGTCAGAGCCCAAGAATTTCATAGAGCTGAGATGATTTGTGGGCCTTTGCACATATTACCAGATGTTTGTGAAGGGCTTCTCTCAGTTGGCTGCACCACTTACAGAATTGACCCAGGAGGGAGCATCCACCTGGACCCCCACAATGCAATATGTTTTTGACCGCCTCAAACATTTGACGAGTATCCGCCCAGTAGTTGCACTCCCTGATTTCACCAAGCCCTTTTTCTTGGAGTGCGATGCATCCAGAGTAGGAGTTGGGGCCGTGTTGATGCAAGATGGACACCCCATCACTTTTGAGATTCAAATCTCTTGCCTCATGAGAGGCATTACCCCATATACGACAAAGAAATGTTGACCATCATGCATGCATAGTCCAAGTTCAAGTAGTATTTGGTGGGGAACCATTAGAAGGTCAAGAACGACCACAAAAACTTGTTGTACTTCTTAGAGCAGAAAAAATTGCAGGAAATACAACAGAAGTGGGTTAGTAATATCCAAGCATATGACTTTGGCATTGAGTATATCAAAGGGAAGAAAAATGTTGTGGCTAAAGCACTATCTTGGAGACTAGCATCCCTCTCCTTGATGAGCATAGATGCAGATTAGAGGGCACAGTTGTTAGTGGAGTACTTGAAGGATCAGTTTGCATGTGAGGTTTTGGATGGGCAAGTGACAGATGACCGGTATCAGGTGATGGAAAAGGTCATATACTATCGAGACCGGATCTTTTTCAAGGCCAACTCCCGATTGAGGGAGAAGATATTGCATGCAGCACATGACTCTCCACTGTTAGGGCACCAGGGGTTCACGAAGACCTATAGAGCCATCAGAGAGAGGTTCGCATGAAAGGGCCTCAAGGAGGATGTACCCCAGCATGACAAGGAGTGCATATCCTGTCAGTTAAATAAGGAGCTAAACCATCTAGCAAGGTTTTTGCAACTGCTTCCCATTCTGGAGGAGAAATGGGAAAGCATTTCATTCATCATGGTCTTTCACATGGCACAGGGCAATGATTGCATCTTCATCATAGTTGAATGGTTGATGAAGGATGCCCACTTCTTTTCCATTTTAGCTTGGTACACAACCTCATAGGTGACCGAATTATTTTCAAAGACATTTTCTGGCTGCATGGTCTTCCAAAGACCATAGTCAGTGACCAGGACAATAGGTTTATGGGAAGATTTTGGAAGGAGTTGTTCTGATTGGCCGGCACAGAGCTCACATTGAGCACAAGCTACCATCCGCAGACCGATGTGCAGATAGAGATAATGAAAAAGTGGCCAGAAGGCTTCTTGCAAAACTATGTCATGCAGCAGCAGAGGGCATGGCTATGTTGGCTACATTTGGGGGAATACTGCTACAACACCATTTTCCATATGTATATTGGTATGTCCACTTTTCATGCTTTTTATGTTTATGATACACTAAATTATTTTAATGCTATGTTTGGGGAAATCAAGGTCCCCAGGGCCAAAGAATAGATCCAATAGAATCAAGACATCCTCAGGGCTCTCAAGGATAACTTAAGGACATCACAAAATCAACAGAAAATGTATGCAGACTGGGGCCATGTAGAGAGGAAGTTTGAGGTGGGGGACTTAGTGTATCTTCAGCGTCATCCATATAGGTAGTCTACGTTGAAGCAGAAGGGAGTTGAGAAGCTCAAGCCACGCTTCTATGGGTTTTATAGAGTTATCTGGCGAGTTGGAAAGGTGGCATATGAGATGGAGTTGCCATAGGGGATTTGGATCCATAACATTTTCCATGTGTCATGCCTAAAGAAGGCTTTGGGAAAAAAGGTGACAATATCTATTGAGCTCACTCCTACAGATGATGACGTACATTTAGTGCTATAGCTTGATGCCATCTTGAATACCAGGGAGAGACACTTGAGGAGCAGGGTGGTGAAGGACTACCTGATTAGATGGAGGAACCTCCTAAATGAGGATGCCACTTGGGAAGGGGAGAAGATTCTTCAGCACCCATCCTTGCAGTTGCTTGAGGACAGGCAAAATTTTGGTGGGGAGGACTGTAATATTCCAAATTAGCAGTCAGCTAATTGGAATATAAAATTTTGGCTAATTTTTTATTTTCCTAATGTGAACAAGAATAAAGTGGGTAAGGGGACCCACAAATAATATTTAAGTAGCAAAAACGAAGTTCCCTATAGTCGTAAGGAAATAGTGTGTCTTTATTGGGGTCCAAGTGGCCAACTATCGAATGGAGGCAGCTTCCTAGGTGGCTATGTGGGAGAGGCATAAAGGAGGCAGTGCAATGGTAGGCCATATGAGGGGACAACGATGTCTTTGTGGGCCCAAGGTAACATTGGAGGCTTAGTTTTGACAAAAGGGAATGATAGTGGCTCATTCCTAATTCATTCATATATCAATTTTTTGTCTTCCTTGATTGAGCATGATTGAGTTGTTTATCCAAGTCTGCAGTGTTGTTCAACACAGAAATTTCCAAGCGGAGATCTCAACTTCTGCCTCGAGGGACTTCGAGTGCCCCATCAAGAGAGTAAATCCACCTATTTTGTAAGAGAGTTTTTGTAGCCACACCAACAGAGATACACAGTCCCTCCAAGACAATGTGGAGATTTCCCAAACTGCGCAATGATTGCGTAGTCCAGCCGAGGAGAAGAGCCGAAGGAAGGAAGTTGAGGGTCAAAGTTACCAGAGGAGTTGGAGGGGAGGCTATCCACCTCATACCAGGGATTTTGGTGACAAATCAGAGTCTTTTTCCAGTAATTTTAGCTAAGAGGCTGAGTCACCCAACAGACTAGTGTGCCAAGCCCAAAGGAGCAATTTTCCAAGGTCAATATTTTTGGAAACCCTTCGCGGGGTTTTGTGGGTTTAGTGAGAGGAGTCCAGAGAACGATTCTCGGAATTTTCTGAGCACAGGAGCTAGGCCTAACAATAGTCACAAGTCAGCCAGCAGTAGTATTTCCAGGATTGAGAGAGAGTCATGCAAAGAATCATTTCAACAGTGTTTTTGCCCGGATTTAGAGAAAATATTTAGCCTATCTTGAGTAGGCCTAGGTGCTATCCTTCCAAGCACCTTCATTGTACTCTTCTGACAAAAATTAATAAAATGTCTCAACTGGTTTTGGCTTAATTTCTTGTGTCTTAATGATGTTTTCTATTTTGTTGTAGTTTCTAGTCTATTGTGTTTTATAATACTGTTTGTTCCCAATTTTGGTTATTACAAATAAAGACACACTTTAGCAATTTTGGCAGTATTAGGATCCATAACCTCTATGCCAAATTGTATAGCTTCTTTAAGAGGGATTTTAGTGAAAAGTTGGGCCACATCAAAGATAATAATCAAATCTTTTGGTTCCACTCTTTCTTCCTTAATAATATTAGCGACATTGCAAGTCTTTCACATGTGAATCAATGCTACTGACGAGGGGGGACAAGATTTTGGCAATGTGTTTTTCTCTTACGTAGTAAAGGAAATGGTGTTAAAAATTGGTCTCAGAGGAACTCTTGTTTTATGTATTATGGGAAGGCCATAAGTCCTCAGGGTAATCTCTAAACTAGGCCCTAGCCTTTTCTTCAAAGGTTCATCAAATTTGGATTGTTTTATGACCTTTAAAAAAATTAATTACCTTTAAGATTCAAGGTTGCTTCGAAGTTTCTTATAACTCCCACTAGTGATAAGGTGTTCGTACATTTTTTCCAAGTAATATGATTTGTTCATAATTATAGTAGTTCCTCCCTTGTCAAGTTTTAATATAACAATGTTCTCATTCTTACATAAAACTTTTAATGAAAGATTTTAATTCTTCCTACATTTGTTGTGTGGTGGTTTGGTTTTCCTTAGAGTAAGGGTACAATCTTGTCTAAAAGTTTTTATCTTCTATTATTGTTTATTTTCTCTCTAAATTTTGTGGTAAACATAGAATTGAAATATATATATATATATATATATATATATATATATATATATATATATATATATATATATATATATATATATGGAATTTAGAATGCTCTACATGTTTTAAACTATCATACAAATATAGTATGGTGATGTGAAGGTGTTCAAGTCTATCACTAATTTTTCTCCCACACTTTTGCCATTATTGGAGTAGGATCTCGGTAAGTATAATATGAACCTTTAATATTGAATGATAAATAAGACACTTTTGAAGTGTGTGTGCATAGCTAGAGTACATATATATTAATGCAAGACCCAAATATATACTATATACCAAGGGATAGTGTGGTGAATGGAGGCATGGTATTACTAGGGAAAACATTTCTAGCTTACAAGAGATTATTATGTTGACAAGGGATTCTTGGGAGTATTTTGATGTCCAAAATAGATAAATTTGATTATATAATCCTCATACCTAAATTTATGCAAAGAAGAAGTGCATAAATTATGGTGGAAAGTAACCTATAGTAACTTTGAATTTTTATTTCATTTCACTCATTTATCTCTAAACAATACATTAATCTCTCTTATCTTGTATGCATGCTCATTTACATTGATTCACACTTTTTTTAGTGCAAGAAATTGCTTAATTTACAATCGAAAATAACCCTTGATGGCTATGTTATCGAAAATAACCCTTAATAGTTATGTTTAATTCCTTGAGTATGAAGAATATCTAAAATTTCCTTACTCTCAAGAATTGATATTAAAACTTCAACTATATAAATTCATATAAATTTCAAGCAATATATACATAAATTTTGAGATTAGTAAAAAATCTTAAATAATTTGATTTACTAATAAATTATAATAATAAATCATTTGAATATAAACATTTTCTTTAACGCATTACATATTGAAAATATCTATATACATATAATCAAATTTCTCATGAAAGCAAGAGACAAG
The DNA here is from genome assembly GCA_034641835.2 of Pinus albicaulis. Lineage (NCBI taxonomy): Eukaryota > Viridiplantae > Streptophyta > Pinopsida > Pinales > Pinaceae > Pinus > Pinus albicaulis. Next base: position 420,078,042 of record CM076578.1, read on the forward strand.
AATTATAGGCAATATTTTTTATTCAATCTAACAAACGTTGGAAAATATACTCCATCTATTGTTAGGAAAAATCATGATGCTTTTATCAAGTGAAAGTGTTATATTTTTCCACTAGCAACCAATTTGGCAAGGTGCTGAATATAACACATTAAATATTTTGGATTATCGAAAATTCAAACGGGTTTGGCGGAATTGGTAATGTGGTAAAGGTAACATACACAATATTCTTGAAAATCAAAAATTCAAGTGAGGTTGTACAAGGTGACACATTAAATATCATCCATGGCCAAAAATTCAATTGGTACTTCAAACAATTTTGCAAGATGTTGAAGGTGACACATTAAATTTAACCAATAGTTGAAAAAGTCAATTAAGGGTTAAAACTTAGTTGTTAAAAAAAGTCAATTAAGGGTTAAAAGTTACTGGTTAAATACTAGTGGTTAGTTAATCAACTCGTGAGGTCAATTAAGAGGATATTGATTTCATTCATGGAAAAATGTTTTACATTGGCAAATTTTGGAGCTCATTGGTGTTCAATGAAATATTTGGTACTTTTGAATGGTGCATGTTGGTAATTTATCAATCAATATAATAATAATTATTAAATTAGCATAATTATATGAATATAAATATATTAAGTTATTAATTAAATATTAATTTATTTAAATGTAAGGTGATTAATTTTTGGCTATGGGTGAAAGTATTCAAATTGTTATATCTTGAAAATGGTCATATCTTGATAATCCAAACAAAGAAAACTCTCAATTAGAAGAAGGTTATAACAAGATTCTGAAAACATAGTTCTGAGATGAACCACCATGGTGAAAATATGGTATCCCATACCCTCAATATGGTCCATAGGCAATTGCGTATGTTACATGCATATACGAGGAACCAACATCACTTATAAGATAGAGTCCAAAATGAGGAAAGCAACTTTCTAAAATATTCTTCCTATAGCCAAATGTGATTAAATTTCAACAAAGAGGGTGGCTTGATATTTTTAGACTCTATCTTTAAAAAAATGGGAAAATGATCTGACAAGCCCTAGAACCAACCAAAATTTGAATATCCATGAACCATCCAATAGTGAATTTGAAATAATAAAAAAATTATCGAGGCACTTCCATAATGTCTCTTACCTTTTCCTTCCATTCCTTCAGGTAGGATAAAGTTTTAGAGGTCCCAAACCTCTCGATTCAACATTTTAAAAAATATGGGAAATGTAACTTTTAAGAGGATCATGTTGAGGGTGTGTTCCCCAGATTTCTTTAAGAGACACCATAAAGTTTATATTTCCTATAAGGATGTTATTGTACCCTGTTGAAACTCCTAAAGAGACCAAACTATCCTAGAACTATCTTTTCTCTACATAAGGCCCATATATATATATATATATATTACTTTGAATGAAGAGGGAAAGTCACATATAACTAGATCCACCACAATACTATAACTTACAATCATGGAATATAAAGTCTTAATGCAAGGGCCCCGAGTAGTAAGAAAACCATAAGAGAGATCATCAAAGTATACTATATAAAAATATCAATGTTTAATCCAAGGAGATAGATTTGAAAACTTTAGAACCCACACACATAGTTTCCTGAAGAAAAATGATATCATGGTCACGAGACTTTAACAACATTTGAGGGCCAATATTTTGGGTGAGCTACCAATCCCTTGCACATTAAAATATAATAAAATTGTTGAGCACCCTGAGAACATGAATTCCCTTCTATAAGGGTCGAAATAATGGTGGCATGTTTACCACTATGAACATTTTTCCTTGGTTGTAATTGGGATAGAGAAAGTGAGATTTTCTCCCCACTTGGGAACTAAATGATTTTTCCAAAGCTAAGTCATTGGATATTGCCTTGTCGTCCTTAGGATTTACATGGGGTCTAAGGAGGTACCTTGATGTATGAGGGGGATAAAATGACTAGCTTGACTAGACTCAATAGAGTCTTCATGAATACCCACTTGACTAGACTCCTTATGGAAATTTTTTTTAAACCAAGGACAAAGGGGAAAAGGTGGAGAGACCTTAGTTGATTGGAATTTATGAGAGGATGAGGCTTCAAGTGCCATCAATAGACACAAAGGAAATTATGGTGTCATATGGCCTAATAAACTACAAAGTGGGATAGTCGGCCAATGAATCAAGGGAAGAATTGTAGAAATTTATTAATACTGATGTATTACCGGATTCTCTTGTTCTAACAATATTTATCATCTTGCTAATACAGAATCCTTCCACTATTAAACTTTCATAAATTTAAAACTCAATTACAAACACATGTGAATAAATTCAATTGCACATAACACAGTTGTTTAACGGGAAATCTTAAAGCTAAAAACCCCAACTATCATATATTATGTATATCAATGGATCATGTAATAATCTCATACAAAGCTTAGTACATCAAGCTCTCAGTACAATCAACAATCATTACTCACTGTCATGCATAAATTTGCATATCTATGCACCAATTTCTTGCCTCCTGACAACCTGCCTCCACTGCGCAATCCCTGCTGAAGAAGACCGCTAAATGAATTCGAATTGGCCTTGCGCCCTTAACTGCGCAATCCTCATTGGCATCTCCAATGTGTGTCAGAGGCATTGAATGCGTCACTATAGTCACAACAGATATTCCATCTCACCCTTTCACCTATCTCTCCACTGCGTCTCCACTGGAACTGACATGCAAGTAGTTAATTGTTGTATTTGTTCAATTGTTAGTGAGTTATTAGTTGTGAATTAATTAACTAATGAATTCACTTAACTCTCACTAGTGTATCTTTTAGTTAGTCTAGATACAACTAGCTCAACTGAGTTTAACTCACTTAACTGAGTTAAACTAAATAACAACTCCTGTAACTACTCTTCCAACTTTGTCATAAATTTACCACTTCAGTTCGATTTGAGTCCTCCATGCATGAGCCACCAATAACCCTAAGAATTGTGTAATTCCTTCAGCCCACTGATTTTCCAAATTTGTTCACTGAAATAAAGTGCTCTAAGAGAATAAGTTGATATTTATTGTCGAATTATTATTAAGGGCTAATAATAATCGACATGCACCTATTTTTAAATTGAAGATCTATAAATAGACTTCGCCCAATATTCTAAAAATAGAATTTCATCTATTTTTCACATTTGACCAACCATCTACAAATAGCATCCTGCAACTTATATAATATGCTCACCATGTCTAAAAATAGACATACACCTAAAAATAGCTTGCGGGCCCCACTTAGTGAAGGTGCTTACTTTTCACTAAGCTCATCATCTTGTTGAATCTCAACACTCCCTCTCAAAAATATAGGGATTATCCTTCACCCCGATCCTGCCTCTATGGTATTCGAATTTTCTCCTGCCGAGTGCCTTCGTCAGAATATCTGCATCCTGATCTTCCTTAGGAATGTACTGAAGCAACATGATCTTCCACTGCACATAATCTCTGATATGATGATATTGGATATCAATATGTTTAGATCTATCATGAAACACAAGATTAATCGAGATTTTAATGCAACTCTGATTATCACAATGTATCAATGTAGGATCTAAATGTGAACCGAACAAATCGACCAGGATCTTCCTCATCCAGATAGCCTCACATGCTGCTTGAATTGCTGCCATGTATTCTGCTTCCACTGAACTGAGTGCCATGGATCTTTGTTTCCTACTATACCAAGAAACTGTTGTAGATATGATGCTGAAACCCCTCCCGATGTGCTCTTTATGTCCGTTGGGTTGCCTGCCCAATCTGCATCCGTGAAGCCATGCAACTTCACCTCATCTGTATGTCTGTACCATAAGCCATACTCAGATGTGCCCCTGGGATACCTTAGACATGCTTGCCTCCCTTCCAAAAGAGCTTGGTAGGCTTAACCATCGCTTGTGAAAGCTGGTTCACTGCATAGCATATGTCCGGTCTTGTATTAACTAAATACATGAGCAAACCCAACAACTTTCGATAAACAGTGGCATCCACTACCTCTACCAATGTAGCATCCTCTTTCCTCCAATTTCCTAGAAGAGGAGTATCCATGGGCTTGCAATCCTCCATTTGAAACTTACCAAGTATCTCTCGAGCATACTTGCCTTGAAGGTTCTGAGCAATTCACCTTCATACAACCTGTTCCAATCAAGGAAACCATAATGAGGAGGCCCAAATCCTTCATCTCAAGCTCCTTTCTGCAGATCTTCTAACCACCCACGCCCAGTGTCTTGGCATGTGCTCATGCTAGTTGACATTAAATCCTTCACCCTTCATTTAGAAAAATGATTAAAAGCTTACCCTCCACCACAATTTGGTACAGGTTTTCATCCGCCTCACTCTTAGTGAAGCCAAGTCCAGTGAAATAGTTGTCGATCCGAGTGTACCAAGCACGTGGTGCTTGCTTCATCCCATACATAGCTCTTTTGAGTTTGCACACATGCAACTTGTTGCTGAAGATCTCAAATCATTCAGGCTGCTCAATGTACACTTCTTCCTCAATGATCCCATTAAGGAACGCAATCTTCACATCCATATGATGAATGTCCCAACCCATCTATGCTGAGAGAGAAAGGATGTTCCTTATGAAAGAATATCGTGTGACAGGTACAAAGGTTTCTTCATAATCAATCCCCTCGATCTGTGAGATGCCTCGAGCAACAAATCTTACCTTATACTTCTTGATGCTCCCATCATCAGCTTTCTTTACCTTGTAGATATATCTTGATCCTACAACTGATTTACCCACCAGCCTTGGAACAATCTCCCAAGCACTTTTTCTGACAATGGAGTCATACTCCTCCACCATGGAATCTACCAATGTGGGCTCCTGCACTGCTTCTTCAAAAGAAGATGGCTCTGTCACGATATATTTTCTCATAAGAGCCATGTATCTAGTAAATCAGTCAGGTGGTTGCCTCTGTCTGCGTTGTGATGTAGGGAATCCTACATTCTCTGCCGCATCAAGCTTCAGTCTCTCAACTTTTGTGGTACGATTTTTGCCAGATCTAATGTTTGGTTTTGCATGAGTGGACTCCTCCACTCCATGAATCTCCTCCTGTGGTTGATCCACATTTAGAGGCTCATCTTTGGGAACAAGAAGTTCCTCCTCCACATGCAAGTGTAGCTCCCTCTCAAGCAACAACTTCATGGCTTTCACCTCATTGAATTTTATATCCCGTCGCACCATAGTCATTCGAATGTTTGGAAAATACACATGATAATTATGGGGTGTTTCTGTGTACCCCACAAATATCCCAACTTCCGCAGTCGACTCCAGCGTCTTCCTGGTGTCCTTTGTCACATGAATGTAAACAGATGAGCCAAAAATATTCACATGAGAAATATTAGGATTCTTACCAGTAAAAGCTTCTTCAGGTGTACTCATGCCAAGTACTCTATGAGGACAATGGTTTTGCACATAAACCGTAGTGTTGCATGCTTCCGCCCACAAGTGCATCGGTAGGCCCTAGTCATGCAACATAGCTCGTGAAACACCCACGATCGTTCTGTTCTTCCTCTCTGTGACCCCATTCTGCTGTGGGTTATGAGGCGCTATGAGTTCTCTTTGAATTCCTTATTTTTTACATAAGTCTTTGAATTCATTCGAGATATATTCACCACCATTATCGCTTCGCAGGGCCTTCACTTGCTTCCTTGACTCCTTCTCCACCAATGCTTTAAACTCAAAGAAATTTGAGAATTTTTCGCTCTTCTTATGCATGAAGAAGATCCAGCATCTACGAGAATAGTCATCAACAAATATAACATAATACCTATGTTTTGTTGTTGAATCAACCGAGAAAGGTCCACACACGTCCATGTGAATTCTCTCCAGGATCACTGAAGCACGGTTCTCCTTCTCATGAAAGGTGGTCTTCACAAACTTACCCATAGTACATCCCTTACACTGATCTGACTGCACAAGAGTACCCTTGGGAATTCCAGTAGAAATCTGCTGCAAAATCTTCAAAGCGCCATGGTAAAGATGGCCCAATCTCCTGTGCCATAATTTGCCCTCATCCCGACTCACCACTCTTTCTGCTTTTCCTATAATTGTAGCACAACCATCTACCTCTAGCTTGTAGAGATTATTAACTCAAGTCCCTATCCTCTTGGTTTTACCCATTGTTTTATGTCGCAGGAAAGATTTTCCCTCGCTGAAAACAACGTCATAACCTCTATCTTCCAACATTGCGACCGAGACCATGTTCTTCTTCAGACCTGGAACATGCATAACATCTTTCAACATAAATGGTTTACCTAACTTCCTCTCAAAGGTAATGGTTCCAATGCCGGTCGCACTATATCTACCATCGTCGCCCATCTCTAAATGCATTTGGAGATCCTTCTCCTCCAAGTCACTAAACAACTCCTTGTCTCCCGTCAGATGGAAGGAAGCACCACTATCAAGATACCACACCGATCCCATTGCGCTTGAAACCAAGCATGTGGTCAAAGAGAAATCAAGTTCAAATTGCGAGGTTAAGGCCTCACCTGCTGCAGCTCCAACAACGTTCTTGTTCTTCTTTTTTTGTGGGCAGTTAGTGGCGAGATGCCCATGTTTGTGACAGTGAAAACACTTCACTTTGGACAAATCGAGCTTCTTGCCTTTAGCCTCGAATTTTGGATGGGATCTTTTCCCCTTCCCTTTCCTTGCTTTGGTATCCAAAATTCAATTCTCTTCATCATCATTCTTCAATGGAGAGCCATCCTTGGTATTCCACCTTATCTCCTCCTACACAAGATCCGACCAAAGTCGCTCCCAATCTGGCAGTTTATCCCGTCCATTAACAGAGTCTTCGTAGCTGTGCCAAATCTTCGGAAGCCCAAGGAGAGCCAAGCTCACCAATTCATCATCCACAACTGTAATTCCCACACTCCCCAACTCATCCCTACATTGGACAAACTTCGTGAGATATTTTGGAATACTGTCGCCCTTCTCCATTTTGATTTTTTCTGAGCTTATCTTTCAGCGCCAACTTCCTATGGTCGCTGCTACTTTGGAAAATATCTATCAAAGCCTTCCACATTACAAATGGAGTGGATTTCCTGTGAAGACTTGACACAATATGGTCTTTCACACCTTCCAACATAATTCTTCTTGTCTTCGCTACCTTCTTTTTCCATGTGTCAAGTAATGCAACATCGCTATAAGTAGGCTTAGGAACATCGATATCGATGAACTCCTTCAGTCCATTATCTTCAAGCACCGCCTCCATCCTGTCCTTCCAGGCTATGTAATTCGAGCTACCCTCAAGGGCATGCTCCAATCGCAACCCATTAAAATACTTTCAATGAATACTCAACTATCGCACCAAGAAATTTCTGCAGCAAATTCAAATTGTCCACCAGCACACAACTCAGCACTTATTCATAATTGCAATCTCCAGTGATCAATAATACTTCGATACCATGTATAAATTTATTAATATTGATGCATTACCGGATTCTCCTGATCTAACAATATTTATCTTCTTGCTAAATACAAAATCCTTCCACTATTAAACTTGCATAAATTTAAAACTCAATTGCAAACACATGTGAATAAATTCAATCGCACATAACACAGTTGTTTAACGGGAAAGATTAAAGCTAAAAACCCCAACTATGATATATTATGTATATCAATGGATCATGTAATAATCTCATACAAATCTTAGTACATCAAGCTCTCAGTACAATAAACAATCATTACACACTGTCATGCATAAATTTGTATATCTATGCACCAATTTCTTGCCTCCTGACAACCTGCCTCCACTTCGCAATCCCTGCTGAAGAAGACTGCTAAATGAATTCGAATTGTCCTTTCCTTGACTGTGCAATCATCATTGGCATCTCCAATGTGTGTTATATGCATTGAATGCATCACTATAGTCACAACTAATAGTCCATCTCACCTTTTCACCTATATCTCCACTAGGTCTCCACTGGAATTGACATGCAAGTATTTAACTACTGTATTTGTTCAATTTTTAGTGAGTTATTAGTTGTGAATTAATTAAATAATTAATTCACTTAACTCTCATTAGTGTATCTTTTAGTTAGTCTAGATACAACTATCTCAACTGATTTTAACTCACTTAACTGAGTTAAACTAAATAACAACTCTTCCAACTTTGTCATAACTTTGCCACTTCAGTTCTAACTGAGTCCTCCATGCATGAGCCACCAATAACCCTAGGAATTGTATAATTCCTTCATCCCACTGATTTGCCAAATCTGTTCACTAAAATAAAGTGCTCCAAGAGAATAAGTTGATATTTATTGTCGGATTATTATTAAGGGCTAATAATAATCGGCATGCACCTATTTTTAGATTGACAATCTATAAATATACTTCACCCAATATTCTAAAAATAGAATTTCATATATTTTTCACATTTGACCAACCATCTACAAATACCATCCTGCAACTTATAGAATATGCTCATCATGTCTAAAAATAGACATACACCTAAAAATAGCTTGTGGGCCCCACTTAGTGAAGGTGCTTACTTTTCACTAAGCTCATCATCCTGTTGAATCTCAACAAGAATGACCATTCACATTATTCAATTTATCCTTCAATGAAACAAGAACACGGTTTTTAGGACACTTACCAATTTGAAAATCCACATAAGTCCCTTGAGAATATGTTACCTCAGTTTTAACTCTTTATTAACTTGGGCAATGTCCTTCTAACCTTTCTCAATGCGAATCTTCTCAACTTAATTCATTGCAAAACCTTCAACCTACAAATTTTCCAAAATAGAGGAATTAGCCTAAAGAGGCTAAGACATTAAGCTTAGATATTTAAATAATTAAATTTTATTATAAATTATTATATTATATATTAATAATCTACTAGCATTTAAAAAGGTTTGCTTTGTACATTATTTATCACCATGATGATATTTCCTTTCTACATTCTTTATCATCATTATATTATAAGTTAAGTAAATTTAAAAGTATTTATTTTCTACATTGTTTTAAATATGAAAATGATTAAACAACATTCTAAGAATAACTTTCACATGTGATAATTGCATATTTTCATTTTCCAAATGGTATGATTACATAATTATACATGTATTAAAATTTTATGATTCTTAAGTTTCATTAATTTGGCTATATACATTTGGTGTAAAATTTGGTTATATGCGTTTGGCGTAATGAGAGTTAAGAGTCATTCGAAGGCCTTTTCATGCAAGAATTTACTTTTCTTTTTCTTTTTCTTTTTTTTTATAATTAGTATCACCGAGGATTTCCAAAATTTTGGTTCGTGACCATTTATTATAACTTCGTATAAAAATAATTATATTTTTTAATTACAATTAGTATGAAGGACTTCTAAACTCTTGTTTGCTACCAATTTGTTATGCTTTCGTATCAATAGACTTGAAAGGTATTAGTAAGGATTTCTAAACTCTTGTTTGCTACCAATTTGTTATGCTTTCGTATAAATAGACTTGAAAGGTATTAGTAAAAGTGTAGATTAATTTAATTTTTTTTTTAATTTAAATTTAATTATTATTATTATTATTATTATATATATAAAAAGAAGAAGTTTGATAACATGAAATTAAAAACCTCTATAAAATTGTTTTTAGTTGTAATCAAAAGTCTTACTTTCACCTCAAGTATGGGTGACATAAGGATGTCCATGGCTCAACCATTGAATAATTAAGGAGGAGCTTAGTATAGGAAGCAAAGATAATATCAAAAATATTATTACCTCCAAGTTTAAGGACAAGCTCTGGGAGGATCAAGGGGTAAAAGGAAGCTAAGATACTATAAGGAAGTGATTAACCCCACTCTTGATAATCATAATTATCTCTGTGTGTTGTCTAGCAATAGGAAAAAAATGAATAACGCTAAGATAAGAACTAATTCTCATGAGCTTCAGAGTGAGATCGGGCGGTGGTCTATTCCCAAGACCCTTTGGAACGATAAAATCTATTAGATTTGCGATTCGAAGCAGGTGGAAGATGAAAAGAAATTCATTTTATATTTCCCTACTCTTACTCTCATTCTCTCTCAATTCCCTACCATCTGCCACACTTCCACTCTTCTTGACCTATTAAGCCAATCCACCAATAACGATCTTCGAGCACTTATTTCCCTTCTATAAACAAAATTTTGAAAAATCAAACTTAGATTTTTTCTCCTTTCTTAATGTCCTATAGACAATATTGTTCTTAATAAATAATAACTATCATCATCATTATAAAAATAATTATGTAAATGTATACTAAATAAATCTAATCGACATAGATGGATCCAAGAACAGCTCCAAGAACATATCAGTAGGGTTGTTGTTAGGGTTTCGTAGGAAAGACGCTGCAATCATTGTCTAGTCTTCACCATGGCAGCTTCCTCAGGAGCAGGGCTACCACCCTCCTACTGCAACATCACGAGCGGTGAGCATTCGCTGCGACCACCACCATCTGCAAATATTTAGCAAAAAACTGCTCCAGTCTTAGGTGTAGAATGGCAAGCAAAAATGAAGGGGCAATGTTTGCCATGAGCGGTAAAGAAGCCAAGATTTTTTATTTCGGCTTCTAAGTTGGATGGATACAGAGGTTACATGAAGAATCATGCATTAATCTGTAAGTTTATTGGTATTTTGCCTACAGAAAAATATTTGTTAAAATGGATTCAAATAAAATGGCAGCCCAAGGGTCACATTGATCTGAAATTTGGGGCAAAAGGTTTTTTTACAGTCATTTTTACTAACTTACTAGATAAAGAACACATTTTTGAGGGAGGGCCATATTTTTATATCAATGCTGGGATTTTTCTTAGACAATGGGAGGAATGTTACAACCTAGAACAAGAGCAATTTCTGGCAGCACCTGTTTGGGTTCACTTATTTGGCCTTCCCATGGATTTCCGGGATCCTGAAATTCTAGAAGGTATAGGAAATTCTTTAGGAAATTTTGTTAAAATAGAAGACTCCACCTCTTGTGGATGATATACATCTTTTTCTCGAATCTGTGTTTATATGAATATATCTGAACCCCTGCCCGAAATGATTGAACTGGAATATGAAGGAAAAATCTGGCTTCAGCTCCTAGATTATGAACATATCCCTTTTCGTTGTCGGCGCTGTCATGAGTATGGGCATCTGTATAAATCTTGCCCCCTTAATGTCTCAGAGCAACAAACCTCTCGCACGAATGTTTCAGATGATCATCCTTGCCAGAATGGCGATGCTTTTGTTACTGTTACTAATAGAAAGTGGCCTAGTCGAACAGGGAATATTGGTTCGGCCTCGACCCTAGTGCAGAACCCAGTTGGTTCGAAAGCCACTGAAAACCGGTATGAGGTATTACAGGAAGAAGGTGAACCGTCAATTATTGAGGTAGTTGAAGATGGTGTTGCAGAGGGTTCTACGGAGGTACTCCTGAAACCTCAGTCATCAAAATGAAAGGCATTTCAGGAAATGGTTGCGGCTGATGAGAGTAATTTGCAAGAACTTACCCCATTTGAGGTGGAGCAAAACAAAGATGACTTGAGTGCGGAGGAAAAAATCTTGAAACGACTTCTGTTTGAATGGAGGAATCTGGATGATAGGTTCATTCCAGCAGATAAGAAAAAATCATATAAGGAAACATTTGAACACTATTTGACAGTGCAAGCTCATAAAGAAGTACAAGAAATGGAGCAAGCAGCAAGAAAGAAGGCACCCCCTCCATCAAAACCATCTAAAAAGTGAGGACGATGAACCCTGCAAGAATCCATCCAGTTGGTTGGAGAAATGCTGATTAATATAGGAAAGATAATACCGTTAACAATAGTATTCCAACAACTACCCAAAAATTCCTAATGAAGGTAATCTCCTGGAATATTAGAGGTCTTAATAGTAAGGGAAAGCAGCGATATTTGAAGGAAATATTGAAGGTTGAGAAACCTCAGGTCATGTTAATACAAGAAAAAAAGGTCTCTGGGCAGAAGCTTCAATCCATAATTCAATCTTTTAAAATGCAATATGAGGTTATGGCTATTGACTCAGTTGGTATGGCAGGGGGAATAGCCATTCTCTGGAATGTAGCTGAAGTTATTGTAGATGGATGGATAGGCTTCCCTAGAATTTTAACAGGTAATTTTCGGCAACTTGGATCAGAGGAAATAATTGTCATATCGGCAGTCTATGGACCTCTAATTCCAGGAGAGTGAGCAGAGTTTTTACAGAACATTAGAGTGCTAAGTACAATGCATCAGGAGAACTTTTGGCTTCTTGGTGGTGATTTTAATATGATTCTTAATCTCTCTGAAAAAAAGGGAGGTATCAGAAGAGAGGAACCGGAAATGGAACTCTTTAGAGATTTATTAATTGATTTGCGTTTAGTAGACATCCCCACAGTGAATGGTAATTTTACTTGGAACAACGGAACGTCATCAAGTAGCATCTCGATTGGACCGTTGTATTGCCTCAAAAGCTTTGGTAAGTTTAGATATTTATTATGAAGTAGCTATTCTACCCATTATCGGTTCAGATCATTGGCCGATCAGACTGGAGATTGATGTCAAGGCAGCCCTCCAAAATCAACCTTTTAGGTTTGAATTATTTTGGTTACGAGATCCAAGTTTTATTGAAAAGGTTAAAAATTGGTGGAATTCACATCCGGCCATAGGTAGAAATAAGATGCATTCGTTTCAGTTACGACTAAAGCATCTCAAAGCTGAAATCAAACGATGGAATCATATTGAATTTGGCAATATCCATCAGGATCAAATTAGATTGCAAGAACAGATGAAAGATATTCAATAAAGAATTATTTTATACGGTCGTACTGCAGAGCTAGCCCTTGAAAAAGGTGATATCCTCAATCAACAAGAAGAGCGCCGTAAGCAAGAAGAGATTCTATGGAAACAGAAATCCCAGATTAATTGGTTAAAAGAGGGTGAGCATAATACAAACTTTTTTCACAAAACAATGTTACAGAGACGTCAGCATAATAGAATTTTCTCTTTAAAAGCAGCAAATGGGGAGCGTTTGATAAAGAATGAGGATATGGAGAAGGAGTTTATTGCTCATTTCAAACATTTTCTTACATAACCTATTCCCAATCGCTAGGCAGCAATTGATAAAATAACTGCTCATATCCCCAGAGTGGTTACTAGAGATTAGAATCTTGCATTTCTTTGGGAAATTAGTTTACAGGGGGTTGAAGAAGTGGTCATGAACTTGCCAAAGAATAAAGCTCCGGGTCCAGATGGTTTTACAAGTGAATTTTTCAAGGCTTCCTGGCAATTCCTTAGTCAAGATATCTTGGAGGTAGTTGAAGAGTCTAGAAGAAATAAGATGGTATATCCAGCCTTAAATGCCACATTCTTAACTCTTATCCCTAAGCAGTAAAATGTTGATACTCCAGTTGGCTTCAGGCTCATTGCTCTTTGTAATGTAATCTATAAAATTCTCTCCACCATAATGGTCAATCGGTTGAAACCTCTATTGTCTAGACTGATTTGTCCGGAACAGACTGGTTTTGTTAAAGGTAGAAAAATCTTGGATGGAATAGTGGTAGCCCAGGAAGCAATTCATTCATTAAAAACTGAAAAGAGGAAAGGATTGTTAATTAAATCAAACTTTTCTATAGCCTATGACTGAATTAAATGGCAGTATTTGATTGAGGTACTGCGTGCGTTTGGGTTTGATGATAGATGGCTTCAATGGTTGCGTTCGTTTATTTATTCTCCTCATTTTTCAATTTTATTGAATGGTAGCCCCTCTGCTCCATTTAATAGCTCTCGTGGTCTTCGTCAAGGTGATCCTTTATCTTCGTTTATTTTCATCATAGCTGTGGAAGGGCTAGGAAAACTCATTAAGGCTCATCTTGCGGAAGGGAAGTTGCAAGGCTTAAAACTGTGGGGACCTCACCTTCCTTTAACTCATCAGCAATTTGTGGATGATATCCTATTGTTTTTTCTGGCATCAATGAAAGAATGCAAAGCTATTCTCCGGATTTTAGAAATCTTCATGGCTGCTTCAGGTACTCAAATCAATAATGACAAGTCTAATGTATACTTCTTTAATTGTAATCTTGCAACGCAGAATTTTCTAGCCAGAACTTTAGGATTTCAACTTGGCTCTTTTCCGATGAAATATTTGGGTATGCTCTTAAATTCTGGCCTAGTTAGGATTGCAGATTGGAAGGACATCATTCTCCATGTGGAAAAAAGGATTCATAATTGGGCTTTCCGGGTTCTTAATGCCCCGGGGCGACTTATTATGTTAAAATCAATGCTCCAATCCCTCCGTCTTTATCAGTTGTCAGGCAGAGCTTGTCCTAAAGGGATTTGTAATCAATTGGTGTGTTTGTTTAAAAAAAAATTATGGCAGGGTGTGCAAGCCAATCGGAAATGGGCTCTCCTCACTTGGGATAAACTAGTCAAGCCGAAATCTGCATGAGGATTAGGACTTCGAGACCATTTCATCTTGAATAATGTACTGGGTGCTTAACTTTGGTGGAGATGGCTTTAGGGTGGCCCGGATCTCTGGAAGAATATATGGATTACCAAATATGATATGCCACAAATAGTTTCTGGTAGATTTGATATTGTCCCAAGAGGTTCCTCAATTTGGAATCTAGAAACAATGAATCGGTACTTAATTCGTTCACACGGTTTTTGGGAATTCAGGGAAGGCTGTACAGCTCTCTTTTGGGGAAGATTCTTGGCAGCAACGAGAGAAACTGTTCAGTAGGCTAGACTTGGGAGAAATTTTTCTCTTCACCAATACACCAAATAATAGGCTGATTCATAACTATTGGTGCCCGAATCAGAATGATTTATGGTGAAAATGGAAAGATAAAATTCATTGGCCGAAAGCTCCGAAAACGCAAAAATGGGAAAATCTTGCTAAAGAACTCAAATCCAAAAAACTAAGGCGTGTAGATGGTTCAAATATTCTCAGACGAGGATATCTGACAAAAGGGTTGTTCATTATCAAATAAGGTTATTATATTCAATCCCAAAATTCTCAACATAATGCTAGGACCTTATGGAAGAAGATCTGGATTTTGAAACATTGGCCAAAGGTGGAATACTTCTTATGGCTGGTAGGTCATCGTAAGATTTTGACATGGGATAATTTACAGAAGCGCGGCATGTTAGGTCCATCCCGGTGTTATTTCTGTCAAGCAGCGATTAAAACAACAGAACATCTTCTCAACTCCTGTTCAATGGTGCAGCCGCTTTGGTGGAACTTGGAGCAACTATTTCGGCAAACAGATAAAAATAATCAGAGCATCACGGAAACCATCTGCAGTTGGAGGCAAGGAGGTTTTAAATGTCAAGTGTTAAACAGAGCCTAGAATCTATCATTTGGATTTCTCCTTTAGAATATTTTGAAAGAACAGAATCAAAGGGTTTTTAGAGAGGTCGAACAACCAATGAATCAGATCTGGCAGTGCTCAATTGATAATATTCGTGAAACTATCTTAGTGGAAAGTTGGTCAGAGGAGGATTGGCAGAATGAGGGTCTGGAAACTCAGATGTTGGACTATTTAAATCTCAAACCTCAAATCCTCTATAAAAATTTATGGAAGTATAGACCACCTTGTCAATCAATAGAGGTAAAGTGGAATCCCCCTCAACAAGGTTTCCTTAAACTCAATTATGATGGGGCATCAAAAGGAAATCCAGGAAAAGCAGGTACTGGTGGGATTTTTCGCAATTCTCAGGGGGCATTTTTCCGGTTTTATGCCTCGGATTTGGGCTTTGCCACTAATAATGAAGCTGAACTAATAGCAGTCAAACAAGGCCTACTTATTGCTATTAGAGAAAATTACCAAAGACTTATAGTAGAGGGAGATTCTGCAATGGTTACAGGAGTCCTCAACAAGTTACAGCATGGAAAACCCTGGGAGAAGATAACTCAAAGTTAGCGCACAACTGCTCTTATTCAGGAAGTAAGCATGCTGCTTAAAAATATTCAGTATTTGATCCTGACTCACATTCGACGAAAAGGAAATGAAGTAGCTGATTATTTGGAAAATTGGGGTTGTAAAAATCCTGATCGTTCTATAGAGGCTCGACCCATTGATGCCATCTGGAATGTGGAACTCCATTCTCTTCAAATAATTTTTCAAAAGGATCTCTAGGACAATGCACAGCAACGACCCCTCAAAAGGGGTGCGCATCAGTCGAGAGTATAATACCATGATAGGACAGATGGACGATTTCGGTCCTTCAAGTCTTTAATATCCATGATGGTGCAGATTGAACAATGTTTATGGAAGCATGTGACTGATCGGGGATTAATGAGATGGTAGGGTCGATAGCCTGTGCTGTCAAAATGGCAAAGGAATGTTTTCAAGTTAGTAAGTCTTCTGCATAGGCATTTTCATTCTGCCATGCATAGTTATTCTGTAGTGCAAGCTCGGAGGCAGCATAGGAGGATGACGGATGCCATACCTTCCATCAGCCAAACAGTCTTGTTGGGGGTATTTTCCTTTCTTCTATCTCTCATCTTTGATGTCGTAAGGGCTATGTATTGTTCACAGCAAGTTTTGTTTCTTTGGATTCGGCTGGCGGATAATAGCTTTGCTGCTCCTCTTTTGCATCCAGTTGAACCTTGTTTTCGTGATCCTTTTCATCTTTCTGGTGGCTTCTTTGTTTTCGTTGAGGTTCAGGTCAAAGTACGCCTTCTTTTGCGTCTTGCTGTTGGGTGGGTTAAAATTCAAAGGTTCATTATGTGGCTATTTCAGTTCTATGTTCAGCTGTCTGAGGCTTTAGTTGGAATTTTGATTTCTTTTCCCAATGGAAGCGGATGGGTTAAGATTTTTCCTTTTATCATTAATTATGCTCGTCACTTCATTTCTAGTGGCTAGGTTTGCTAGGTTGTGCACTGCTCTGTTTATCTGAGACTTCAGTGGGTAGGGTTTATGGGATTTTTTCTGCATGGCTGTAGTCGGGATAGGAAGCGGCTTTGTTCCCATTTTCTAAATCCTAGCGATAAGTCTTTTTGGACTATTGATATATTACTGGTTTCTCGTGATGATTGGGAGGCGGATTTTTTTTCCCTGTTCTCTGTGGTTATACTAATGTTGTGGAATTATTGTCTTGGCATCACAGTGTCTGTTAGTTGGGGTTTTTCACACTCTGTTTCTTTCCAGGTCATCATTCTGAGGGATTGGGTTCTCTGTTTTCCATTTACACGTCTCCGCGACAGTCATATGGTCTATGCACTTATCGGCACTCAATGGAAGTCCACTGGTAACTTCACTGATGATGTCCACTCTTTAATGGTTTATTCTTTCTTGTCTTTGTTCATCCTTAGGCCAATATCCATCATGGGGAAGCGTCATTCTTGTAACCATTCTGTTAAAGGAAAATAGCAGGCCCAACCTGAGGCTCGTCCCAAGAAACGTGGTCGGAAGTCATGACAAGAGGTCTTAGAAAACCTCACTGCAAACTATGTTATTGGCAATTCATCCACTGTTCGACAGGAGATTCGAGGCTGGGAGTGGGAAATTCATACTGATCCGGAAGATAATGATGTGGAAGCAGAGATTATGGACTTTATAATAGATCCTAGTAATACTCGGGGTTGTCTAACTTTGTTCCAGCAGACTGTCCATACTTACTGGATAGTTAAATTCCTTTTGGCCAAAGCTATGCAGATTTTTCCTCCTAATCAAGCGATGATTGAGCCACAAATAGTGGATTTGCTACAGGACATTCAGAATCAGATGAATCATATAAAAATTACTCAGTATCAGGCTACTGATCGTATCAGTAGAATCGATGATCATGTGGGCCGAATGGAGAAACTACTTCAGCAGCTGCAGCAAGTGGATATGCCTAGATCCATAGTGAAGGATCCTGCACCGGTTTACTCTTCTGATGGCTAGTTGTTTTAGAATTTTCTCATGGTTTTTAGATGCACTTTTGTGTTTTGTATGGACATCTTTTAATTCCCCAACTTGTAGATAATTGCGTAATCGGTCAGTTAGTTAATGAGGCTCATGGACGAATGAAACTGTTTCAATTTTGGCTTGCTTTTAACACTTTAAGGTGGCCAATAGACCTGGTTTCCTACGGGCAAGTTGAAGCCACAGACTGGATTTTATATTTTGTAACCTGCTTTCAAATTATAAATAGAAAATAGCGATGTACTACCAAATTTAAAAAAAAAAACAAAAAACAAAAAACTATCATCATCATTATAAATTAATTAAAAATAATTTTAATTTAAAATAAAATAAAAATAGAATAATTTAATGAAATTATTTTTTGATATGATTTTGGAAAACAGCACAGGTTCACATTAAATTAAGTGCTTACCAAATCCTTAACATGAATTATATAAACACAATCATTTTTAACTTTAAATTTTCTCATTACTAATATAAAAGTTGACAAAATTCATCTAAAATGGATAAAATGTCACCTCTAGAACTCTGGCTTAGTGAAGAAAATTATATCAATATTCAAAATCAAGACGCATTCGATATAAAAATTTGGTAGTGTTACAATACCAATAAAACATGCACTGATAGTTCACGTTGATGTGTCGGTATTTCATATAGACATATTGTAAGTATTAGAACTTTTGGTTTCCTTATTCAAATCAAATCAAATAATTTTTGAAAAAGTTTGTAAAAATCAAGATACATTAAAACATTTATGATGATGGGTTTGTACTTTATATAAAATGAAGTAATATATTTGAAATATTAGTATAAATTTATTTTAAGTACAGATTTAACATAAGTTTTGAAGGATTATGTAACATTTAACACTTAAATTATATTACATACAAAAAAAAATTATTTCTTTTTTAAGGATTAACTATAATGAATTAAACACTATGATAATTTCGACTATCATGTGGTTTAATCTATGTATGATTAACACATTATATATATAATTTCATTATCTCTGACTCTTGATTTATTAAACTTACTTTTACACTTATATGCTCATGATTTTATACAAATCTAACTTTGGTTTAACACTTTCTGAGATATTCGCATTTATTAAGGACCTATCTCGAGTTTTGGGTTGAAGTACCTCTCGTGGTCATGTCTGGTGATTTAATGAACTTTCCAGTTGTGAGATTTTAAGTGATTTGGTTTATGTTTTCGATGGCCACCTGCCCCATCGCCCACCGTTGGATGTCATCGCGGATCTACAACAAATTTTACGGGCGGGAAAACACTCGGTAATACTCCGCAACCATAACCTCTCGTCTCATTTCTTCACTAAATGGGCGTCGGCCAGGTCTGCAATTCCTCCATGATAATTGTTAACGCAGTTGGGCTTCGGCTAGCACTATAATCAGCTATGTTGGTATGCTTGCAAGGTCTTAATTTCGCCTCAGGTTATTATCCGAGAATGGTTCGAATCCCTACGGAAGAACTGGGAATGCTCTTCTAGCCACTGTCGCTGCCTCAGAACATTACCAGACCAATTGGATTCTTCAACACGGGTATTGCCTCCCTTGGCTTGTAAATGTTGTCTTATTTTTTGTTTGTTTCCTTTAACAATTCCGTTGATTCATGGGTTGTTCTTTTTATTTCGCTTACCTCTCAGTGTTTTTTGGTTTATTCATTTCTCCAGCTCGACGTTTTTCATATCACTCAGAGGCTCATCACTACAGGTGAATAAGTTTACCGAGCTTTTCACTCTCGGTGATCCCTTGAATTTGATCTCTATTTAATATCACGGTAATGTTACTTAAAAATCCGGGTATTGGTTTTTGCAGGTATCTTCTCGGAGACCAAGTCAGACCTTTGCTCTTTCAGGTCAATATGCTATGCCTTCCCTTTTGCTAACAACGCCTCTGCTCCTCCAGGTATTCCGATATCGAGCCGAATGGGTTCACCAACTATTCTTTATCTTCATCGTGTGCTTAATCTTAATGTTACTAGGCTTCTACCTTCAAGTTTACCATGTTGTCATCTGCACAATGCTTTTCTTTTTATATTATGAAAGTCAAATACGCTTAACTCTTGTGTTTATATGGAGGCTCTGTTTCAGTCAAAAGATTGTGTTTTTCATGATGTTTAAGGTCTGTTAGGAGATGAATTCCTCCGGACCTGTCCTTTCGGTCTCGGTGGAACTTCCCGACCCAGATTTTGGTTTATATAATTTGTAATTGTAACCTATGTAAGAACAGGTTCTATATTTCTCTTCTCATAGTGCCTACGGGGTTTTTCCATTTGATTCTCGTGCTTGAAATTATCAAGATGTTCTTACTATTTTTTTAAAAGAGCATGTTCCCATTTGCGGTTACATTTATTATGTTATTTTTTTCGTTTAGAATATACCGTAGTAAGTGTTTTATTAATTTTACTAAAAAAACATGAATTTTACATATATAGTTAAGGTGACCAGACTACCTCTAAATTTTGTTCGAGTATAGTTAAGTTTGGAGTAACGACGCATTCGGGGTTGAGGTTTTCACCTCTGGGAACCAACATTTCACTCCTCGATAGTTTAAATTAATATAGCTCAGAAGATAAACTAATTGCCTTGAAAACTTCAGTGTGCTATTCCTATATACTTAGCTTTAGCATAATTTAATCATTGCAATGTAATACTCTAGCAATCTCACATAGTGTGTTTTTCCTATATACTTAGCTTTAGCATAATTTAATCATTGCAATGTAATACTCTAGCAATCTCACACAGTTACTACTGTTGTTACTCCAAGTAATCATATACAATTTTTTATCATGTAACAACTTTATTTTACAGTTTTTTCTATCAGAATTCAGAACTAATTTACAGAATCTACTTAACATATTTACAGAATTCATAAGTATTTACCATTTCGAAATTACTTAAATAATTTCATTCATCTACTTAACATATTTACAGAACTCATAAGTATTTACCATTTCGAAATTACTTAAATAATTTTATTCCTTCCATATATTTTCCATACATAGAATTGTTTCTTTGTACTAGTCTACACATACCTGTGTACAGGTTTGGAATGCACTGTTACTTACCTCTTGCCCCGTGCTCCACTGCTTAAAGGTACAATGGTTTCTATTGTGATATTGAGGAACATTGAGTGGTTTCCATTAGTCTCTACCAGCTCAAGAAATTCCTCACTCTCTTTCCTTAGTTTATGAACATAACCCCTTTTTCTCACTGGGATATGTCTTTCATGCTCAGAGGAAAAGGTTATTGTTCAAATTGTCCAACCACATCTCAGTTCTTGAAATACTTTTACCATTAGTATTTTTACCTTTTTATGGAACTATTTTTCCATAACCAATTTTATTTTCATAATAGTAAAGCAAATAAACTTTTCCAGAAAAAATAATTGTTTTAGTATTCTCTTTTAAAATAATAATAACTCAAATTTCAAACAACTAGTTAATGTCAAATTCAGCTGTCATAGATTAAATTTCTCCATTTGTAAATTTTGCAAAATATAATGTGTTATTTTTCATTATTTAAATTTTATTTTTAAATGCTAAATAAATTGTATATATAGGGTCAAATAAATGTTTTAACCATAAAAACTTAATTTTTTTCATGACATATATTTTTTTTTAAATGATATGTAATTAACATTAAAATATTTTACTTAATATAGATATGGACATATTTCATCAAGCAAATTAAAATGATTTTTTATTATTAATATATTTTTTAGTATATATAAATATTAATTCGTATTAAAATATCTTATTGATAATCCACACTAACTATTTTTATATACAACATTAAAATATTTTACTTTAACATTCTTTTTTATATATAAATATATATGAAATTGATATGGACATAAATTATTTAAGATATATCTTCAAATAATTTATTTAAATTTCTTGTTAAAATATTTTTGAAAAGTATAAGATTTAAACATCTTATTCACACACTTTTTTACTTTTAATTATTTTATAACATTTTTTTATTTATTATTATAACCAACATTATTTTTCTATTTAGAACATAATTTGTAAAATAAGCCTCCCCTCATACTTGGTTATAGAATGAACCTCTAGACTCAATTAGAACTCTTGGTGTCTTTACTCAAATCTAATAATATAGTTAAAAGGGATTGTAGTTTAGTTTAGTTTTTTTTTTTTTTTTAAATATATTTTTAAATTTTTTATTTTAAATATTTACTAAAACATTTAAATTATTCAATTTTATGTTGATAAATATGTTTATTTAAAAATTTAATTTCATTATCAATAATTATTAGGTGGATGGTAGGGATTTAATATCTAGAGTATATTCCAAAATATTCTTAGTTGTATACAAGAATTAAATGTTAACTTTTTTCTTCAAAGTATTTATGCAATTTTTTTTTTAATATAATGATATAAACAAGTGTTATATGAAATGAGCTATGGTTTTTTAAGCACATGGTATTAATAAAGCATGGTATTGGACCTTTCATAATAATAAAGCAAATAAACTTTTCCAGAAACAATAATTGTTTTAGTATTCTCTTTTAAAATAATAATAACTAAAATTTCATATTACGAGTTAACAACTAGTTAATGCCAAATTCAGCTGTCATAGATTAAATTTCTCCATTTGTGAATTTTGCAAAATACAATGTGTTATTTTTCATTATTTAAATTGTATTTTTAAATGCTAAATAAAGTGTATATATAGGGTCAAATAAATGTTTTAACCATAACAACTTATTTTTTTTCATGACATATATATATTTTTAAATGATATGTAATTAACATTAAAATATTTTACTTAATATAGATATGGACACATTTCATCAAGCAAATTCAAATGATTTTTTATTATTAATATATTTTTTAGTATATATGAACATTAATTCGTATTAAAATATCTTATTGATAATCCACACTAACTATTTTTATTTACAACATTAAAATATTTTACTTTAACATTCTTTTCTATATTTTAATTAATATGAAATTGATATGGACATAAATTATTTAAGATATATCTTCAAATAATTTATTTAAATTTATTGTTGAAATATTTTTGAAAAGTATAAGATTTAAACATCTTATTCACACATTTTTTTACTTCCAATTATTTTATCACATTTTTATTATTATTATAACCAACATTATTTTTCTATTTAGAACACAATTTGTAAAATAAGCCTCCACTCATACTTGGTTATAAAATGAGCCTCTAGGCTCAATTAGAACTCTTGGTGCCTTTACTCAAATCTAATAATATAGTTAAAAGGGATTGTAGTTTTTTCTTATTTATTTAAAATATATTTTTAAATATAATATTAAATTTGTTATTTAAAATATTTACTAAAACATTTAAATTATTCATTTTTATGTTGATAAATATGTTTATTTAAAAATTTAATTTAATTATCAATAATTATTAGGTGGATGGTAGGGATTTAATATCTAGAGTATATTCCAAAATATTCTTAGTTGTATACAAGAATCAAATGTTAACTTTTTTCTTCAAAGTATCTATGCAATTTTTTTTTTAATATAATGATATAAACAAGTGTTATATGAAATGAGCTATGGTTTTTTAAGCACATGGTATTAATAAAGCATGGTATTGGACCTTTCATAATAGTAAAGAAAATGAACTTTTCCAGAAACAATAATTGTTTTATTATTCTCTTTTAAAATAATAATAACTAAAATGTCATATTACGAGTTAACAACTAGTTAATGCCAAATTCAGCTGTCATAGATTAAATTTCTCCATTTGTGAATTTTGCAAAATATAATGTGTTATTTTTCATTATTTAAATTGTATTTTTAAATGCTAAATAAAGTGTATATATAGGGTCAAATAAATGTTTTAACCATAAAAACTAATTTTTTTCAAGACATATATATTTTTTTAAATGATATGTAATTAACATTAAAATATTTTACTTAATATAGATATGGACACATTTCATCAAGCAAATTAAAATGATTTTTTATTATTAATATATTTTTTAGTATATATGAATATTAATTGGTATTAAAATATCTTATTGATAATCCACACTAACTATTTTTATATACAACATTAAAATATTTTACTTTAACATTATTTTCTATATATAAATATATATGAAATTGATATGGACATAAATTATTTAAGATATATCTCCAAATAATTTATTTAAATTTTTTGTTGAAATATTTTTGAAAAGTATAAGATTTAAACATTTTATTCACACATTTTTTTACTTCTAATTTTTTTTATTTTTTTATAACCAACATTATTTTTCTATTTAGAACATAATTTGTAAAATAAGCCTCCCCTCATACTTAGTTATAGAATGAGCCTCTAGGCTCAATTATAACTCTTGGTGTCTTTACTCAAATCTAATAATATAGCTAAAAGGGATTGTAGTTTTTTTTTTATTTAAAATATATTTTTAAATATAATATTAAATTTGTTATTTTAAATATTTACTAAAACATTTAAATTATTCATTTTTATGTTGATAAATATGTTTATTTAAAAATTTAATTTCATTATGAATAATTATTAGATGGATGGTAGGGATTTAATATCTATAGTATATTCCAAAATATTCTTAGTTGAATACAAGAATCAAATGTTAACTTTTTTCTTCAAAGTATTTATGCAATTTTTTTCTTAAAATAATGATATAAACAAGTGTTATATGAAATGAGCTATGGTTTTTTCAGCACATGGTATTAATAAAGCATGGTATTGGTCCATGATATTGTAACAAAGTCTCTTTACAAATTAAAAATCTCTATAACAAAGCGGAGATAAATCTTCATGAATAAAAATCTTATTCCAACATTTTTTCAATTGTATAAGTTTAACAAATTTATTAATTATTTTTAATAATAATAATAATAATAATTGTTTAAAATAATTTTTTATTTAATTCTATAATCTATCATTTTTTAAATTTTAACAGACATTAGATGTATTATGAAGTAATTGTTTTGATGGTTATTATGAATTGAGGCTTATCAATTGTTACTAACTATTTGATTTAATTTTTGTCTTATTATTAAAAGTTTTGGAGTTTTTGGTGAGCGAATTTTTTTTTGGGTCAAATCTTGATTTTTGTTATTTAAATTAGATTTTTCTGTTTCACTCGAGATTCCAACAAATATCTACCAAATTTTTGACAAATTAGATTGGAAAATAAACCCAAAACAACCTCTAAAAGATCTAACATATAAACTATAACTAAATTTATACCAATGGTCTATAATGAGATTTTTTTTAAAGTTTTATAATTTATTTTTCCTATTTAATCTCTCTAAACAGGAATTCATTGAAATCACAAGTTTGATGGGTAAAATTTACACAATAGAAATGTCCTAGGGGTTTCTCAACGTGTTGAATCCATATATACAGTCAAAAAACTAGTTTGAATAATAAAGATCAAGATTTTACCTCAACTTTCTCTGCCAAATTCCGTCCAAAAAAAACCACCAAACTTTTTAAAATCACATTAAAAACAACTCCAAAGTTATACGAGTACAGGAGCATATACTTCAAACTTAAATCTGTAACAAATTTGTATCCAGTTCGGAACAAAATTAAATGAAAAACATGAGTAAAACAGCGCGAAGGTCTAGTAATACGCTTTTCGTATATCATGACTTGATTGTTGAGTAAGGGTGATACCTACGCAACCTTTTTACGAGTTGTTTCTTGTCACCTAAGCTTTCAGACGGTTGGGTTTCCAAGTTTCTAATTTAGGATTATACGATGCATTAATTAGGCGTTGGAGCACGGAATCTTCTTAAATGTAACGTGTCAAACCCGAAACATACTATACGCTTCTAAAACAATTTATATATATATATATATATATCTTTCTTGGAGGCGAAGAAAGATCACAAACAACTTCAGATAAAACAATACAGTCCATTAAATCAATGGAACGCCACCAAATTCATTTGAAGAACATGTTTCCACCAGATCATGTTGCAGGCGAAGAAAGATCACAGACAACACCAAATAACACAATACAGTCAATGAATTTCACGAGCGGCAGTGTCTTCTCCGATACCCAACAACACCAAATTAATTTGAAGAACATGTTTCCACAAGAATTGCATCTTGTGGTGGATATTCCTGTCGAAATTATAGGGAATTCGTTGCCTGAGTTGGAAAGAATTACTACTAATTGTTCCCCTACATCACTAACACTTTTGGAAGCCCATATGAGCATTCCGGCAATGGGTGAAGAAGATATCACGGCTGCCCGACTTCTTGTTGATTTGAGAAACAGCGCGATTTGTTCTGAGAGCGAAGATGATCATTCACACCAATCCGCCGTTACTGTTAATCATGGCCGCCCTTCTGATGATATGAAGAGCAATCGGCGTAACACAGAGGAGGAAGAAATGGTTTCGACGCACAGGAAAAGAGGCCGCAAGAGGCGGCGGGATAAATTAATGAGGGGAAATAGCAGCAATGCGACCATTGACGATTTCGATGATCAAGCGCGGCCTCGTTTCAGGTTTATGTCTGAGATTCTCAACTCGGGTGCACAGCAATGTATATAATAAGGAAATGCTATTATTTATACGTTATGAATGTGAATAGAAATTGTATCTAAATTGTTCATTTGATGAATGACATTTTACGGTTGGAAGGGTTCACTGTGAATTGTGTGTTTCCCGAATATTTACTCGGCTCTTCATCCTGAAAAATCCACCAAACGGCATTGTCCATGATACTTCCAAACATAAGTCAGAAATAAAACCTAATAATTCCAGACTGCAGCTAACCACCCTTTACCACTTATCATTGTTTTTGGTGATTTAACTCATTATTGTTATTCAAGGAAAATCATCTCACATGGAATAATCACTTGTGGTTTGTAAAGACTCAGGCATTCATTCCTGCTAGATGCTTTTGGGTCTTACTCCTTTACTTTATTTCCTTACATCCTAGGAAGTCGAGCTCTTAACCAAGCAGAAGCAGTTTTAAGAAATACTGGAGGCCCCATATTTGACATAAATACATAACAATATATTATTTTATATGTTATTTGCGAAATAGCATGTGGTTTAAGAAATTATGATTAAGTGATATATAAGTAATTTGGAAGTACAAGTAATCACATCAATTTTTAACATAATGAAATAGGTTAGAAACTGTCAACCATCTAACATTTAACATTGTTGATGTGATTTATCATAAAACTAACTAGAAAAATAAATATGGATTATAAAAGTCTAAGATCAAATATAATGAGAAATTTTGTTGATGTGATTTATCATAAAGCTAACTACAAAAATAAATATGGATTATAAAAGTCTAAGATCAAATATAATGAGAAATTTTGTTCTTGTGTAGGCGGTTATAATTTTGGGTGCAATTTCTTGTTCAAATTTGGTGATTTTTTTTCAAGAAATCCAATTATAAGAGTGTTTGAATTTTTTGTTTTTTTTTTTTTTTGTGAAAATAGATTCAACACCATCAAAATCCCCTTATACTCAATAATTAGAGTATTTGAATTGTTTTTTTTTAAATAAATTCAACACCATCAAAAACTCCTCAAACCCAATATAATAAATCTTGATAGCTATAATCAAAATTTCCAAAAACATTTGTCAAAAAACTAAAACAAAATATTTTATTTTTATAATTTTCAACCTTTAAGTTTAAGTTTAATGTTAGAGGAGACTTAGTTGAATATTGTTGCATAGTTTAATTTAATTATTAAATTTTAAAAATGTATAGATTAATTGTCATATTTGAACCAAAGTTATATGGTAGATATTCTAATTTATTTTAATTAGAGTAAAAAATAAAAATTTTATTGAAAGTGATTGAGAGAAATGTAATCTTTGTAACGGACAATTTGTATAAGTTTTAGTTTTAAATTTTATGTGCATAAAGGATTGAATTTGATTGTACTGATATTTAATTAATTATCTTTGTTAAGTTCATTGTTTCATAGCTAATATTTTTTTGACCAAATCATTTTACAAAATGACAAAGTTTTAAATTGAAACATTTTCATACTTGTATTTATTGTGGTAAAACCAAGTGTCACAAAAATGTCTAAGTTGGAAGATGTTAGTTATAATACACCCGTCAAATTATTTTTTATATTTATTTATAATTTAATTTATATAATTATAAAAAATAATATAACTTGAATCAATAATTGTTTAAAAAACTTGAATCAAAGTAGCTATTTTTAGCAATAATTACTTTTAGTCACAGTTCACATTTGTCATGCACTCCCTCATACTACATACTAAAAGTAATTTTTTTTTTTTTACTTTCAATTATTTTATCTCTCCATATAAAATTGATGTAAAATTAAAGCATTTTATTTATAGTTGACATTCAAGTATATAATAAATACATATACTATATATTTGATCAACATTAAAAAAATCCCCTATTATAATTAGAATTTGGATATGCAAGAATCTAACAATGATTAAATTTTATAAAAAAACACAAAATTCAACAACAATATTAGAGAGTATGTTTAGATTCCATTGAGTATGTATGATCCAATTTTCTCTCATGATTAAAGATAACAATTATCATTATCATTATTGCCTCAAGATGCTCATTCTACAGCCCGATGTGAAGACGATATGTAAGTATGCCTGACTCTATTCAAATAAAAATAAAATATTCTCAAAACAACAAAGCAATGTTGGCTATGCTATGCATATTTAATTAATTGTTCATATGACCTAATATAATTTCATGTAATATATATATATATATATATATATATTCTATTCAAATAAAAATAAAATATTCTCAAAACAACAAAGCAATGTTGGCTATGCTATGCATATTTAATTAATTGTTCATATGACCTAATATAATTTCATGTAATATATATATATATATATATATATATATATATATAAACTTTATGCTTTCAAAAGTATCTTAACACTTGATATCAATGTCATATAAATCTATATATAGAAAAAAATATATTAAAATAAAATGGTTTAATGTTGTATAGAATAAAATATCCAATGTAGATTATGAATTAATATTTTAATATGAATTACTATTGACTCATACTTAAAAATATATTAATAACAAAAATTGCTTTGATGTGCACTCTTAAAATGATTCAATGTAAATGTTATATAGTCTCTATAACATTCAAAAATACAACTTAAAAAATAAAAGATTATTTTTTGCACGCTAAAGTAAGTTTATTTGATCCTTCTCTATAATTAAGATGAATCTATGTTAT
The DNA here is from genome assembly GCA_034641835.2 of Pinus albicaulis. Taxonomy (NCBI): domain Eukaryota; kingdom Viridiplantae; phylum Streptophyta; class Pinopsida; order Pinales; family Pinaceae; genus Pinus; species Pinus albicaulis. Next base: position 420,107,166 of record CM076578.1, read on the forward strand.
TACAATTCAGTTCAACTACTTTATTTTTAATTATTTTTAACAATAAAAACCATTGCCAACCATAATTAGATTAAGTCTATAACAATAATAATTTATAAATTTGTTTTAACCTAAGAAAATGACTATTATTAAATTAAACATTATCTTAACACTTAAAACTACATTTATAATATTATATAATAATATATTAAAAAAAAAACTAGCAATTTTTTTTAATATATGCAACCATTTGCAATTCATATATCTAAAACTCGTAATTCAATAAAAATAGAAAAAACTTAAAACCACCAAAAATAATATAATAAAAAATGTAAAATTAATATTATATACTAACAATATAATAAACAATATAAAATTAATATTATATACTAACGTGAAATAATTTTAATATGAAGATAATATTATGGACCTGTTGTGTGTGTCTTGAAGGTTTTATGCTGCTGAAATATGCCTCCTCGTTGTTGCACTCTCTATTCACAGTGATCACTGCTATCTCCAACACCGCCCCTCCCTCATATCTGCAAAAGGACCAAGGCATGCTGGACCTGTCAGTGTGGATCTACTAGGGATCTGCCATCACTGGAGAACGACTTCTGAGCAACGCAACCAACAAACTAATACTCCTTTTAACGAAGGAAGGTGATCTCCAACATATCAAGACACTCTCAGCATCTCGAACCTCCCCTCTGATAGGGATTTGGTCAAACTGTTAACCACTTGTGAATCAAAGAAACATAACCCTGGATCACTGCTCCCTTATGTTCCCTACTCTGATATCTGTTTAGAATTTTCAAGATGTAAATCTGTTTAAGATCTTCAAGATGTAAATCCTTGGTACAAGGAAAACTTCGTCAACTACATGCCAACCTATAACGTCCTTGATTTCAACTTCTCATGTAAAAATATTCTCAGACGACATCGTGAGTTGTTTAGGACTCTTTGCAGTGATAAACTCAACTACATGCAGGGCCAAGATAAATGGAACGGATGTGCCCAAAAAATAATAAAAATCTGCACTAAACTTGGAAAAGCTCAACTTCAGTATAAAGTCATCGATCTTGAAATACCAAATTTGTGGTGCATGCATCAACCAATACATGGCCTTCTTCGGTATCATGCCCATGAAACTGTTAACCTTTGGCATGTGAAGCAAAAACCCCTCAACAAGATCAAACTTTGTTTTTGTGAGGAGTCTCATCAAAGTCATCTCCCTCTTTTTGAGAGAGTACTCAGTTGCATGAATGGAATCTATCACTGATTCCATAGTAGGTTTTGGAACTGTGTCCACAAAGCTAGAAGGACTCTCCATCATGGCATTATGCCACATTGAGAAATGTAGCTTGGACAAGAACTTATTGCAGAGGTTTCAATGTGGAGGGGTAGAAAGTGGTTGGAGACATTTTGAGGGTGACCACTTAGGAAAAGTGGGTAATAATTCTATTCTGTAATTTCACTTACGAAAAAGTGAAAATCTTATGTTTTGCGGTTGACATAGTCTTGGAGTCTAATACTGAATTTTTATTTTATACGTTAAGAATTTAGACACGATTTAATCCTGAGTGTACATGTCAAGATGAGACCAGGTTTTCAGCCATACTTTGGAGACTACGTAAAGACATAAGCAGCGCCCTCGAATTCGAAGGTTCCAGTCTAGCGGTTGTTCTTTTGATAATAACCGTTAAAAGCATGTGAAGAATGGACTTCCAAAGTGTTATGGTTGTAGCAAGGCACCCCGGCCTAAATCTGCTTACAATCCGGAGCCCCTTCTCCACAGGCATAGTATAATGCTGCCTGGGGCTTACTAGAATCGATCTTGAAATTAGTAGTACAACAGAGGTAGTAACCTGCACAAAGAATGAAGAAGTACAATAGAGGCAGAATTTTTTGGTTGAGTGCACTCTATTGTGTATTTAACATCAATTTTGAAAGCTTGTAAACTAATATTTTTGTTGATAATGATCGTTTGAAAGCTTGTAAGGTTATATTTTTGTTGATAATGATCGTAGGCATTTTCTTGAGAATGCGTTGAAGGAGCTATGGTTCTGAACCACGCAACCCCCCGCCTCTTAATATCTACACCAACCATCATAATTTTTTCGCTCGTTGTTTGAATTTTCGAACGAGCCCACGTGAATGATGGGGAAGCACACAAATCCACGTCACCATTGGGGGAGCCAATCAAATTTTGATCGCGCAAGTCTCAAGCCTCGCACCAGTCTTTTCGCCGTTGCAAAGAATTGGACCCACCGCCGAGTCAACAAGATGTGTGGATCAATCAGGGTTTATCGCGCAGGTTTTGGGATGACGCCACGGAGCCCATTTGGTACGCAATAAATTTATGAAATAGAGCTCAACTTTTGGTTTGAAGTCCAAGGGTCTCACAGCCAGCCAATAAGATCACAATCGCGCGGGTTTGGACCTTGATGACGTCAGGGGAGTTTGGTACACGATAAAATCTTACACTCGAGTTTAATTTCTAAGTTTGAAGTCCGCGACAATGGTTTAAGAACTTTGGTTTAAAGTTTCATTTTTATGCGGCAAGTATATTAAGGTTTAAAACCTTGGTATATCATTTTCTTCATGCTTTATTTAAATGCCGCAAGAAAAGGCTTTTTGACTTAGGCATTCATATATACGGCTAATATATATATATATATATTATAAACTTTTTCAAAGTTTATAATATATATTTTACAATAGTTTGTTTTATATTTTTTTTATTTCTACGATGAGCCATATAAAGTAAATGATCCCGAAGGCTAAAGCAGTTTTTTTTTACTCTGTGTGCTATTTTGAAAAAGCTCGAAGGCAAAAACATTGTAAGCACTGTGTGTGCAAACTTTTATATATGACAGAGAAGAATTTGAGGACACTATGTGTGGGAAGCAGTTCCATTTTGTAATCTCTCTGAAGGAAGAAGAATCTTTTGTAATAGATTTGAAGATTAATGAAATAGGTTCTTGTCTACAATCTCTGTCCAGTAAGATTTTAAAATTAGTTCTCTGTGTTAAGTGGAGAGATTTTGCTCTCTCTCTCTCTCTGTTTTGGAATACTCAAAAATTCCAACATGGTATCAAAGCTAATCTAGGCTCTTTGAAGTTTGTCAAAGAAGCTGAAGGAAGGAGTTGTTGAAGCAGTTCTCCAGCAGTGTGAAGGCTCAGCAAAGTCCAGGTATTTTACAAAAACAGAGTTTTGTGTTTAAAAAGTGTAGTCCAGAGAAGTCTTTTTAAAGACAGAGTTTGTCTCTTGAGCAAAGAGACAGTTTGTTTAAAACACGGTCAAGTTTAAAGCATAGTTCAGTGTGTTAAATCATGGCAGGAGTCAGCACAAGCATAAGTATTGGAAATACTCAACTCCCATAGTTTAATGAGAAAAATTATGACTATTGGGCAATCACCATGAAAGCCCTATTTGCCTCTCAAGATTTATGGGAGTTTTTTGAAGATGGTTTTGAAGAACTAACAGATGAAAATGCTTTTAATGCCTTGACACAGGTAGAGAAGGATTTGTTGAAGAGTAATAGGAAGAAGGACTCATAAGCCCTCTTCTATCTCTATCAAGCAGTGCATGAAAGTGTGTTTCCAAGGATAGCAGCAGCTAAGAGGTCCAAGGATGCATGGGATACCCTCCAGACTGCCTATCAAGGTATGGAGAAGGCGAAGATAGCAAAGCTACAATTGCTGAGGAGAGACTTTGAAACTCTCTGTATGAAAGAGTCTGATAACATAGACTCATTCTTCACACATGTGATTGAGTTGGTTACCCAGATAAGGTCTCATGGAGAAACACTTGAAGAAAGAAGGATAGTGGAGAAAGTGTTGAGGAGCTTACCCTCAAGGTTTGATGTAATAGTCATAACCATTGAAGAGATAAAAGATCTCTCAAAGTTTATTATTGATGAACTTCATGCATCATTGATGACTCATGAACAAAGATTGGGAAGAACATTAAACTCATTTTTGGAGCATGACTTCAAGACCCAAATGTCCTTTGGAAGAGGAAGAGGTCAAGGCAGAGGAAACTACAGAGGAAAAGAAAGAGGCAGAAGCAAAAACAGAGGTGGAAGAAACAACCCTGCAAATGGAAGGGGCAGCAATCAAAATCAGAACCAATGCCAAAGCAGCAGCCAACAAGGTGAACAAAATCAATCACATGGACAAAAGTATGAAAATCCCAAATCCAATGTCATTACTGTAAAAAGTATGGTTATTATGCCAATTAATGTAGAAAGAAATAGAGTGACATGGGTAATAGACCCAGTGCTAATTTTACCAAACAAAATATCAGTCAAGAAAAAATGATTTTAGCATCTAATATAGCTGAGGAAAATAATGAAGATATATGGTTTCTAGATTCAGGATGTAGCAACCATATGACTGGAAACATTTCCATGTTTTCCATGTTAGATGAAAATGTGAAGTCTAAAGTAACATTGGGGACAAAAAGTAAGGTCTCTGTCATGGGAAAAGGTAGAGTAAGTGTTTTGACAAATAAAGGGGAATGAAGATTCATATCAAATGTATACTATGTGCCTGGTATGAAGTGTAGCCTCTTGAGCATTGGAACAACTCATTCAAAAGGGGTACAATGTTTTCTTTGAAGATGATGTATGCACCATCATGGATAAACCACCAAGCAAGAAATGCATTGCACAAGTGAAGATGACAAGGAACAGAATGTTCCCTCTCAAGATGAGAGCAAATTTGAAGAAAGGAGCTGAAATGGCAGCAGTGACACAAGAGACATTCCAAAGAGAAGCAAAAGATGAGACTAGTTATGGCACTTGAGATTTGGACATCTCAACTTTGGAGGTCTGAATTTTTACATAGGAAAGGAATGGTAAAGGGATTACCATTGATTGAGAAACCGGATAGCCTATGTGAAGGTTGCATCTTGGGCAAACAACACAGAGAGAAATTTCCATCAGGAAAGAGCATAAGGGCAAAGGCGCCTTTAGAAATTGTCCATTCAAATTTGTGTGGACCAATGCAAACACCATCACTAGCAAGCAACCACTATATGTTGACTTTTATTGATGATTACACAAGGAAAACTTGGGTTTATTTCTTGAAATATAAAAGTGAAGTGCTTGAGAAATTCTGCAACTTTAAGGCTCTTGTTGAGAACCAAAGTGGGCAGCATATAAAAGTTTTAAGAACTAATTGAGGAGGTGAGTATATCTCAAAAGAATTTTTGTGCTTTTGCAGATAAAATGACATACACAAGAAATTTACAGCAAGGTATACACCGTAGCAAAATGGAGTTTTTGAAAGGAAAAATAGGACCATCATGAATATCGTAAGAAGTATGCTGAAGGCAAAACATTTTCCAAATGAATATTGGGCTGAAGCTGTACATTGTGCAGCATAAATCTTGAATAGATTCCCAGCTAAAGCTGTAATGAACAAAGTTTCGGAAGAAGCATGGAGTGGCATAAAACAAGGTGTTACCCACATGAGAGTTTTTGGTTGTGTGGCTTATGCACACATTCTAGATCAGCTGAGGAAGAAGTTGGACAGTAAGGGGGAAAAGTGCATATTTATTGGATACAGTGAAAAATCCAAGGCATACAGATTGTATAACCCATCCACCAAGAATTTTGTTATAAGCAGAGATGTGCAGTTCATTGAGGAAGAAGCTTGGGATGGAAGCATTGAGAAAACAATGAATATGAAGATTTGTTTGTCTCATGATGATGACGAGGAAGAAATGGTTGAAAGGAACACCTCATTAGCAGCACCACCTCCACCAACACAAGGACAACAAGGGACACCACAAGCAGGAATGAGAACACCCTTGAGAAGTGATAACAGTGCACCTCCAAGCACACCACAAGGAGCAGATTTGAGTGCTTATACAAGCACAAGTACACCAAGTGAAAGAGGAACCAGATTCAGAAATCTGAATGATATTTATGAGCAAGAGGCAACAAATGAAGGTATGAACTCTTTATTTGCATTATATTGTCATGTAGATGATCCTATTCATTTTGAAAAAGCTATAAAAGATAATAAATAGATATATGCTATGGATGAAGAAATGAATGCAATAGAGAAAAATAAAACATGGGAATTGGTTGATCTCCCTAAAGGCAAAGAAGTAATTGGAGTAAAATGGGTTTATAAAACCAAGAGCAATGCTGAAGGTAAGATTGAAAGGCACAAGGTCAGACTTGTTAAAGGCTACAAGCATCAACAAGGAAGAGATTATGAAGAAACATTTGCACCGGTTGCAAGAATGGAAACAGTAAGAGTAGTGTTGTCCATAGCAGCACAACACAAGTGGAAGGTTTACCAAATGGATGTGAAATCAACATTCCTAAATGGAGTATTGATGGAAGAGATTTATGTTGAACAACCTCTGGGCTATGAGAAAGAAGGCCAAGAGAACAAGGTATGAAGATTGAAGAAAGCTCTTTATGGGCTGAAACAAGCACCAAGAGCATGGTACATTAGGATAGATGCCTATCTACTGGAAAATGGGTTTGAGAAATGTGAAGGAGAACCCACATTATACATCAAGGAGAAAGATGGTAGGATGTTGATTTTTGTTTTATATGTTGATGATGTGATCTTTACAGGTAATGATTCTTACCTCATTGAGAATTTTAAATCAGTCATGAAGGATGAATTTGAGATGACTGATATGGGATTTCTGAAATACTTCTTAGGAATAGAAGTAGAGAAAAATGAAAATAATTTTTTTGTCTCTCAAGCTAAATATGTAAATGAAGTTTTGGAAAGATTTAATATGCAGGATTGCAAGGCAGCAATTACTCCTACAGTGATGGGGTTGAAACTCAGAAAAGAGGACAGTAGCAAGGATTTTGATCCAAGTTTGTACAAGAGCATAGTTGGCAGCCTCATGTATTTGACTACAACTAGGCTGGATATTATGCATGTTGTGAGTTTAATTTCCAGATTTATGGAAAGGCCAAAGGAGTCACATTAGCAAGCAACAAAAATAATTCTGAGGTATGTGAAAGGAACAAAAAGGTATGGAATTTTATATACTACTTCAGAAAATTCTGAATTGATTGGATATACTAACATTGATTGGGCTGGAATTATAGATGACCGGAAAAGCACCTCTGGTTATGTTTTTCATATGGGTTCAGGAGCCATTTCATGGGCTTCTAAGAAACAACCAATTGTTGCTTTATCTACAACAGAGGCAGAGTATGTGGTAGCTACAGTAGCAGCATGTCAAGCAGTTTAGATGAGAAGAATGCTGAGGAATTTGTGTCATGAATAGGTAAAAGACACAAAAATTTATTGTGACAATAGTTGAGCTATAGCATTGTCAAAGAATTCAGTGTTCACAAGAGAACGAAACACATTGATGCTAAGTATCACAACATCAGGGAGCTAGTGAACAATAATGAAATTATTTTGAAGCATTGCAGAACAGAGGAGCAGTTTGCAGACATATTAACAAAGCCATTGGGGCAAAAGAGTTCTAATTATCTAAGGAAGTGTTTGGCTATGGAAGAAAACCCAGCAGTTGAATTTAAGGGGGAGTGCTGAATTTTTAAATTCAACTCCTACCCTACACAAAGAATGAAGAAGTACAGCAGGGGCAGAATTTTTTGGTTGAGTGCACTCCACTGTGCATTTAGCATCGATTTTGAAAGCCTGCAAGGTTATATTTTTGTTGATAATGGTAGTAGGCATTTTCCTGTGAATGCATTGAAAGAGTTGTGGTTCTAAACCACGCTACCCTCGCCTCTTAATATCTACACCAACCACCATAAATCTTTCGCGCGTCGTTTTAATTTTCGAACGAGCCCACGTGAATGATGGGAGAGCCCAAAAATCCACGTCACCATCTAGGGAGCCAATCAAATTTTGATCGCGCAAGTCTTAAGCCTCATCACCAGTCTTTTCGCCATTGCGAAGAATCAGACCCACTGCCGAGTCAACAAGACACATGGACCAATTAGGGTTTATCGTGCAAGCTTTAGGATAACGTCACGCAGCCCATTTGGTATGTGATAAATTTATGAAATAGAGCACAACTTTTGGTTTGAAGTCCAAGGGTCCCACCGCCAGCCAATCAGATCACGATCGCACGGGTTTGGACCCTGATGATGTCATGGGAGTTTGGTACGTGATAAAATCTTGCAATGGAGTTTAATTTCCAAGTTTGAAGTCTGCGACAATGGTTTAAGAACTTTGGTTTAAAGTTTCATTTTTATGCAGAAAGTGTATTAAGGTTTAAAACCTTGGTATATCATTTTCTTCATGTTTTATTTAAGCGCCGCGAAGAAAAGCCTTTTTAACTTTAGGCATTCATATATATGGCTAATATATATATATATATATATATTATAAACTTTTTCAAAGTTTATAATATATATTTTACAATAGTTTGTTTTATAATTTTTTTATTTATACGATGAGCCATATAAAGTAAATGAACTCGAAGGCTAAAGCAGTTTTTTGAATCTGTGTGCTATTTTGAAAAAGCCCGAAGGCAAAAACATTGTAAGCACTGTGTGTGAAAACTTTTATATATGACATAGAAGAATTTGAGGACACTGTGTGTGGGAAGAAGTTCCATTTTGTAATCCCTCTGAAGGAGGAAAAATCTTTTGTAATAGATTTTAAGATTATTGAAATAGCTTCTTGTCTACAATCTCTGTCCAGCAAGATTTTAAAATTAGTTCTTTGTGTTAAGTGGAGAGCTTTTTCTCTCTCTCGCTGTGTTTTGGAATACTCAGAAATTCCAACATGGTATCAGAGCTAGTCCAGGCTCTTTAAAGTTTGTCAAAGAACCTGAAGGAAGGAGTTGTTAAAGTAGTGCTCCAGCAGTGTGAAGGCTCAACAAAGTCCAGGTATTTTACAAAAACAAAGTTTTGTTTTGTGTTTAAAAAGTGCAGTCTAGATAAGTCTTTTTGAAAACAGAGTTTTTCTCTTGAGCAGAGAGAAAGTTTGTTTAAAACAGAGTTTGTCTCTTGAGCAGAGAGATTTTGTTTAAAAGATAGTCAAGTTTAAAGCATAGTTTAGTGTGCTAAATCATGGCAGGAGCCAAAACAAGCACGAGTATTGGAAATACTCAACTCCCACAGTTTAATGGGAAGAACTATGACTATTGGGCAATCACCATGAGAGCCCTGTTTGTCTCTCAGAATTTATGGGAGTTTGTTGAAGATGGTTTTGAAGAACCAGCAGATGAAAATTCTTTTAATGTCGTGACACAGGCAGAGAAGGATTTGCTGAAGAGTAATAGGAAGAAGGACTCAAAAGCCCTCTTCTATATCTATTAAACAGTGCATGAAAGTGTGTTTCCAAGTATAGCAATAGCTAAGAGGTTCAAGGATGCATGGGATACCCTCCAGAATACCTATCAAGGTATGGAGAAGGTGAAGACAGCAAAGCTACAATTGCTGAGGAGAGACTTTGAAACTCTTTGTATAAAAGAGTCTGATAACATAGACTCATTCTTCACACATGTGATTGGGTTGGTTATCCAGATAAGTTTTCATGGAGAGACACTTGAAGAAAGAAGGATAGTGGAGAAAGTGTTGAGGAGCTTACCCTCAAGGTTTGATGTGATAATCACAACCATTGAAGAGACAAAAGTTCTCTCAAAGTTTACTGTTGATGAACTTCATGCATCATTGATGACTCATGAACAAAGATTGGGAAGAAAATCAAACTCATCTTTGGAACATGCCTTCAAGACCCAAATGTTCTTTTGAAGGGGAAGAGGTCGAGGCAGAGGAAAAGGAAGAGGCAGAAGCCAAAACAGAGGAGGAAGAAATAGCCCTGCAAATGGAAGGGGCAACAATCAAAATCAGAACCAAGGCCAAGGCAGCAGCCAGTAAGGTGGAAAAAATCAAGCACATGGACAAAGGTATGATAAATCCCAAGTCTAATGTCATTACTATAAAAATTATGGCCGTTATGCCAATGTATGTAGGAAGAAACAAAGTGACATGGGTAATAGACCCAGTGCTAATTTTATCAAATAAAATATCAGTCAAGAAAAATTGTTTTTAGCATGTAATATGGCTTAGGAAAAGAATGAAGAAATATGGTTTCTAGATTCAGGATGTAGCAACCATATGACTAGAAACATTTCCATGTTTTCCATGTTAGATGAAAATGTAAAGTCTCAAGTAATATTGGGGACAGGCGGTAAGGTCTTTGTCATGGGAAAATGCAAAGTAAGTGTTTTGACAAAGAAAGGAGAAGGAATATCCATATCAGATGTATACTATGTGCCTGGTATGAAGTGTAACCTCTTGAGCATTGGAAAAACTCATTCAAAATGGGTACAATGTTTTATTTGAAGATGATGTATGCACCATCATTGATAAACCACCAAGCAAGAAATGCATTGCACAAGTGAAGATGACAAGGAACAGAATGTTCCCTCTTAAGATGAGAGCAAATTTGAAGAAATAAGCTGAAATGGCAACAGTGACATAAGAGACATTCCAAAGAGAAGCAAAAGATGAAAACTGGTTATGGAAATTGAGATTTGGACATCTCAACTTTGGAGGTCTGAATTTGTTACATAGGAAAGGAATGGTAAAGGGATTACCATTAATTGAGAAACCAGACAGCTTATGTGAAGGCTGCATGTTGGGAAAACAACACAGAGAAAACTTTCCATCGGGAAAGAGCATAAGGGAAAAGGCACCCTTAGAAATTGCCCATTCAGATTTGTGTGGACCAATGAAAACACCATCACTAGCAAGCAACCACTATATGCAGAAATTTATTGATGATTACACAAGGAAAACTTGGGTTTATTTCTTGAAATATAAAAGTGAAGTGTTTGAGAAATTCTGCCACTTTAAGGCTCTTGTTGAGAACCAAAGTGGGCAGCATATAAAATTTTTAAGAACTGATTGAGGAGGTGAGTATATCTCAAAATAATTTCTGTGTTTTTGCAGAGAAAATGGCATACACAAGCAATTTACAGCAAGGTATACACCACAGCAAAATGGAGTTGCTGAAAGGAAAAATAGGACCATCATGGATATCGTAAGAAGTATGCTGAAGGCAAAACATTTTCCAAATGAATATTGGGCTGAAGTTGTACATTGTGCATCATACATCTTGAATAGATGCCCAACCAAATCTGTAATGAACAGAGTTTCGGAAGAAGCATGGAGTGGCATAAAACAAGGTGTCACCCACATGAGAGTTTTTGGTTGTGTGGCTTATGAACACATTCCATATCAGCTAAGGAAGAAGTTGGACAGTAAGGGGGAGAAATGCATATTTATTGGATACAGTGAATAATTCAAGGCATACAGGTTGTATAACCCATCCACCAAGAAGTTTTTTCTAAGAAGAGATGTGCAGTTCATTGAGGAAGAAGATTGGGATGGAAGCATTGAGAAAACAATGAATGTGAAGAGCTGTTTGTCTCATGATGATGATGACGAAGAAATGGCTAAAAGGAACACCTCATTAGCAACACCACCTCCACGAGCACAAGGATAGCAAGGGACACCACAAGTAGGAATGAGAACACCCTTGAGAAGTGATAACAGTGCTTCTCCAAGCACACCACAAGAAGCAGATTTGAGTGCTTCTACAAGCACAAGTACACCAAGTGAAAGAGGAATCACATTTAGAAATCTGAATGATATTTATGAGTAAGAGGCAGAAAATGAAGGTATGAACTCTTTATTTGCATTATATTGTCATGTAGATGATCCTATTCATTTTGAAGAAGCTATAAAAGATAAGAAATGGATAGATGTTATGGATGAAGAAATGAATGCAATAGAGAAAAATAAGACATGGGAATTGGTTGATCTTCCTAAAGGAAAAGAATTAATTGGAGTAAAATGGGTTTATAAAACCAAGAGAAATGTTGAAGGTAGGATTGAAAGGCACAAGGCTAGACTTGTTGTTAAAGGCTACAAGTAGCAACAAGGAAGATATTATGAAGAAATATTTGCACGGGTTGCAAGAATGGAAATAGTAAGAGCAGTGTTGTCCATAGCAGCACAACACAAGTGGAAGGTTTACCAAATGGATGTGAAATCAACATTCCTAAATGGAGTATTGATGGAAGAGGTTTATGTTGAACAACCTCTAGGCTATGATAAAGAAGGCCAAGAGCATAAGGTATGCAGATTTAAGAAAGCTCTTTATGGGCTGAAACAAGCACCAAGAGCATGGTACAGTAGGATAGATGCCTATCTACTGGAAAATGGGTTTGAGAAATGTGAAGGAGAACTCACATTATACATCAAGGAGAAAGATGGTAAGATGTTGATTGTTGTTTTATATGTTGATGATGTGATATTTACAGGTAATGATTCTTACCTCATTGAGAATTTTAAATCAATCATGAAGGATGAATTTGAGATGAATGATATGGGATTGCTGAAATGCTTCTTAGGAATAGAAGTAGAGCAAAATGAAAATAAAATTTTTGTCTCTCAAGCTAAATATGTAAATGAAGTTTTGGAAAGATTTAATATGCAGGATTGCAAGGCAACAATTACTCCTGCAGTGATGGGGTTGAAATTCAGCAAAGAGGACAACAACAAGGATTTTGATCCAAGTTTGTACAAGAGCATAGTTGGCAGCCTCATGTATTTGACTGCAACTAGGCTGGATATTATGCATGTTGTGAGTTTAATTTCCAGATTTATGGAAAGGCCAAAGGAGGCACATTGGCAAGCATAAAAAATAATTCTGATCTATGTGAAAGGAACAAAAAGGTATGGAATTTTATAGACTACTTCAGAAAATTCTGAATTGATTGGATATACTGACAGTGATTGGGCTGGAAGTATAGATGACTAGAAAAGCACCTCTGGTTATGTTTTTCATATGGGTTCAGGAGCCATTTCATGGGCTTCTAAGAAACAACCAATTGTTTCTTTATCTACAACAGAGGTAGAGTATGTGGCAGCTACAACAGCAACATGTCAAGCAGTTTAGATGAGGAGAATGTTGAGGAATTTGTGTCATGAACATGTAAAAGGCACAACAATTTATTGTGACAATAGCTGAGCTATAGCATTGTCAAAGAATTCAGGGTTGCACAAGAGAACGAAACACATTGATGCCAAGTATCACCACATCAGGGAGCTAGTGAACAATGGTGGAACTATTTGGAAGCATTGCAGAATAGAGGAGTATTTTGCAGACATATTAACAAAGCGATTGGGGCAAAAGAGTTTTAATTATCTAAGGAAGTTTTTGGGTATGGAAGAAAACCCAGCAGTTGAATTTATGGGGGAGTGTTGAATTTTTAAATTCAATTCCTACCCTGCACAAAGAATGAAGAAGTAAATCAGGGGCTTATTTTTTTGGTTGAGTGCACTCCACTGTGCATTTAACATCGATTTTGAAATCCTGCAAGGTTATATTTTTGTTGATAATGGTCGTAGGCATTTTCCTATGAATGCATTGAAGGAGCTGTGGTACTGAACCATGCAACCCCCGTCTCTTAATATCTACACCAACCACCATAAATCTTTCACGCGTTGTTTGAATTTTTGAACGAGACCACATGAATGATGGGGTAGCCCACAAATCCACGTCACCATCCGGGGAGCCAATCAAATTTTGATCACGCAAGTCTCAAGCCTCGTCACCAGTCTTTTCGTCGTTGCAAAGAATCAGACCCACTGCCGAGTCAACAAGATGTGTGGACCAATCAGGGTTTATTGCGAAGATTTTAGGATGACGTCACAGAGCCCATTTGGTACACGATAAATTTATGAAATAGAGCAGGTTTGAAGTCCGAGGGTCCCACCGCCGGCTAATTAGATCACGATTGCGCGGTTTGGACCCTGATGATGTCAGGGGAGTTTGGTACGCGATAAAATCTTGCAATGGAGTTTAATTTCCAAGTTTGAAGTCCGCGACAATGGTTTAAGAACTTTGGTTTAAAGTTTCATTTTTATGCAGCAAGTGTATTAAGGTTTAAAACCTTGGTATATCATTTTCTTCATGTTTTATTTAAACGTCGTGAATAAAATCCTTTTTGACTTTAGGAATTCATATATACGGCTAATATATATATATATATATATATATTATAAAAATTTTCAAAGTTTATAATATATATTTTACAATAATTTATTTTGTATTTTTATTTATTTATACGATGAGCCATATAAAGTAGATGAGCCCGAAGGCTAAAGTTTATAATATATATTTTACAATAATTTATTTTATATTTTTTTTATTTATACGATGAGCCATATAAAGTAAATGAGCTCGAACGCTAAAGCAGTTTTTTGACTTTGTGTGCTATTTTGAAAAAGCCCGAAGGCAAAAACATTGTAAGCACTGTGTGTGCAAACTTTTATATATGATAGAAAATAATTTTAGGACATTGTGTGTGGGAAGCAGTTCCATTTTGTAATCCCTCTGAAGGAGGAAGAATATTTTGTAATAGATTTTAAGATTAATGAAATAGCTTCTTGTATACAATCTCTATCCAGCAAGATTTTAAAATTAGTTCTCTGTGTTAAGTGGAGAGATTTCTCTCTCTCTCTCTTTGTGTTTTGGAATACTCAGAAATTCCAACAGACACACTCCTCGGTTGGGTAGAATAAGTCGTAGTTGCGCTCTAATCTTGGACCTGGATTCTGGTTTTCATTAAAGAGAGAGAAAATGAAGGTGTCTAGAGAGGCCTTCGGCCTGAGCAGACTTCCAGAGTTGGAGAGGACATGCTTGACGAGGTTTCTATTGTAAGCCCTAGTGTTTTCAAGGCTAGCATCGGTTTCATCTTCGTAGCCCTCAGATTGCCACCCAGTCTCAGACACAACAATGTCAAGATTATTATAGCCAAGGACCCACATTGAAGAGAACAATGCGTCGATATATGCATTAAAGAGGTTGGTGTACATGAGCCTGGTGTTGTTGTCATGGACTCCAGAACTAGGGTGAAATATCGTTGGTGTCGCCCTTGTAAGCAAAGAAAGGGTAAGAATTTACCATGAGATAGGACCTGTTTGGCTCATAAAGTCAAGCATTGGCTTTATCGTGGTCTCCACAAGGTCGCCAATGCTTGAAGGCGGAGAAGAGTTCTGGAGTGCACTGGTTGCAACGGGGCTCGACACCTTGATATTTCCATCAAGGTTGTAAAATTTATTTGACGAGAGCCCTGTGAATATTTGTGACGACAGGGACAAGGTAGGAGGTGAGGGTACTAGAATTGGCGAAGATTTCATTGCCGATAGTTATGGTCATGATGTGGGTGCCCAGAACATAGGCAACCACGTTCTATTGAACCCAAACGTAAGCTTGCGAAAGACGATGAAAAACACTGGAGAGTTTCTCATTGGGAATGGAAATGGTGATTTTAATGTTGGTACCACTAAATGCATCGAGAGTTGCAAGGTCTACGTCGTAGAGCTTCAACTTTTTTATGCCTTGGCTCTTGATCAATTACACTACCTTGGAAGTTGGTGGGAGATTGTCTGCTACGGGGCCATAGTTAATACCCACAGTGCCAGCTGCCCCAGTAGATGCAACGATAGCCAGAGCCACCATGATCACGATCGGCACCAAACTTGTTCAGAAGCTCATTCTGAGCAAAGAAACTATAACTGACCAAGCTCCTTTCTTTTTCTTCAACTTATTTTCACATTTAACTTTTACTTGAACTTCTTTTTCTTAGTGCCATTCGAACGCATGACCTTTCCTTTAATTGAACTTCTTTCACTTGTTATGATTCGAACGTATGACCTCGATTATACTGGGTTCGAGTGACTAACACTCTGAGTTGTACGCTTTGATTGATCATAGAATAATACATTGTTATGCAAAATATTTTTATGTGGAGAAATTTTTTCCCTGTTTTGGCACGGAATCAACTATTTGGAAATGATCGGGAGGTTATGTGGCACATCTTGACATACAATTATGTAGAAGTTTTTGAAACTTCAAGTTATCCGGACAAGTTTTCGACCTCAAGACTTGAGAAACTAAACTGGAATGTAACCTCTCATGAGCTCCAATTAGTCTGTAGATCTTAGTAGCTTTGTGCTCTTGTCCTTAAAGCTAATGATCTCTCGGCCCCTAAATTGATCTTCATGTCTGCCCATAGAATGTTTCCACCACTAGTCATCAACAATCTTTTGAAAAAAACCACCATATTGACGTTTTTCTACTTTGAACCAAAGTTTTATCTCTTGATATTTTATCCCAAAATGCCCATCCTCATGTATATAAAACATGTAAGATTTATTTCTTTCTTCTTCATTGATCGCAATCTTCTATGTCATCCCATCATCTATATGAGGGATAAAAAATCACTCATATGGACATATGGTGCTACAGGCCCTGCCTGTATTTTTCTGAAGAGGGTTGTTCCATAACTCAAAAGTGGAGTCATGTTGCTACATCCTTGGAAATTATAACTCTCCCTCAACCTTGGAAAGGTTAGTAATTGTCCTCACATTTCTAGATCCCAAATATTTCAACTCCCAATCCTATTGTGATATCGTTTCTTTAAGCATCTTGGCATTCTCCTTCATTACAACAAGGTCTTTTGTAGGGTATTCAAATTATTTCTCTGTCTCTTCAAAATTAGAGTTGTGAAACTTTTCTCCAGACTGGGGCACTTCTTCTCTGTGGTTGTCTCTTCTAATTCTAAGTGCACCCTTACTGGAACTATTACAAACACCTCCTAGACTATTTCAATTTCTGGCATATAAGGAATGACCATCTTACGAGCCTTAGGTGAAATATTAATTTCTTGCAACAAATGGTCTTAAGTTACTACTCGATTATCTTTGTATCTGTAATATATTTTGACCTTCACTACTTCTTATAACATCCATGCTCCGACCTGATCTATTACCTTTGTAAAGTTTTTGTTATATCCTTTAGATGTTTTTTACAATTTCTTGTTATAGGCTTCAATATCTGCAAGAATTTTAGCAAATTCTCCTACAAATACTCCATCTTCCCAAAGAACATACCAACAAGCCACTGAAATTGATGTGAAGGGAAATTTGAATTTTATCTTCCACTAATAAATCCCATCATGATGGTAGGATGAAAAACTCTAATACCACTATAATTTCCCCTATTAGAGAAGGGATTATTTTTTTTTCAAGAATTTCTAAATTCTATTTTCTAAGCATATTTATAAACATATTGCAAGCCAATAATGATTTAAACCCTTCTAGAAGAATTCTTACCAAACAAAATTAAAAAACCAAAATTGTGCTCTCAGTAGTGTTACCCAATGAAGGCTAAGAATTTTTTTATTAAATTGGAACATAAAAGATACATGCAACACTTTATTATTGAAATCTAGAAAGAACTATGAGCTGGTAGTAAAGACGACTTCAACATCCAAGGATGTAGCCTTCCTAGAACTTTAGTCTTCTAATGATCATAAGATCTGGTAGATTTGACCTATGCATAGTGTTTGCTAATTCTCCTTCTCTAGTAGTAAGGTGATTAGGCCCTCCTTAACAAATCTATCTCCCTCTAACACATGGTCTAGGAAAGAAATTAAACATGGATAGTAAGATGACTAGGCCATTTTATAACTACTTTGTCCTATATTCCTTTAGCTTACAGGAAATACTATTGTGCATTTATCTTAACATTCCATGTATTAATTAAAACCTTTTGGAGTTTAATGCAGAATGCATATAAATTTTATCCTTGAATTACTCAATCTCCCACAATATAAAATTAACTCTACTTTAGGGGTTAGATCTTCCCCCAATATTTTACCTGCGTAAGGGGATACTATTACACAAAGGAATACCAATGCATCCTTCGCATATCACTTTGAATAGAAATAAAATCAACCCTTAGCCTATTTAATAAGCTTGGATATGTAGGGTTCCAATCAATAAAAGAGATGATCTAATTAATTTGACCACACAAAATTTCTAGGATTTCACAAGCTGTTACCTTGACTCCAATGAGATCTCAACGCAGAGAATTAATTCGACCCGAACATAATTGATATCTTGACATTCCTCTAGAAAATCAAAGCCTTCATGAGTTGGTTCTATATCTATAATATAAATTTTGCCTTTGTGAAGAACTCAACCACCACAATAAAATGTTTCAGCCCTCCTCAAATACCACAATGCAAATCGACCTTGGCTATCCAATTTTTCCTTGTCAAAAGAACTTTACCCCTATAAATAATTCTTAGCTACCTTATGAAATTAACCTCTATAGAATAAATTCAACCCATCACTGGAAATTTATCTCCCACTAATCGAGTTCAATATTCATAAGGAAACCACTACAATCAAATTTGGCACCAGTAAACTAATTCGGCTCCAATGAAATAATTCAACCTCAAGGAAAATTAAGAGCTACTACATTCATAGGGAATTTCTCCTTCATCTCCCACGATTATGGAGAAACAAATTATTGAAATAATCTTTGGTGAGGAATCTGGATGATCCCTCCTCTTTACCTTTTATATGAAGCACAATTGAGAGATTTTAAGTAATTCCTCCTTCAACCTATTAGGGTTTACCTTTTCAACAATGAAACCAATCTAGCCGGACCAACTAAGGTGTATCTCGCACCACCAAAACTACCCTCCACATGGGTTTGCACCCAACCTTCAAGTCCCACAAGCTCTTAGATAAATTAACAAAATCAATATTCAAATCAACATCCAAGCTTTCCAATAGCGAGCTCCAAGGCTTCCTTTTATGGTCATGGCTCTCAGAATACCAAGGGTTATTACCATGGGTCATCCTAATACCATGTGTCATTTTTATCCTTTTAATAAAATGAATTTATAAGGTTTTATTTATTATCTAATAAAAAAGTTACTTAATTATCCCCTCCTTAGAAAGGGACATTACATAAAACATGATGCCCAAAGGTCCTATCTTATCTTCTGGTTAGAAATACATCTAGAAAATGAATGATCTTGTTTTCCTCAAGTTCCATAGTAAATTGGATGTCATCCGATTTTCCATTGAGGTGATCCATAATGTTTTAAATCTCATCTACCCTATGAGTCCACTTTATATTGGTACCATCAATGAACCTTTTCCAACATGTTGGATTACAAATATAGAAATCAAGAGATTTTCTTTCAAAATTTTCTATGAACAAGTTTGTTATAATGGGGGAAAAGAAGACAACCCATCGCCAACCCACTTATCTATTCATAGTACTCCAATTGGAAGCTGAAAAATTTGGAACAATGACATACTTTAGAAACTTTGCTAGTATTAGGATCCATAACCTCTATGACAAATTGTATAGCTTCTTTAATAGGGATTTTAATGAAAATTTGGGCCACATCAAAGCTAATGATCAAATATTTTTGTTCCACCCTTTCTTCCTTAATAAGATTAACAACATGACAAGTCTTTCACATGTGAATCAATGCTACTAATGAGGGGGGCCAGGATTTTGGCAATGTATTTTTCTCTTACGTAGTAGAGGCAATGGTGTTAACAATTGGTATTAGAGGAACTCTTGGTTTATGTGTTATGGGAAGGCCATAATTCCTCAAGATAATCTCTAAACTAGGCCCTAGTATTTTCTTCAAAGGTTCATCAAATTTGGATTGTTTTATAACCTTTTACAAAAATTTAATCACTTTCAAGATTTGGTTTCTTAAAATTTTCTTGTAGATCCCACTAGTGCTAAGGTGTTCATACATTTTTTCCAAGTAATATGATTTTTTCATAATTATAATAGTTCCTCCCTTGTTAGCTTTTAATATAACAATGTTCTCATTCTTGCACAGAACTTTTAATGCAAGCTTTTAATTCTTCCTACATTTGTTGTGTGGTGGTTTTGTTTTCCTTAGAGTAAGGGTGCAATCTTGTCTAAAAGTTTTTATCTTCTATTATTGTTCATTTTCTCTCTAAATTTTGTTGGTAAACATAGAAATGAAAAATATATCTTTCTTTATATGGAATTTAGAAATATACACATGTTTTAAACTATCATACAAATCTAGTATGGTGATATGAAGGTGTTCAGGTCTATCAATCGGTTGCTTCCCACACTTTTGTAGTTATTGGAATAATATTTGGGTCAAGTATAATATACACCTTTGATCTTGTATGAGAAGTATGAAACTTTTTGAAGTGTATGTGCATAGCTAGAGTAAATATATATTAATGAAATACCCAAATATCTACTATATACCAACGGATAGTGTGATGAATGGAGGCATGGTATGAATAGGGAAAAACATATTTAGCTTACAAGAGCTTATTATGTTGACAAGGGATTCTTGGGACCATTTTGATGTCGAAAGTAGATAAATTTAATTATATAATCATCATTGCTAAATTTACGCAAGGAAGTACATAAATTCTGGTGGTAAGTAACCTATAGTAACTTTGTTTTTTTACTTCATTACTCTTACTTATCTATGAGAAATGCATAAATTTCTCTTGCCTGGTATTCATGCTCATTTACATTGATTCACACCTATTTTAGTGCAAGGAAGTGCTTAATTTATAATGGGAAATAAATTTTGGTGATTTATGTTTAATTCCCCAAGTATGAGGAATGTTTGAAGTTCCCTTACTCTTAGGAATTGATATCGAAGCTTCAACTATATAAGTTCAAATAAATTTTGAGCAATGTATACATAAATTTTGGGGTTGGTAAATACTAGTAAGAAATATGGTTTACTTAAACGAATATGATAAATTCTAATAATAACCCATTTAAATATAGACATTTTCTTCAATGCATTACATATACATATAATCACTTACATTCATAAATTTCTCATAAATAAAAGTGAAGAAAATTTTAGGCAATATCTTTTACTCAATCTACAACCATTGGAAAATATACTCCATCTATTTTTAGGAATAATCATGATGCTTTTACCAAGTGAAAGTTTTAGATTTTTCCACTAACAACAAATTTGGCAAGGTGCTAAATATAACACATAAAATATTTCATACTATCGAAAAGGCAATCGAGCTTTGGCGGAATTGGTAAGGTGGTAAAGGTAACATACAAAATATTCTAGCCCCAAGGGTTAGCTCAACTGGTTGAGTCCTCGCTGCTAAGTATTTTCCAATTGGGTGATCACAGGATCAAATATCCTTGACACCCTTGGGGTTAGGCCTCGCATGTATGGTCGACGGTTAGACCCCCTAGGGAGGGTCTACCGAGATTTTCCGACCGTATACGTAACAAGTATATATGTGTGTGGGCATATTGTGCTCGTGAACCACTCTAAAAAAAATAAAAATATTAAAATAAAAATTAAAAATTATTGAAAGTCAAAAATTCAATTGAAGTTGGACAAATTTGGTAATGCGCTAAAGGTGACACATTAAATATCATCCATGGTCCAAAATTCAATTGGGACTTCAAACAAATATGTTGAAGGTGACACATTAAATTTAGCCAATAATTGAAAAGTAAATTGAGGGTTAACTAAGAGGGTCAACTAAGAGTTGGGATATTGATTCCATTAGTGGAAAAATGTTTTACATTTGTAAATTTTGGATTTCGTTGGTGGTACATGAAATATTTTGTACCCTTGAATTGTGTAGGTTGGTAATTTATCAATTATTATAATAATTAATATTAAATTAACATAATTATATGAACATAAATATATTAAGTCATTAATTAAATATTAACTTAGCTAAATGTAACATGATTAATCCTTGGTGTTATGGGTGAAAACATTCTACTTATTATATTTTTTAAATAGTGATATCTTGATAATATTAACACAGAAAACTCTCAATCAGAAGAAGGCCATAACAAGATTCTCAAAACATAATTCTGAGTTGAACCACAAGGGTGAAAATTTGGTACCATACCCTCAATATGGTCCATAGGTACTTGCGTATATTACATGCATATACAAGGAACCAACATCACTTATAAAATGAGTCCAAAATGAGGGAAACAACTTTCTAAAATATTCTTCCTATAGCCAAATGTGATTAAATTTCAACAAATAGGGTGGCTTGAGATCTCTAGACTCTATCTTTAGAAAAATGGGCAAATGAGACAACCCCCTATAACCAACCAAAATTTTGAATATCCATGAACCATCCAATAGTGAATTTGAAATTAAAAAAAATGATTGAGGCATTTCCATAATGCCTCTTGCCTTTTCCTTCCATTCCTTCGGGTAGGAGAAAGTTTTAGAGGTTCCAAATCTCTCGATTCAACATTTTCAAAAATATGGGAAATTTAGCTTTCAAGAGGATCATGTTGAGGGAATCTTCCCCAAATTTCTCTAAGAGACATCATACTGTTTAGATCTCCTAAAAGGATGATATTGTACCCTGTTAAAACTCCTAAAGAAGCCAAACTATCCTATAACTATATTTTCTCTACATAATTCCCATATATATTTATTACTTTGAATGAAGAGGGAAAGTCAGATATAACTAAATCCACCACAATACTAGAACTTACAATCATGGAATGTAGAACCTTAGCGGCAAGGGCCCGAAGTAATAAGCAAACCATAAGAGAGATCATCAAAGCATACTATACAAAAATATCAATGCTTAATCCAAGTTGAGAGATTTGACAGCTTTAGAATCCACACACATGGTTTCCTGAAGAAAAATGATATCATGGTCATGAGAATTTACCAACATTTGAGGGCCAATATTTTGGGTGAGCTACCAATCCCTTGCACATTAAAAGATAAGAAAATCATTTAGCACCCTGAGAACAAGCATTCCCTTCTATAAGGGTCCAAATAATGGTGGCATGTTTTCCACTATGAACATTTTTCCTTGGTTGTAATTGGGCTAGAGAAAGTGAGATTTCCTCCTCACGTGGGAACTAAATGGTTTTTCCAAAACTATGCCATTAGATATTTACTTGCCATCCTTAGGCTCTACATGGGGTCTAAGGAGGTACCGAGATGTATGAGGGAGGTTAAAATGACTAGCTTGACTAGAATCAATAAAGTCTTCATGAATACCCACTTCACTAGACTCGTTACAGAATTTTGTCAAAACCAAAGACAAAGGGGAAGAATGTGGAGAGACCTTAGTTGATTGGCATTTATGAGAAGATGAGGCTTCAAGTTCCATCAAAAGACACAGGGGAAATTATGGTGCCATATGGCTTAGTAAACTACAAAGTGAAGAAATTGACCAATGACTCAAGGGCAGAATGACCATCCACATTATTCAATTTATCCTTTAACAAGAACACGATTTTCACGATACTTACCAATTTGTAAATCTACATAAATCCCTTGAGAATATGATGCCTTAGTGTTAACTCTTCATTAATTGGGGCAATCTTCTTGTGACCTTTCTCACTACAAACCTTCTAAGCTTATGAACTAATTGATTGCAAAAATTTCAACCTACCAATTTTCGGAATGGAGAAATTAGCCTAAAAGAACTAAAGCATTAAGCTTAAATATTTAAACAATTAAATTTTATTGTAAGTTATTATATAATATATTAATAATCCACTCACATTTAAAAATATTTACTTTCTACCTTATTTATCATTATTATATTATATTTAATACTTTCTACATTATTTATCATTATTATATTATATTTCCTTTCTTTAAAGTATTTATTGTCTACATCATTTTAAATATTAAAATGATTAAATAAAATTGTAAGAATAACTTTCCACATGTGATAATTGCATATTTTCATTTTCCACATTATAGGATTACATAATTATATATTTGTATTAAAATTTTAGGATTCTTGAGTTTCATTAATTTGGCTATATAGATCACGTGTAAAATTTGGTTATAGAAATTAACTATAATTTTATATAAAAAGAATTACATTTTTTCATTATAATAAAATTGAAGGATTTCTAAATTTCTAAATTTTTGTTGTACCAAATAATTATGCTTTCCTATCAATAGATTTGAAAAGTATTAGTAACTAGGATAATTTAGTTTTTTTTAATAATTTAAATATATATATGATTATTTATTTTATTTATAAAAAATTATATATATATATATATATATATATATATATATATATATATATATATATATATATATAGATAATTAAAAATAATTTTAAAATTTTATTTTAATTAAAAATAAAATGAAAATGGAAAAATGATCTTTCCCACATTTTTTATGAAAAATAAATGATATGATTTTGGAAGACATCACAATGTTCACATTAAATTCAGGTACTTACAAAATCCTTAATGTGAATTATATAAACACAGTAATTTTCAACTATAAAAGTTACGTCAAAATTTATCTAAAAAGGGCTAAAAAGCCACATTCAAGAAAATCAAGAAAATTATGTCAATATTCAAAATCAAGAAACATTCAATCCAAAATTTTAATAGTGTTACAACACCAATAAAACATGGACTAACATCTTAATTGTTAGTTCACAATGATGTGTCTATTTCATATAGACATATTCTAACTATTAGAACCTTTGGTTTCCTTATTAAATCAAATAAAATCATTTTTGAAAGAGATTGGAAAAATCAAGACACTCAATATTTTAATGGTTAGTTCACGATGATGTGTCGGTATTTCATGGAACATATTTTTTTTTTTTTAAGCTATGTGGTAATTTTATTGATGGAAAAGAATGGCCAAAACGAGGTCAAGCATTACAATTTGTTTCTGTCATTACATTTCTCTGCTTTTGCAAGGATGCCTTGCTCATTTTAGGGAATATTTGCGCCATATTCACCTCATTTATGCGATCATGTAGTCTCCTAACGTGTGCATCTGTATTTTCCAATGTGTCCTACCTTGTTTAAATGCGAGGATATGAGAATTTGAAGGTATCAGAGAATTCTGAAGAAGTACGCTCACTCTTGCAGAAATTTTAACTTGTTTAATGTAGATCATGGGCGCTTTTTTGTTTATTAAGGATTTTATCAACAATTCAGAATCTCCAAAAATTAAGATGTCTCTTGTGTTTCCTTTTCTGGCCAGTTGACAAGCTTTAAAAAGACTGAGGACTTCGGCCTGATTGTTGGTTTTAAACCCAAGACCCCAGCTGAAGTCCTCCTTTCTCCCATTCGGGAGGTATATTACCCCACCTGCTCCAGACCTGCCTGGGTTGCCTTTCGAGGCTCCGTCGAAGAAGATAGTGCATTTACCTTGTGCTTTCCACCACTTCTGGAAACTATCCAAGGTGTCTCTGATCTGCCATTTTTCCTTTTGATTTGGACGAGTGATTGCTAAAGTTCTCGGCATGGGGGAGAAGCCATCCAGCCATGCCCTTTCTTCCTGTCGGAGGGAGCTATCTTCTTTTACAGTGGAATGTCGTAAAGTTTCTAACATAAGATTCTTGGCCTGTTCCGCAGCATTCTCTGCTGTTGTTTCTTTTTGATTGAAAACGATATCATTCCTGGCGAGCCACAGCTTCCAGCAAACATATTTTGGAGCTGCTGTCCACACTTTGAGCCAGAGAGATTTTTCAGTGATGTTGAGGGGATATCGAGCTCTCCAAGACGAAAACATGTCAGTGATCGAACAATGAGCAGGAGGGATCACATTCAAACCAGTCAAGAAGCTAGTTCAAGCATTCTGAGCGTACTCACAATCTATGAACATGTGTACTGAGGTTTCCAAGGCATTTTTGCAGAACACACATCGGTGAGGTCCTGCTATGTTTCTTTTGCACAGGTTATCACCAGTCAGGATTTTGTTATGAAATAAGGTCCAGAAAAAGAAATTAATCTTGGGAATGCTGAAGGATTCCCAGATCTGCTTCCACACTGTTTCCGGGTGCTGGGAGGTCTTTTTGCCATGCATCTGTTGCCTGACAGAGTAGACTCCTGTTTTCCCCCATCCCCAAGAGTCATCTTCATCCCTGTGCACAGGTGTATAATCTGTAATAGCATCTATGAAAGTTTTCAGTTGATTTTTTAGGTGCGCTGGGATGATGGGCAGTCTCCAACGCTGCCAATTGCCGTTGGTATCCCACTCAACGATGTCCTCGACTTTTCTGATTCCTCTTGAACATAACCGGGCTCTTAAATCGACAATTTCGTTATTAGTTGAAAGTGGAGGGTGTCCCATGACTCGATCTTTCCACAGCAAAGTGTTTTTACCGTTCCCTGGAATTTTGTACAATTGTGATCTGAAGAATTCAAGCCCTTTACAGCAGAACCTCCATGCCTGCGTTCCTCTAGGAGCAAGCGCTGGATTGAAGATGGAGAGCGACTGGTTTTTAAGGTACTTATGTTTTAAGAGATGGCTGACTGGGTGCGAAGGCTCTGTAATAAGCTGCCACAGGAGTTTACAGCCCATGGCAAGATTTGCATGCTGTGGGTCTCGGATTTGAAGCCCGCCCTCAGCAAAGGGACGCTGCACTGTATCCCAGTTAATAAGGTGAAATCGATTGCTGTTTCCCTTCCCTCCATTCCATAGAAAATTCCGAATAATACTTGAGATTTGATCAGCGATTTGCCTTGGAGCCATCAGCAGAGAGGCTTGAAATGTTGGGATAGCAGAAAGCACAGAACGAATTAGAGTGAGCTTGCCGCCTATAGAAAGCCAAACTCCGCCCCACGCAGCTATTTTTTTCTTGAACTTTGAGATCACCTCCTCCCACAGGTGATTGCGATTGGAACCCAACGTCAAAGGAAGGCCTAAATACTTGATTTTATCCCACGCAGCATAGCCTTTGAACCCCAGAACGCTGGCAATCCTCTCAATCGAATGCTGGTCTATATTCCATCCATAGACAACACTTTTCCTCTCGCTGATTAACGCTCCTGAGATGCTGCAGAACTTTTGGAGGATGATCTTGAAGGCGTTTGCCATTCTCAAGGAAGCTCCCCCGAGGAGGAGGGAATCATCAGCGAAGAGCGTGTGATTCACTGGAGCTACTCCTTGTACAATTCTTATCCCTGGTATAGATCCAATTTGCTTCTCCTGTGACAGCTTTCTGCTTAATGAATCTGCTAGCAGAATGTAGAGGAAGGGGGAAAGAGGGCAGCCCTGCCTCAGACCCCTAGTGGCTAAAAAGAACTCAGCTGGTCTACCATTCACCATTGGGGCTATCCAGATGTTTTCAGTGCAAGCTTTGATAAGGTTTATAAATTCTTGTTTGAATCCAAAGGCTGCAAGGACCCTAAACAGAAAAGAACGATTAACTCTGTCGAAGGCGTTGCACATGTCCAACTTGATTATCATACCTTGTTCTTTCCTGCTTTGACTGGAATGCAGGGCTTCTTGAATTTGAATGACATTGTCTAGTAGCTGTCTGCCTTGTACAAATCCTCCTTGGGCCGGAGAGATGAGCTTTTGAAGAAGAGGCTTCAATCTGTTAGCCAGAAGTTTGGCTACAATTTTATAGGATGAATTGCAGAGTGAGATCGGCCTATATCTGTCAAAGGAGCTTGGATTTGAATCCTTGGGGATTAAGGCGAGGAAGGTTGAGTTTATACCTCCACCCACTTTTGCCTTCCTCATGAAACCTCTTATCATTCTGAAGAGATCAGATTTGATAATCTCCCAACATATTCTATAAAAATGTACTGAGAAACCGTCAGGCCCTGGAGCTTTGTCTGGTTCCATGGACCAGACTATGTTAGTTATCTCTTCTTCTGTGACTGGGCTCGTCAGAGAGTCATTCTCTTCCACATTGACCAAATTTGGGATGGTTGAGAGAAACTCTAATGCATCCTCCTCAGTCCCATTTCTTTCTGCACTTAAAAGGTTCTGAAAATGGTTAACAGCTGCTTCTTTGATTTGAGTAAATCCTTTCTACACCTGACCATTAGAGTTGGTGATTTCTGCTATATGATTGCGTGAAAGGCGTGCCCTACACTGTCTATGGAAGTATGTGGTATTTCTGTCGCCAGATTTAAGCCACAGACTTCGAGACTTTAAGCGCCAATGTTCTTCTTCATTTCTAAAAGAACAGTATGTATTCCTTTGGGCAGATTTTTCATTAGCTAAGTCTGTGGGAGAGGGATCCTTCTCCTCCATTTCAAATTGTAATCCTTCCAACAGCAGAACTGCCTCCTTTCTCTGACTAGTGGGGGTGTGCTTGGGATGCTTTATCCAATCTTTAAGAGCTTTTTTTGTGTTTTTCATTTTTTGTTCCCACACATAGCTTGGGGAACCGAGAACATCTGCCCACCAAGCTGTTTGTACTGTTTCAAAAAAGCCTTCCTTACCTGCCCAGAGAGGATTAAAGCGAAATGGGAGGGGACCTAGGTCTTCTTCTTCTTTTAGACATAAAAGGATTGGCTTGTGATCCGATGTAAGCTTTGGGAGAATCTTGGAAAAGACTATTCTGTTGTCCATCATTAAGGAGCTGCTGATTAGGAATCTATCAAGCCTAGCTGAGATATGATTTACTCCTGTTCTATTGTTAGTCCAGGTGTATTTAACTTTCATGGGTTTGGGGTCAACTAAATCCCACTGCAGAATCAGGTTTCCCACTGTATTGACAAAAGGGTCCCTAGAGTAATTCCCCCCTCTTTTTTCTGTGGAATCCAGAATAATATTCAAATCACCACCTATGATCATATTTTTGGGGTTGTTCTGCTCTATATATTCCAAGAGTGACCTCCAGCACTCTCTCTTTTCTTCATAATGCACAGGGACATACAGATTAAACAGGGCAAGGGAGAGGTTACTTGCAATGTGTCGCAGCTCTGTGAAGATCCAATGTTGGGTCTCTGAAAATCGATCTAATGTGAAGGAGTTTTTTGACCAAAATGTGCCAATACCTCCGGCCGAACCCCTTGCACTGACTGCCTTTCCGGAATCATACTTCCATTTCATGATGCTAGTATTTAGAAGGGTTTCCCCTTCTATTTTGGTCTCTTGGAGCATAAGGATGTCCGCTGTTTCCATCTTCAGTAAATCTTTGATAGCCTCTGCCTTATTGGGATTACCCAGACCCCTGCAGTTCCAAGAGACCAGCTGCATCATTTACCACTTGATTGGGTGGGGACACCTCCCTTGGGCGCCCTTGGTCTTGTGTTTCTCCCAATGGACATTTCAATGGTAGTTTGACTGCCTAGGGTTTTCTGCCGTTCTGATTCTTCTTCCCTTGTTTCCTTGTTTGTTCTTCTTCCTACTTTTTTAGATGGCCTTTCGAAGGTTTCCTCATCAGATGAGCACATGTTTTCTAGAGTCTTCTTCTTTTGTTTTATGATATCAGCATAAGAAGGAGAAGAGGTATTGCTAGAGTTTGGGTTTGGAATGTTACCTGTCTCTTGACTGTCTGCATTATTCATCTGTGGAGGATCTTCCTGCTCGACCTCTGGAGGATCTGACGACGGGATAAGGGATTCGAAGGGGTTTTTGTCTCCTGCAATGTTGTTGTTTTCCTTGCTTCCACTGGGTTGGTTACTTGCTCCTGCTTGCCCTGTTTTGTTCCCTGTCTCTTTTACTTTGTTTTTGTTGTTTTGCCTGCTGCTTGCTGTCCTCTTTGCTTGCTTCCACTGCTCGCCTTTTTCTTTCTCTGCTATTTCTTCGTTTTTTTTTTTACAATATCTTGCAAAGTGCCCGTATTCGTGGCAGTGTCGACATTTAAAAGGCAGCTGTTCGTAATCTAGCTCTTGAATGTGCGACCAGTCTGCCACCGAAAGATTGATGGCTTCAGGGAGCCCGACCTCCAGATCGACTTCCACACAGATGCGTGCACAGGAGAATTGATCCTTTCTCGGGGCCTGGTCAATATACCTGCCGAGGGCATTGCCTATGGATTGCAAAGCGCTCTGACTCCAACCATGGAGAGGGAGGTGCGGGAGGCGCACCCAAACAGGTACGGCTGTGGGCACATCTTGGGCAGGATCAAAATCGGGGGACCACTTGTTCAGGTATAGGCCTTGGGGGCCCATGAAATAAGGTCTGCTTCTGAAGATCAAGCTTCGATCTTCCGCGTTGTCGAACACGAAAACGAAAAACCCTTTGCCTACAAAGTGACTTTTTATACCTTCCTTCACCAGAGGGATCCAGTTTCGCCTCACCCAATCATCAACAGCCTTCGGGGATGGCCATAGCCCTGTAAACTGGCCTATGAGGCCCCTTTCGGCAAGGTTTAACGCAGATCTGCAAGCATCTTCTGTCGGTAGGGACACCGTAGGGATGTTGTCCAACCTCTTGACGAACTTTTGTTGCGAGGCCGAGGGTGGCCTCTTGTTTGCTGCAGCAACTAGGGAACGGAATGCATCTAAATCTGAAGGCTGAGAGAGGTCGCCTTCGTTCGACATGATCGGGGGTAGAGGGGCAGGGGTCAGAGCAGGGGCCCCATGCACCAACACAGCATCTCCCAGAGCTAACAAACCACTGGAGCAGAGACAGGCGCGGAGGCCTAGACCACACCAGACAAGAATACCCTGCACTCCTAAGGCCTCCCAGGTACGTCCAGGCCAGGTAGAACAGAGCCGAACCCAGCCAATGGCAGAACGTGCGCAAAGAACGAAAGACGAAAGAGGTTGACCTCACCTGTCCTAAGCGGACCGACCGCCAGTGGCCACCCCAGCAGCAATGGGCTCCAGCAGCAAGGGACTCCACGCCCAGCTCGGGCGGCGGAGGCGGCGGCGGAGGCGGGCGAGCGCGAAAAAATATTCAAAAACCCGGAGCCGGCCTTGTAAAATATGATGTGTCGGTATTTCATACAGACATATTTTAACTATTAGAACTCTCGGTGTATTTCCTCAAATCTAATAATATAGTATTTTTAAAAGGATGGTAGTTTAATTTATTTATTTAAAATGTATTTTTAAATATAAAATAAATTTGTTATTTTAAAGATTTATTAAAACATTTAAATTATATATTTTTATGTTGATAAATATGTTTATTTTAAAATTAAATTTTTAAAATTTAGTTTAATTATTAAATGGATGATATGGATTTAATATTTATGGTATATTCTAAAATATTCTTCTTAATATACATAATCAAAGGTTAAAGTTTTTCTTTAAAGTAGTTATGCATTATTTTTTTTAAAATAAATTGATTAATTTAAAAAACAATGATAGAAACGAGTGTCATATCAAATATGTTATGGTTTTTTAGGTTTGTGGTATTGATAAACCATGGTATTGGCCCATAATATTGTAACAAAATCTATTTACAAATTAAGAATCTGTATCACAAAATAGAGATAAATCTCCATGGATAAAAATAATATTTCATGTTTTTTCAATTGTATATGTTTAACAAATATATTGATTATTTTCATAATTAATAATAATATTAATAATTTTAAATAATGTTTTTATTAAATTTTATAATTTATATTTTTTAAAATTTTAACACACAAGTAATTGTTTTGATGGTTATTATGAATTGATGTCTATTAACATTTACTAACTATTTAATCTAGTTTTTGTCTAATTATTAGACATTGTGGTTTCAAATTTTGATTTTTATTATTTAAATTAAGCAAAAAGTCTACAACAAATATTTCTAGGAGAGCCAAAATTCTTATTGCCTAGTTAAGGACGAATTCTCATCAACTATTTTGTGAAAAAGGCACTAGAAAAGACCAAAAGAAGGATGGGAGGAAAGAGTATGTATTTTTTGTTCTTCTTGAAAAGTAGAAACAAAAAAGTATTTAGTTTTAGAATGGGAGACCTTCAAAGACAACCGGGAAAGTTAGCTCTTGGGAAGAAGGGTGAGAGGAAAGAGTATGTATTTTTTTGTTCTTCCAAAAAAGTGGAAACATAAAAGCATTTAGTTTTATAATGGAAGACTTTCAAAGACAAAAGTGAAAGTTAGCTCTTGGGATAATCTATTCAGTGAGGAGTTTGACAAAAATTTAGGAGCATTTATTGTGAGTCTTCACATGAAAAAGGTCCAATACAACAACTATATTAAAAAACAATATATTCCATAGGCTATCTTTAGCCTAATAAATATTAAAATAATTTCTTTCTTTCTATAAATTTGACACATAAAAATTTGATATAAAAATTATCCAAAGTTAAAAATTCAAACTTGTAATTTGAACAAATCCCTGCTAATTTTTTTGACAACCAAGCCCAAAAAGACTTCAAAAAACTAACATATAAATACAGGGGCATATACTCCAAACTTGATTCTCCAACAAATCTGTATCCACTTTGGAACAACATTAAATGAAAAACATGAGTAAAACAGCGCAGGGTCTACTAATACGCTTTTCTCGTATATCATGCCTTGATTGTTGAGTAAGGGTGATACCTACGCAACCTTTTTACGAGTGGTTTCTTGTCTCCTAAGATTTCCGACGGTTGGGTAAGCTTATTCCTTTTTTACGGGGTATCTTGGAGGCGAAGAAACATCACAAACAACTTCAAATAAAACAATATTACAGTCCATGAAATCAATGGCCAGGGTCTTCTCCTATATCAAACACCACCAAATTCATTTGAAGAACATGTTTCCACCAGATCATGTTGCAGGCGAAGACAGATCACAGACAACACCAAATAACACAATACAGTCTATGAATTCCACAACCAGTAGTGTGTTCTCCGCTACCCAACACCACCAAATTAATTTGGAGACCATGTTTGCAAAAGAATTGCATCTGGTTCTGGATATTCCTGTCGAAATTATGGGTAATTCGTTGCCTGAGTTGGAAAGAATTACTACTAATTGTTCCCCTACATCACTAACACTTTTGGAAGCCCCTATGAGCATTCCGGCAATGGGTGAAGAAGATATCACGGCTGCTCGACTTCTTGTTGATTTGAGAAACAGCGCGATTTGTTCTGAGAGCGAAGATGATCATTCACACCAATCCGCCGATACTGTTAATCATGGCCGCCCTCCTGATGATATGAAGAGAAATTGGCGTAACACAGAGGAGGAAGAGATGGTTTCGACGCACAGGAAAGGAGGCCACAAGAGGCGGCGGGATAAAATATTAATGAGGGGAAATAGCAGCAATGCGACCATTGACGATTTCGATGATAGAGCGCGGCCTCGTTTCAGGTTTATGTCTGAGATTCTCACCTCATGTCAACAGCAAAACTCGGGTGCACAGCAATGTATATAAGGAAATGCTATTTTTATACGTTATGTATATTAACAGAAATTGTATCTAAATCTTTCATTGGATGAATGACATTTTACCGTTGGAAGGGTTCACTGTGAATTGTGTTTTTTCCAAATATTTATTCGGCTCTTCGTCGCACCGACATATTGAAAACTCCACCAAACTGCATTGTTTATATACTTCAAATTTAGATAAGAACGAAGAAAGAAAGAATTTTGCATAAATGAATTATTTTAAAGTTTATTATGCTAAAAATAGATTATGACACAAATTGCTTTTTTATTTGGTTTTTGTATTGAACAAACTTTTCTCTGGATAAATTATCCCAAGAGCCAGCGGCCAAAAATAAAACCTGAGACCCTCACCACCCTTTACCACTAAGGTCGTGTTTGACATAGTTATGCGACATAATATATTATTTTATTTTATGTTATGTTATTTGGGAAATAGCATAAGTTTAAGAAATTATGATTAAGTGATATATAAGTAGTTGGGAAGCACGATTAATCACGCTAACTAACTTTTAACAGGGTTTGAGTATCTTGATGATGAACTATAGTTAGTAGTTCGAAACGTGTCTTTTCCAAAATTTCTCATGTGATTTCTCAGAAGATTTCTTTTAATAGGGTTTAAATTTTTGTATTTATCTTAGGAGGTTATGATTTTTCCAAGAAGGTCAATTTTTTGTTATAATGATGAAAATGGATTCAGCACCATCAAAAATCTATAAAAACTCAAAATCTTAAAATTTGAAAACTATAATCAAAATTTCCAAAAAAATTAATCAGAATTCGCTTATTTTCTTACCTAAATCGTTTTTCCAAAAATAAATAATTTTCCAAAAGAGATTATAACCTAATTAAAATACATAGAAATGTTTTATTTTTATAATTTTTAATTAATTATTTTATAAAATCAAAATTATTAACTTAATTATATAAATTTAATTTAATTTAATATTAAAAAATAATATAAAATTTTAATTAATTAATTTAAATAAGTAAACCATTAATATAATCTCTATAATATCAAACTATATACTACATTATATATTTATGTGGCTACCTTAATATCTATAAAGATATATTCATTAACCTAAATTAGTTTAAATATGTGATAACTCATAATAAACGAGAATTAGTTATGTCTTCTAGTGTAATGTTAAGGAGACTTGAGTTGACATAAATGTGGTAGCATTTTATGTAGCTTAGTTTAATTATTAAATTTTAAAATGTATAAATCAATAATTGTTATTGGAGGTGATTGAGAGATATATAATCATTATAATAATAGAAAATTTGTATAAGTTTTAGTTTTTAATTTTATGCGTGTAAAGTATTGAGTTTGATTGTAATAATCTTTAATTAATCATTTTTGTTAAATTCATTGTTTCATAGCTAATATTTTTTTGACTAAATTATTTTACAAAATCATAAAGTTTTAAATTGAAACATTTTTAATGTAGTAAAACCAAGTGTCACAAAAATGTCTAGGTTAAAATATGTAAGTTATAATGCACTGGTCAAAATATTTTTCATATTTATTTATATTTTAATTTATATAATTATAAAAAATAATATAACTTGAATCAATAATTATTTTTAGCAATAATTGTTTTAAAAACTTGAATCAAAGTAGTTATTTTTAGCAATAATTATTTTTAGTCATATTTCAGAGTGATCATGTACTCCCTCATACTACATACTAAAAGTAAATTAATTTTTTTTCACTTTCAATTATTTTTTCTCTCTATGTAAAATTGATGTAAAATTAAGGCTAAAATTGAAATATTTTATTTATACTTGACATTCAAATATATAATAAATACATATACTATATATTTGATCAACATCAAAAATCCCCTATTATAATTAGAATTTGGATATGCAAGAATCTAATAATGATTAAGTTTTACAAAAAAACATAAATATCAACAAATTGAGTACGTATGATCCAATTTTCTCTCATGGTTAAAGATAACAGTTATCATTATCATTATTGAGTAAAGAGGCTCATTCTACAACCCAATATGCATATTTAATTAGTTGTCCATATGACCTAATATAATTTCATGTAAAGTAATTAGAAATATATATATAGAGAGAGAGAGACTTTCAAAAATATCTTAACACTTGTGT
The DNA here is from genome assembly GCA_034641835.2 of Pinus albicaulis. Taxonomy (NCBI): domain Eukaryota; kingdom Viridiplantae; phylum Streptophyta; class Pinopsida; order Pinales; family Pinaceae; genus Pinus; species Pinus albicaulis. Next base: position 420,142,185 of record CM076578.1, read on the forward strand.
AACATCTTCCATGCTATAGTAAAAAGATGTTTTTTTTTTGTACTATTTACTTCTCTTAATTACCATGTATATTAATTTTTAGCCCAATCAGAAATACATTAAAGAAATAAGTTCTTTATACATGTAATTATGATTATGCTTCAAGTACTCTTTACCATAGCCTATACTATGGTTAGACAATTGTTGACATGAATACTACATAACAATTTCGACTTACAAATAAACATAATAATCATTCCACCTCGATAGAGCAATGAAACTTTGGTTACAATTATTAATGTACCACCCTTGTATGGAAATGAACTTAGGATCTCAGTGGCGTTATTATTTACCTGAGATTCAAAAATTCTTAATTACATATTTCATAGGACGACTCATCATTTATTGAATAGTACAAGGTTATTACTCCACCTCACCATCGCATTGGATTTTCTCGTGGTCCTTTGGATCTATGTTGACATTGTGCTTTTACCCACCGTTGGATCCTCTGTTCATCAACAGCTGAGAGTCAACCTGGAAGGGTTAGGGTATATACCTACCCCCAAAACCCTAACTGATTGCCAATTGTGAGAATGCTGTGAGAGCAGCACTGGCTCTGCAACTCTGTGCGTTTGATTTCTCTTCCTTTGTCCTTCGATTGCGATCGGTAACAGGTTAGGCTAAACTGGTTAACCCATCTGTTATTCTATTGCAGAGCTTTCTTCGATGGTTAATTCCACATCTTTTCATTTCATTTACATTCATAGGGTTAACTCGTTCTGTAGTTGTGGAATGGTGAATACTTGGTTAAGAACTCCCTATGCTTGAAAGAAGCTTGGAAAGTTTTAGGTTCGATGTCCACAACTCACCATGGGGGTTTACATCCTTTTTTCAAGAGGGTTCAGTTATTCTCCTTCAGCATGGTCGAGACAGGTAAGCTTTTAAAAGAGTAGGTTCTCTCTCTCATGAATTCATCATTCAGTCTTTTCTTGCCATCAATTTTATTCTCTTACTGAGTAAGGATTCTTCATTTCTGGCTCAGGTTTATGGCATTGACTCCAGCTGTAGACCTAAGGTAATTTTTCTTATTCGACGCCAGTTTTTATAGTGTTATAGTTATTTTTTTTACACACTCTGGAAAACTCCAAAATCAAACTCAAACTTTGTCTTTGCAGGTATTCATCTAACCTGTAAGTTGTAAGTTGCCATTATGATTTGGGTACCGCTCGACCTTCCTTCACAGCTAATAATTACTCACCTTCCCTTTTCCAGGTACTTCTAGTTTATTTTGAGGGTTTTCCGACATCTAAGAACTCTCCAGTTCTAGTTAAAACCCTAGGTTGTGTGCGAGGATTTAAGTCATAAAATTTTTGTTTAATATTTTCCTAAAGCTGCTAGGGATCTTCCACTGTGATTAACATTTCCTCCAGCCTCTGGTTGGCTTAATGTATTAGTTGCCTCAATATTTGTATGTATTCTATCATGCAATTAGAAATTGACTTATTCACTCATATTTATATGTTTGAGTCTGGGGGATTATCGACTCTGTTATTTTTTTAAGTTATGATACAGTAATTTTTTTTTTTGGACTCTTCATTTTCTTATCTCAAAGCTAGACAAGATTCGAACAGTAAATGATTTATGTATTTACCTTGATATTTGTTTTGGATTTTAGGTCTCTGTCGAGAGGTTTTCTCAGTTAAATATTTACATTGCATTTTATTATGACATATGTCTATTTCTCTCTTCCCTTCAGAATTCTCCCTTTTTGGTTCTCATGGTATCCATGTAGTTAATTTCTCTATGCTTATCCGGTTCTTATAGAAATATGGGTTTTTTTTGTTGTTGTGAATTATTCAGTTAGACAATGTACTTGCACGTTGTCTGTTTTTTTTGTTATTGTAGTAGTTCTATTTACATGTAACTTAAATAGAATAGAAAATATGGATATTTATTTTCTCAGGTTTTCTTTCCTATGTTCTATATGTTGCCCTTAAAAGGGTCTCACATTTACAGTACACATTGTTAACTATTTTATTTATACTCATAGTCTCGTGCTTTTATTGATTATACATGTCTTCTATTTATACTCAATATAATAATAACCATTTTCATAATCTATTCCTAATTTATAAAGGTTAATATTTCTTCAGTTATAGGGGTTTACTAATGTTTGGGCCATCCTTTAAATTCAGTTAACTTTCTATAACCCATAGTCCGTGTGTAGACTTACTATAACTGTGAGGACAAGCTCTATAATTTGTGGTTCCATCCCTGGATGGACTAATTGACCTTCCAATATTCAATTTTAAGTTTTATTAGTTAAATTTATAGTTTCCTACAAATTTAAACTCGTAGCCTTCTTTCTGTCAAGTCATCTTTTGTTTACTTTCATAGATGATCAGGAGCTCAAGTCCGAGCTATGGAAAAGCTCAAAATTGAAAGTGTTCAAAATCACTTGCAACCTGATTTACCAGATATGCCTCGTCGATACGATTCTGGCACCACAAACGACATTCAAATCCGACATCATATGTGGAAGTTATGCAAGTTTGAAGTTTTTAGTAAACTGCAAAAAAACTGAGTTTGACAAGAGTTGACTTTGACTTTGGAATTATTAAAAAAAGAATATTCCTAGAATAATCCCTAGAATATTCCACCTGGGCCAATCCTTTATTGACAAGTGGCAGCGCAGGATTTGTTGTTGGTTTGACTTTTGTATTTACGGGCCAATGGAAAGTTGCCACGTGGCAGGACTGGAGGCCGCCACGTGGCCCAGAACAGGTCTTATAAAAATATTTGTGGCCATCGGAGTTGAACCTGTGACCTCTCATGCACAGAGCCCGCATATTACCACTAGGCCACATGCTGGTTCTTAACATATATGTTCGGCGGTGTTTATTTAAAGTTTGAATTAGTTTTGGTTGGCGGCAAAAGGGGGCCAACCCCCATACCATATGACCACAGGGCCGAGAACCAATGCTTGAGGGCTTAGACCGGTGGTTAAATTTTGTTGACCGCATTCTCTGTGGAACATGTGACCACTGCATTGCAATTAAATGCCACGTCTAAAGGTTTGTGGCAATAGTTAATGTCACGGTCTTCTCGATGGTTTCGGCGGGTTCTCCACAAGTGACCACCTATTCCAAATTTTAATGCTACCTCTAACCGTCCACCATTTTTGGCACCGATTCCGCCCAATTTGGGATTTCCGCCTATTTTGGAGGGTCTAACTCCAGTTTATCCACAATTGGTGGAGCTTGTTTAGGGCAGATTGGACAGAATGTTGTTTCTGCCATAACTTCCTCCATACTGAACCTTTTTGGATGATTTATTTATTTATTTTTATTTTTATTTTTATTTTTTTATTTTATTTATTTTATTTATTTTTATTTATTTTTTATTTTATTTTTTATTTTATTTATTTTATTTATTTTTTTATTTTTTTATTTTTATTTTTCGGGTATTCAGAGGATTTTGGATCCATTGGAATAGTTTTCAGAGCCATTAGAGTTGATATTCATCCCCTTTTGCTTCAGGGAAGCAATGAGAGCCATTAGGGCCAAGAGGGAGTTGGAGCTGTTTTGGGCTATGCATAACCATTTGAGGTGAACCAAAAGTCAATTTCGACTATTTTCAGCATTACAGAGCCATTGGGATAGGTTCCAGAGGTAGTAGAGGTGTTCTAAATCCATTTTAACTTCAGGGAAGCTTGGATAGTCATCAGGGCCATTGGGGAAATGGAGTTATCTGGAGTTGCACCTCACTGTTTGAGGTGATCCAAAAACCATTTTCAGCTAATTTTGACCTTCTGAACCTAATGGAAGAGGTTTCAGAACTTTTTTAGGACTTCTACAGCCCGAAAAGCTTCAGAGGAGTTCAAAGATCCATCAGGGTCTTGTTGAAGAAGGCACTGTTTATGGTAATTCTTCACTGTTTAATGAATATGGAAAGGAATTTTTAGCATTTTAATGTCTTATGAATCTATATTTGTATTCATATTTTCCTATTGAGGCACTTTTAAACTTGTATTAGCATTTTAGAGCATTTTAATACAAGAGGACAAGCTCATTTTGGGAGGCTTGATCTAGCAGACGTAGCCCAGGAGGGGTGAAATACTCACCAAACATTTGTGTCATGTTATGCTAAAGTTATCTTGCTGTGTATTTCTAATTTAATATGTTAAACAACAAATTAAATTAACTTTTTCTCACACATAAACTCATAAACAGTTACCAAAAATACTTTGTTTAATCAGCAAGACATGGAGAATTTTACACACATTTAATTAAATGGAAATGGATACCTTGCACACATTTTCAAGTACTTCCATTTTCAGATCAAATGGTATCAGAGCATAGGTTGAGCTTCAGGTTGAGCATTTGTTTTTGTGCAAAATGTGTTAAGACAGTTTAAAATATTGACTGTATTATCGGTTGCAAATGGATGATTGTTGAGTTTGCTTGAGTTGAAAAGATAGTTGTTGATAGCTAAATCTTGGAAAGAGTTGTAGGCTATTCCTTACCCCAAAGTACCTCAATATTATCTTTGGAAAACTAACCCACTTGATTAGTGTTTGCTACAAAAGCTATTGGAGTTTGTGTTTTATGGTTTCTTGAATAAGAAGGGGTTTTTAAAGAAATTTGGTTAAAAGCTTGTCATTTGTTGAAAGCTTTGAGAACTTTTCTTTGGAAGTTCCTTTCGTTAATTTAACCATTTACATAATGTCAACTTCCTCTAAAAGTGAAGTTTCCTCCTTCATGATATTCTTCAATGATGACATGAAGAATGAGTTCATTAAGGTGAAGGACATGGTGCAGATTCTCATTGAGGATCAAAGAGAAAGCATTAAGCTTCATACAAAATTGTTGGCTATGAAGGATGAGAAGGAAGCAATTCTCTAAAGACTTCGTGACATGGAGAAACAACTCCTTCAAGCTCAAGAAGCTTTTTCCAAGAACAAGCGTGAGGAAGAGGTAAACCATTCCAAATTTTCTTCAATTTCCTCAATTGAAAAGTGTGTTGGTTCTTTTGAAAAACATACAAGGGGTATAGGGTCCAAACTAATGTTTAAGATGGGCTATCATGAAGGCAAAGGTTTGGGAAAGAATGCATAAGGCATGGTTTACCCTATTTCGTTTGTGGAGCGACCCAAGAATGTTGGTCTTGGATATGTGTAGTTTAATGGCGAAGACTCCAAATCCTTGAATGCATGTGATGCAAATTTAAAGAGAACCTTTATTCCAAGTTCTAAAATGCATATATGTCAAAATTGTTCTAAGGATGATTGACATTGTTTTAAGCCATCATTGCAGCAAGTAGAGGGTAAACGTGTCACTTATGGCGAACATGCAAATGTAAACAGTTTTTAAGACAAGAAAAGTGATGAAAGTCTGAAAAGGAAAGTTGTATCCTCTACTAGTTCATCTTCTTTCGAAGACAAAAAGGATGGACATTCCATGCAGAAAAAGAGGTATAATTATTCACATGATCAATTTGATTATGTTTCAGCAAAGAATGATAATTTTTCTTGTTCAAATGAAAGAAATTTTTGTTGCACTTTTTGTGGTGGATTTAACCATGTTGCTTCAAGTTGCTAGTTGAAAAAGAAAGCACACAGGAAATAGAAGAGGCAAAGAAAAATTTCTCAGAAAGTGCTTAAGAGTTGCAAATTTTTTCGAAAGAAGGGACATGATGTCTCTCATTGTTGGACTTTTCATCCAACAAGTCGTCCAAAGCACATGCAGCTAGAGGACAAAAATATTGGCGCAAGTGGATCTATGGATTCCATTATTGATGTGAATATGGAAGATTCACATGAAGAACTGCTTCTTCAACAAAAAACGCCATGGAGTTGGCTTGGTAGGAAGTGGATTAACTTCTTAATGAAGTAAGTCATACTCATTTTGTACATGTAAATTTCAGATTGGTATGCATGTATTTCAATTGAAAAGTTGATGCAAGATTGCATGTAAAAGTTTCAGTTGAAGGAATTTCGTTGTTGTTGCAAAATTTCACCATGGAGGTGTCAAAGATGAGTATGATACTCACTTATATAGCAACAATGTCTTTTATTTCAGCTCTTAGTCACCCACATGTTTTTTGGGATGATGTACTTGTTGGTATTCGAAAAGAAGAGTTGAAGTGGCACATGTACATAGAGGTTGTATGTGTAATTAGCGAACTGTATATAGTTCATTGTACATGATACATACACATGTTTGTAACGATGTATCTTGTTGTTTATTGACTTGTGTTGATTGTGTGCACACTTGTTATAGATTTTGTGTGTCCATTATATAACACATTTCAGGTCAACTTGTTGTTGATGTCGTATGTTGCACAAGGTGCCTTTGGTGTCGAATGGTGTAAAAAACAAAGTGTCGGTGCAAAGCGGTGCAAGATTCCATGAGATGGAAAGGCATGCAAGCAAATAGGGCACAAATTTTAGCAAGGGTCATTGCTGGTTTCAGAATGGCATATTGGTATAGCGAGAAAACTTGGTCGGGATTTGGCACAAGTACATGGCTCATTTAGCAAAAATTTGCCATGAGGATAGTTGGCAAGTCAGGAAAATTTTTGGAGGCTGAAGAGAAGAGGATGTTGTTATTCTCTCATTTACTGTATAGTTTAGTTTCAACATTTCAGTGAGCTTTTGGGGTCCAAAAGCTTCTCATTTGGGAGGTGTGATCAGGAGCTCAAGTCCGAGCTATGGAAAAGCTCAAAATTGAAAGTGTTCAAAATCACTTGCAACCTAATCGACTGGATAGGCCTCGTCGATACGATTCTGGCGCCATGAACGACACTCAAATCCGACATCGTATGTGGAATTTATGCAAGTTTGAAGTTTTCAGTAAACTGCAAAAAAACTGAGTTTGACCAGAGTTGACTTTGACTTTAGAATTATTAAAAAAAGAATATTCCAAGGAATATTCCCAGAATATCCCTCAGAATATTCCCTAGAATATTCCACCTGGGCCAATCCTTTATTGACAAGTGGCAGTGCAGGATTTGTTGTTGGTTTGACTTTTGTATTTACGGGCCAATGGAAAGCTGCCACGTGGTAGGCCCGGAGGCTGCCACGTGGCCCAGAACAGGTCTTATAAAATTGTTTGTGGCCGTCAGAATTGAACCTGTGACCTCTCGTGCATAGAGCTCACATCTTACCGCTAGGCCACATGCTGGTTCTTAACATATATGTTCGGCAGTGTTTATTTAAAGTTTGAATTAGTTTTGGTTGGCAGCAAAAGGGGGCTAGCCCCCATACCACATGACCATAGGGCGGAGAACCAAAGCCTGAGGGCTTAGACTGGCGGTTAAATTTTTTTGATCGCGTTCTCTGCGGAACATGTGACCACTCCATTGCAATTAAATGCCACGTCTAAAGGTTTGTAGGAACGGTTAATGTCGCGGTCTTCTCGGCAGTTCTGGCAGGTTCTCCACATGTGACCGCCTATTCCAAATTTTAATGCCACCTCTAATCGTCCACCATTTTTGGCACTGGTTGTGCCCAATTTGGGATTTCTGGCTATTTTGGAGAGTCTAACTCCAGTTTCTCCACAACGGGTGGAGCTTGTCTAGGGCAGATTGGGTAGAATGTTATTTCGGCCATAACTTCCTCCATAATGAACCTTTTTGGACAATTTTTTTTTTTTTTAATTCATGTATTCAGAGGATTATGGATCCATTGGAACAGGTTGCAGAGCCATTATAATTGATCTTCAGCCCCTTTTGCTTCAGGGAAGCAATGAGAGCCATTAGGGCCAAGAGGGAGTTGGAGCTATTTTGGGCTATGCTTAACCATTTGAGGTGAACAAAAAGTCAATTTCAACTATTTTCAGCATTCCAGAGCCATTGGGATAGGTTCCAAAGGTATTAGAGGTGTTCTACAGCCATTTTAGCTTCAGGGAAGCTTGGAGAGTCACTAGGGCCATTGGGGAAATGGAGTTATCTGGAATTGTACCTCACTGTTTGAGGTGATCCAAAAACCATTTTCAGCTAATTTCGACCTTTTGAACCTAATGGAAGAGGTTTCAGAACTTTTTTAGGACTTATACAACCTGAAAAGCTTCAGAGGATTTCAAAGAGCCATCAGGGTCTTGTTGAAGAAGACACTGTTTATGGTAATTCTTCACTGTTTAGTGAATATGGAAAGGCATTTTTAGCATTTTCATGTCTTCTGAATCTGTATTTGCATTCAAATTTTCCTATTGAGGCACTTTTAAACTTGTATTAGCATTTTAGAGCATTTTAATACAAGAGGAAAAGCTCATTTTGGGAGGCTTGATCCAGCAAACGTAGCCCAGGAGAGGTGAACTGCTCAAGAAAAATTTGTCATGTTATGCTGAAGTTATCTTGCTGTGTATTTCTGATTTAATATGTTAAACAACAAATTAAATTAACTTTTTCTCACACATAAACTCATAAACAGTTACCAAAAATATTTTTTTTAATCAACAAGACATGGAGAATTTTGCACTCCTTTAATTAAATGGAAATGGATACCTTGCACACATTTTCAAGTACTTCCATTTTCAGATCAATAGAATTTCTCTACACACACAATTGTCTTTTTCCACGAAACAATCCATTCAAGGCATTCTATAAAGAAATATATTACCATACAGTAATTTAATTAAATAAACCTTTCTATGCCATATTCAATCCTTTTGACTACTCTGTGAAAGAGAATATATAGATACTTAACTAATGTTATTAATTCCAAAGTTGCAGAGATATGCAATTATTTAATTAAAAATCATGTCGGGCCTTTTTTGTTCTTCTTAACACCGAGTTAAGTTACTTATCCCACTTTAGCAAGCCGATGGTATCCTTCCAACCTTGAGAGAGGCAATGACGTCCCTAGCTCCCCCCATGCTCCTCACCAGAGTAGGATTTTATTAGCAGTGTTACTAGAGTAGACCTCAAAACTTATGTCGAGTCTTCTCTCCAGTATCAGGTTGCAAAGTTCCACTCGCTCCAACCAGCTCTGGATTACTCCCACCTTCAAGCCTTCTAGCCCTCTTCCTATTTCACTGAATCCATTTTCCTCATTGGGATTTACTTTTTATCGTCAAAGGAAAAGGTAACTGTCTTTAACTGCTTTTGTCTAACTACTTTGGAATCTTGGAAATATTTACCATCAGTTTTATGGAAACCATGCAATAAATAATTATTTATTCAAAAATAAAATAAATCATGTTCATTACTAGATTAAATTACTTTTTAATCCTATTTTACTTAAAAAAAATAAATACATACTTTTTTTAAAAATAGTTTAGGAAATTAATATGGGTGTTAGTTATTCCCCCTCTAAAGTTAAACACCATCATCAGTGTTCTATCCCATGTCAGCAAATAGTTCTGGTTAAGCCTCTCGTACAAATCCTTCGTCTTCCCAAGTAGCCTCCTCCAAGCCAAAGTGATTCCATTGCACTTTAACTTGGGTGATGGCTCGCCTCCAAAGCGTTATTTCTCTCTGCTCGAGAATACATTGACGTTATACCATAAATTCGTCATTGAGTTCGACCCGAATGTTTTGCCAATGTATTACATGCTTTAGATCATGCACATATCATTTCAAGATTGATACATGAAACACATTGTGCACATGTATGTGACTTGGTAAGGTTAATCAATAGGCTATCGTTCCCACTCTTTCCAAAATTTGGAAAGGTCCACAGAACTCGGAAGCCAACTTAGCACAGGTAGTCCACCTTAAGGTACTTTTCTTGGGTATAATTCTCACATACACATGATCACCCACATCAAACTCCCAATATGTCCTCTTTCGGTCTGCATATACCTTCTACCTATCCTGGGAAGCTTTTAGGTTCTGTTTGATCTTCCTTCTTATTCCATTTCAGCCAATATTTTTGGACCAAGCATTAGTTTGGTTTTTGGATTGCTCCAATTAATGGGAACTCGGCACTGCCTCCCATATAAGGCCTTAAAGGGGCTCATCCTAAGAGATTCCTGATATCCATTTTTGTGGGTGAATTCTACTAGATGTAAATAATCTTCCCACCTCGTGGGTTTCTGCATCACATACATGTGTAGCATGTCTTCTAAGATTTGATTCACCTGCTCAATCTTTCCATCTATTTGTGGATGATATGTTGTGATAAATTGGATTTGTGTGTCCAGACCAGTAAAAAGTGTCTTCCAAAAGGCCAAAGTAAACTTTACATCACAATCTGAGATGAATTTTTTCGGAATGCCATGAAACTTAAACACTTCCCTCATAAAAATGTTTGCAATCTGCACAGTTTTGTAATTGGACTATACTGGAATAAAGTGAGCTACTTTGCTTAGTCGATTAGTGACCAACATTATAGAGTCATTATGTTTCTTCGATCTTGGTAGACCAGTAATAAAGTCCAACGATATGACCTCCCATTTCCATTCTGGTACAGGTATAGGCTGCAACAAACCTATTGGATGTTGATGTTCCACCTTGACCTGCTGACATTCCAGACATTTAGTCAAGTATTCAACAATATTTTTATGCATACCATGCCAAAAATAAGCTTTCCTAATTGCTGCTAGCATTTTCTGGTAACCAGGGTGTCCAGAATAAGTGCTTCAGTGATACTCATCCAAGAGCAACTCTTTTAAACTCATTTGATTTGGGATGTATGTCTTTCCTCTAAAAGTCAAAAGTTGCTCACTATTAATCTTATAATTTGATTTTTGTTTCTAACTGTTTGCTTCATATGCTTGCTGCAATAAAAATTGATATTCAGGATCTTTTTCTATTGCATCCTTTACCTGCTCCTGGAACTTAAATTCCACATGGTTAAAGTAGAGTTCATACACAATGTAATTTCCTACTTAAGGTATCGGCAACATGGTTTTCATTACCTTTAACATGTTGAATCTCAAAATCAAATTCACTCAGGAATGCATTCCACCTTGCTTGGGGGGCATTCAAATCAACTTGTTTAAAATATTTATTTAAACCGCTATGATCGGTTTTTAACACAACCTTTTTCCCAAAAGGTAGTGCCTCCATACCTTGAGCATGTGTACCACTACAGTCAACTCTAGATCATAAGTGGAATAGCGTTGTTCATGATATTTTAGTTTCCTTAACTCATATGCAATGACTCTTCCATCTTGCAACAATACTACTCCTACTCCTTCCTTGCACACATCGGTGCAAACTTCAAACTCCTTGCTTGGGTCAGCTACCTTCAATATGGGAGCAGTAGTAAACAATTTCTTTAACTGTTCAAATCTGGTCTGACATTTGCTGGTCCATTTAAACAACCGCCCTTTTCGCTGCAGAGAGCTAATAGGGAAAGAAATTTTAGAGAATCTCTCCATGAAATGCCTGTAATAACTAGCCAATCCCATAAAGGAACGTATGTCTGCTACATTTTTGGGCACCCTCCATTCCATAATAGTCTTTATTTTTTCACGATCCACTTTTATGCCTTCAGCAGAAATGACATGGCCTAAATATTGAATTTTCTCTTTGTAAAAATCACACTTGCTAAATTTGGCATAGATTTGATGTTCCCTCAACATTTTCAGTACCTATCATAAGTATTCCTTATGTTATTCCATGGTATTTGAGTAGATTAATATATCATCAATGAACATCCGAACAAAATTATCCAAAAGCGGGTGAAATATGTCATGCATCAAACTCATGAAGCTTATTGGTGCATTGGTTAATCCAAACGGTAAAACCAAGAACTCAGAGTGCCCATTTTGGGTACATAAAGTTGTTTTTTATATATCCTCATCTTTTATTCGTATTTGGTGATATTCAGATCTTAAATCTATTTTCGAAAATACAGTCGCCCCTTTTACCTGATCGAAAATATCGTCCATCCGTGGCAGCGGGTACTTATTCTTAATAGTCAATTTGTTAAGCTACCTATAATCCATGCACATTCACATCATTCCATCCTTATTTTTCATGAACAAGACTGGTGCCCCGAAGGGAGATACACTAGGTTGAATATATCCCTTGTCCAGTAGTTCTTGTAGTTGCATCTTTAATTCCATCAACTCAGGTACACTCATTTGGTATGGTGCTCGTGACACCGGTGCTCTCCGAGGCATTAATTCGATAGTGAAATCGATATCCCTCTTTGGAGGTAGTCCCAATATACTTTCAAAAAACACATCCATAGTCTTGTACCACTGGTATATTTTCCAGCATGGGGGTCTTATCCTTAGAATTAGTGAATCCCACTTGGATAACATAAATTTGGCATCCTTTCCTAATGAATTTACCCAACTGGGATGCTATGATGGGGCGTAATTGAAGTGGTTTCTTAATCCCTTGCAACTCCTCGCACGTTCCATCTTCAATATTGAAGTAAACAATTTTCTTTTTACAGTCTACCAGAGATCAGTGACCCTCCAACCAATCCATTCCTAGTAGTATATCATAGGAACCCAAGTGTAGAATATTTAGTTCAACCTTTATATGTTGATTTCCAATTTCTAAAGGACAATTTGAGACTTTAGCATTAACTCTTCTCTTTTCCCCAATGGTTAATTATACTAGCTAGGCACTCTTAAATTTTTGGCTCTGCAAGTCACACTTTCCAACTACCAGGGGATTTACACTTAAACTAGCACCAGGATCAACCAAAATAGAAACTGTTTGGGAATATAGCTTAGTTTCGAGATCTATCATAGTCAGTCGATAATATGCTTGTCGATCTTCAAATATCAAATTAATTCTTGGTATGTTTCGAGTAACATCCCCCACCGTAGAAGCCTCTTGTAGGTTGGTTTTTTTTTTCGCTTCTCCCACCATGAAGACAATTCTTATAATAATGTGCCTCGCCACATCCCGAGCACTGAAAAGGTGGTTTCTGGATCTATCCATGATTTGGTTTGCTGGATGCTTTAGTGGGTCGCTCCTCTTTTGGCCATTAAGGCTTCTGCTGATTTATCCCATATTGTCTACTTGTTGAATTTCTTAGAGAATCCTTAAAATTTCCAAATCTACTACTTTTAAAATTTGAAGTGTTTTTCTACCCTTTATTTGGCGGCCAATTCCTACCAACCTCTCCTTTTACCTTGGACCATTGATAGCACAATCGTGCTTTTCGAATCACCTCATCCATAGTCTTTGTGTTCAAAAATTTGATTCTTTACTTCATGTGAGTAGACAAGCTACTCAATAATTGCTGCACTTTTTCCTTTTCATCGCTCAGGTACGGTATATTTCTCACCAAGGATGTAAATTTAGTTATGAATTCGTCCATTGGCAGTTCTCCCAATATCAAATCATGTAATTCTTGATATTTTTCATCATAAAATTACTTTGTTAGGTACTTATCTTGGAAATACTACTGGAACTCATCCCAAGTCACATTCTGGTCTTCAATTCCTCGAACATTTTTTACTTCCTCTCACCATAAGGTGGATTTTTCCCGCAGTTGGTAGATAGCCAAACGAGCTTTGATTTTTCTTCTATATTCATAAACTTGAAAATATTTGTTCATATTAATTATCCTTGCCTCAACTACCCCTTCGGTCTCTCCATCGAATGTAGGAGGTTTAATTTTTTTGAATTCACCCTACAACTTCACTTTCTATTTTTTCATCTCTTGTTGATCCAAAAAATTTCCCGACTCTGCTTCGTTATAGGTTCTTTTTTTATTACTTCGTTGAGTATGACTTCCATCCAGCATCATTAGCCTGATGTCATTGTTCACTTTCTTCTCAGGTATCCCTTTCTAGCCTTGGTTGAGTTGTCCCTTGATTCTGCCTATCTAAGAGGCTTTTAAGAATCCTCTCTTTCTCTCACATCAACCTCTCATTATTGCTTCTTACCCGAACCATTTATTCCTGCAGTTGTTGCACCATATCCATAAGTATATTGGTTTGTCGTTGTTGTTCCCCAAGTAATTTGTTGGTTTGTTGATATTGATCCATGCTCAGCTACACCCACATTTCCAGGCTCATCTCTAGATTAGGTTGGGGATGAGATTCCCTAGTAGTTCCTGGAACTTGGTGTGTTGGCCCCCTTCTCATTATATCCTTCTATCCCTTTCTTATTATTTTATGTGTACAATTATATACACAACAAATTTTATTCATGTGACCCATCTGGGTCCCAGCGTGTGAACGCCACTCTAATACCACTTGTAACATATTCCATACTATAGTAAAAATAATAATTTTTTTTGTACTATTTACTTCTCTTAATTACCATGTATATTAATTTTTAGCACAATAAAAAATGCATTAAAGAATTAAGTTCTTTATACATGCAATTATGATTATGTTTCAAGTACTCTTTACCATAACCTATACTATGGTTAGACAATTGTTGACATGAATACTACATAACAATTTTGACTTACAAATAAACATAATAATCATTCCACCTAGATACAAAATCAAACTTTGGTTACAATTATTAATGTACCACCCCTGTGTGGCAATCAAATTAGGATCTCACTGGCATTATTATTTAATTGGGATTCGAAAATGATTAATTACATATTTCATAGGATGACTCATCATTTATTGAATATTACAAGGTTATTACTCCACCTCAACATCAAGATAGATTTTCTCGTGGTCCTTTGGATCTCTATTGACATTTGTGCCTTTTCCCAACATTGGATCCTCCGTTCATCAATGGATGAGAGTCGAACTGGAAGGGTTAGGGTATAAACCTAGCCCGCAAACCCTAAACACTAGTCATTTGTGAGAATGTTGTGAGAGAAGCACCGAGTCTACAACTCTATGCGTTCGATTTCTCTTCCTCTGTCCTTCGATCGCCACCGGTAACAGGTGAGGCTAAACTGGTTAAACAATCTGTTATTCTATTGTTGAGCTTACTTCGATGGCTAATTCCTCATCTTTTCATTTCGTTCACAGTCATAGGGTTAACTCGTTCTGTAGCTACAGAATGGTGAATACTTGGTTAATAATTCCATTTGCTTGACGGAATCTTGGCAAGTTTTGGTTTCGATGTCCAAAACTCACCATGGGGGTTTACATCATTTCGTCAAGAGTGTTCGACTATTCTCCTCCAACGTTTTCGATACAGGTAAGCTTTTAAAAGAGCAGGTTCTCTTTCGATGAATTTAACATTTAGTCTTTTATTTCCATGGATTTTCTTCTCTTGGTGAGTAAGGGTTATTTTTTTTTTTTCTGGCTCAGGTCTACAACATCGACTCCGGCTACAGACCTAAGGTAATTTTTCTTATTTGGCACTGATTTTTACAGTGTTATAGTTGTTTTATTTCCAAACTCTAGAAAACTCCAATCTCAAACTCAAACTTTGTCTTTACAAATATTCATCTACCTTGTAAGTCATCATTATGATTTGGGTACCGCTCGGCCTTCCTTCATGGCTAATAAATTATAATTACTTGCCTTCCCTCTTCTAGGTACTTCTGGTTTATTCTAAGGGCATTTCAACATCTAAGAACTCTCCAGTTCTGGTTAAAACCCTAGGCTGTGTGCGAGGATTTAAGTCATACAATTGTTTTTTAATATTATCCTGAAGTCGCTAGGGTTCTTCCACTATGATTAACAATTCCTCTAGGCTCTGGTTGGCTTAATGTATCATTTGCCTCAATATTTGTATGTATTTCACCATGAAATTAGAAATTGACTTATTCACTGGTGTTTATATGCAAGTTTGGGGGATTCTCGACTCCGTTATTTTTTAAAGTTATGATACGATAATTTTTCATTTTCTTATCGCAAATTTGGACAATATTCGAATAGTAAATGATTTATTTTTTTATCTTGATATCTATTCTAGATTTTAGATCTCTCTCGAGAGGTTTTTGTTGGAAATACTACGAGGGGGGTGAATCCGTATTTCTTTTCAATTTTTAATTATTTCCAGTTAGATTCTTCACAATTAAAGACAGATATATATATATATATATATATATATATATATATATATATGATATTAAGAATTAAAGAGAACTTCAATCCCTTTTTAATAATAGTATACAATAGATGAGAGAAGGGCACCAACCCTTTTAATGAAATAGGCACCAACCTGTTTTCCAAGCACCAACTTGGACTTTGATGAGGCTTCGACCTCTAGGGCTTCAACCCTATCTTCTCAAGGCACCAACCTTGTGTTTAGGAGCTCCTACTCCAAGGACACCAATCCTGGTTTTCAAGTGGTTTTAGGGCTCCAACCCTAAGTACTCCAATCCTATTTACAGGGAGAACTTGAAAGGATTCAACCCTAGAATAAAAGGTTACCAAACATTACAGTGTTACCATTTCAAAACTTCACATCATCTTCACTGGACATTCCTCATCAACTAGCAATGTTTGTGATGCTAGAGGTTGCTTCAATAGATCTATGATCTTCAATGTCTCATAGATGCTTCGCAAAGTTCTAAATTATTTCTCTACAACTCCAAAGGTTTTGAACTCTCTCCACAACTCAAATTTATGAGTAGAATGATATAACAGGTATGTTTCACTTCAAATCAGTTTTTGTGTTGTACACAAATCCATTGAACAATTATTACAGGGTTGAGAAGATTATCACAGGTCTGAATCATATGTCTGAGTGGCATCATCACAGGTGTGAGTCAACACATGTCCTAATATGTATCAAGCATCAGAGATCCGATCAAGTCTGAGCAGCATTATAGTTCTGCATTTAGCATTACATGTATATATTAAGCACTCGAGTCTGTCACCTTATCACAAATATTTGTTTAGCATTACATATTTGATTACACCATAGGTGGTCTGGGTATGTGTAAAGTGCATAACCCAAATATCATTACTCCACAGGTGGTCCGAGTAATGTGTAACATGAGGAATATATGACCCAGAAAACACTGCTCTTCAATTCAGTTGATACACATCCAAATTTCCACCGGAAGACTCGATATTCTCCTCAAGTTCACGAGTTGTGAACCCTTTTCGTGTGCTCTAATGTTTTCTCCTTGTCTTCAACGAAAACTTGATGATTAAATGAAGTGATGGGATATCATACTTATATAGGTTTGATGTTATAAGAATGGACACATCTTTCTAGATGTAGGCTGACATGAAGGAGCTAGGACAAGTTGGCTCAGAAAAAAAAAAAAAAAAAATATTACACAACTTCAAAAAACAAAAAATTTCTAACCACGGGGAGGTTTGGGGCATACGAGGGCTCATTGGAAAGAGGAAGGAGTCCTCTTTAAGATGGTTTAAGTCCCATTGTGATTGGCTGCCTCAAAGATGCCAAAATTCATTTTTCCTTTGTAGTTGTCCTTATTTTTAGTGCAGAAAATATATAGGATAGAATGCCTTCTCCATTGCTTGCCTTCTTAATCATGGGGTCATAGAGTCATCATGATAGTACCCAACAAGTGCAGTAATATGTCATAGTGTAGCCTCTTCTAGTCTTTCGACCTTCATCAAGTGTGTTCATTCATTCAACCTGTTGCCATCAATGACAACTTGGATTAACAATCTCTCCCTTTGTCATTGGATGGCAATATTTTCTTTTTCTCCCCCTTTGACATCAATAGAAAAGTGCTCCCCCTAACATACTATACCCCTGACATGCTGCTTGATTTAATGTGATGCAAGAGAAATGACCCCCATATTTTGGCGAAGATAATCAAATGCTTCTCATGGAAGGGGTTTTGTAAAGATATCTGCAAATTTCTCTTTTCTATTGATGTATTCCAACCTGATATTTTGTTCAGTATCTTGTTCATGGAGAAAGTGGTATTTGATTGGAATATGTTTGGTTCTTGAGTGCATCACCAGATTTTTTGAAAGACTAATGGTGCTAGTATTGTCACAAAAAATAGTAATTGGTTGCTTATTTTCTATGTTAACATCCTTCAAGGCTTCCTTCATCCATATAATTTGTGTACAACAATCAGCAGCGACTGTATATTCAGCTTCAGCTATAGAAAGGGATATAGATGATTACTTTTTGCTGAGCCAAGATACAAGACACTCTCCCATAAAGAATGCATTTCCACTGGTACTTTTTCAATCATCCACGCTTCCAGCCCGTTGACCGTGTCAGCCTCCTATTAAATTTTGTCAAGCAATCCCGCTCAAATTCTTCAACCTCCCTCTTTTCGGCCTAAAAATTCCTTTTTCTGCCTATTGTTACCTTTACCTAGCCTCAAAATCGCATTAAAAATGGTCAAAACTCGCATTTGAAAATATATAAGGTTGGGCACCTTTCGGCCCTAGCCCCTTAGCCTTTTTCTCCATGTAACCTGGGTGCCAGACCAAGCGCTAAACCCGGAAGTGCTTATCATGCACATATATATATCGGGCGCGTTTATAGTCGTCGATCTGTAAAGATCCGATGGCATTCGCAAGTCTTCATCGCGCTCGTGGCCCACTCTATTCATTGCCAAAATTTCCCATCCACCATCCGATCAACTTGCAAAATCAACGGTTCACAGTACTCCCGCCCTGGTGGTCCCTGCTCCATGCACTGTACAAAACCGGTGGTTTATATCGCATCGCCTTTCCGAGGAAGGCGATATTTCTCATTTCAGAGCGATTCCATACATTGTTTGCCGTGTTTCCCCACGTACGGCTCAAAAACTGCCCTCCATCGCGCGTTATCGTTCGTCCGTAGACACAACGCGATATCCACGAGAGCTGTCCGATCTGGGGCGATCCATCCGACTGTTGTCGCTCCACGAAGCTGCACGGGTGTTAATCCAAGTCAATAGTGTCCCTGGCCCACCATTTCATCACCCTCTGATACGTTTTCCACCGTCGATCTCCTCCTGAGATTGGACGGTTTAGAACACATACCTCTTCGCCAGTTGTCTCTGTATCTCCACGTCACCCGTTCCACATGTTTATCGTATTTTTCTTCCACCCTTATACAGTTCATTCATTTGTCAAATTTCAAATGTTTTAGCATTCCTCCAACTTACACCAGTCCATCCTCCATCATTTCACTGCATTTTTCCACCACCCTGCATCGTTCCACCATTTCGCCATTTCTGCACGACCATTTTCATTAACCCCACCATATACACCATCCCCATGCATGGTTTTCCTAACGAGTTTGCGGGTCTTACAGGGTTACAGTAGCAGAAATTGGCCATGACTTACAGCCTTTATTACAATAATAGAGAACACATCAAAGGACCATTTTTCAGAGGTTGGAATTATGGAGAAAGGCCTGGGAAGGTATGTCGACAAGACTTCCATTAAAGAAGCAGGGTTAAAATCTGTCAAACCCTGCAGGGTCATTCAAAGCACAGCTTGCGCAAATGGAGATATTAATGGAGCAGCATAGAAATATCAATGGATGATCGAGGAATTCAACGTTCAGCTTTGAAGATCTTAAACCGTAATTAAAATTTAGAAGGCAGAGTGTACCATTCGCAGAAAAAATACCTTAAAGCTTTCTTTTAAGCACCATTCTTTTTCAGGAAAGGATAGAATGTCTATGAGATTTTACTTCTTTTTCGTGTCCCTGAAGAGATTTCTACCCAATTCATTTATTTCAGTAAGCAGGCAGAAGAGTACACACAACATTACAAAGTCATCGAACAGTATGGGTGTGCGCGTTTCCGCCATCTTATTTTAATTAGGAAAATTAAATGTTCATCACCTACTCCCTTTCTGAGCTTTCTTTTCCTCCTATAAAGCTCCCAAAGAACAGATGATACAGGGTTCCAGATTTTATCAGAAAATTATGGAGTGAAAGGATTTTTGTATACATTTTTTCGAACTCTTGTATGAAGGCTCAGAGCCCGTAGGGTCTCAGTGAGGAGGAGTTCCATATGTTAAGAGGATTCTAGTCTTTGGTATTTCACAGTGTGTAACTTTCTCTCTTGTGTGTTATTTTAATAGATCATTTCATTTCATCCATCTTTCCTGTATCATGTTTTGGAATGTGAGTGGCTCACTGATTTTTTGGTATGGATTTATCCTAGTTGATACCCATGCTCAAATTAGTCAAGCGCTTTAAATATGGCTCATGCATGATATTCTGTTCCACTATTCATCTAAACCATATTTCTGATATATTAGTTTCTTTGGGAGGGTATTTTTAAAACGCTATTGTCATGTATGGATTCTTAGATTGGTAAGCCCATTACATGGTGGTATTGTGTATCTGGATATCAGCTCAATGACAACTAATATTCTCTCAATATTTCATTCACTACATACACCTTCTGATAACTTATTTCTGTGAGGTATTTCTGAATCGGCCCTCTTTACAGTAAGTTGTCTCTGAATTGTCTGTTGCTTTTATATTGGATTTTTGCATGTTGCCTCTGCAGTATCCCTTTCTCTGTGTCAGTTTCTGAAGGTCTTGGTCCCATTCAGATCAATATTCCTTGTTTTTCAAGAAATAGCATGAGAGCTTCTTATTGATAACTTCCCCTGTTATACCATATGCTCCTTGCTAATATAAGATGTCCTAGGCACTGGTCTATCACAACTCTAGGATGTCTCTAGGAACGACAACATCTTTTTGGCGCCGTTGCCAGGGAACGAAGTTGAGAAAATCAAAATCCTTGGCCCTCGACAAAATCTAATTCACCCTTCAAGTAGGTGAGTATGTAGAGTTGAGAGTTGTAGATCCCTCACCTTAGCGACTCCACATTTGTTATTAGATAAATTCATTTGCAGTCCTAGCTCCTCGTAAGCCACACCTGAGGTCAAATATGTCTCAGCCAAAGACACCTTCAGTGTTTGACCCCGAAAAGATCATACATAGGAGAAATTGGAGGGAAAGAAAATTAGTTCACTCTGAAATTCCTGAATTGTCTATAGAAAACTTTCCATCCTCTTCTTCTCAAGTAGTTCAAGTGCTAGTTCCCAACTCCACTATGGGAGATACGAATTATTATTCAGATAGTCCACCCCAAGGAGGTGTCAGAAATAAAGATAGTTTTCACCCTACTCCTGAGGTCGAGGAGGTCAAAGAAGTCACTGAAGTATCTACTGTTAATAGACCATTATTCCCTTCAACACCTCAGGCTGTTGTTCAGTACATTCCTATTCTTATTCATACCCCACTTCCACCTCCTCCTCCTCCTCTTACTCATCAAACTATTTCACTACCTCCACCCCCTCCAATGGCCAATGTTCCAAGCTTCTTGCTAAACAAATATGCCCCTCTAGCATTACCCCAAGTGTTGAATGATATGCCACAGGATTATTTGAAGATTTTACCCCAATTCAATGGGGAAAACGAGATTGATGCTCAAAAACATCTTGAGGTCTTCTATGCTTTTGCAGAGAATTTTAATGTGGAACATTTAGATATGGTCTTAAGGCTATTTGTCCAATCTCTTGATGGTGAAGCTTGAAAATGGTTTAAGACATTGGCAGGTCATTCTATCACCACTTGGGAAATAATGGAAGATACTTTTCTCAGAAAATGGGGAGAGAAGAAAGACCATGGACATTGTCTTACTGAGTTTAATACACTCAAGAAAAGACATAATGAAGGGGTGTCAGAATTTATCAAAATATTTAATAAATTGTATTTGAGTCTTCCTGCTGATATGAAACCTCATCAAAATTCTGCTAGAGTTGTTTTTGTAGCAGATTTTGATTCAGAATTTGGTTTCTCTCTCAGAGAAAGAAATCCTGCTATGCTGGATGATGCTCAGTCAGATGCACTAGAATTGGAAGCAAACTTTGCCTCAACTGGAAAATCAAAGGGAAAATCTGAACAAGATACCAGAAGAAGGGGCAAAGAGGAGGTATCTACCTCCTACCAATACAGAGACTCAGCTAATGATAGAATTGAAGAAATGAGAAAAATGATTAAGAACCTTTCTGGTAAACTGGTCAAGCTTGAGTTGGAGACCAAGAATTCAGCCTCCAAGAATTTCCACAATGCTCCAAATAGAGGGTACAATCATCAGTACAGGAAACCGCCCCTGCAAATATTTCCAAGGGAATCAAAAGAGCAACAAGATCAAGTACCACACCCATTGTACTTGGAAGGTCCAGTAGATGATCCTACTGAAGACACTGCCTATGGACTGGAGGATGCAAATCTTGCTTTTTCAAATAGTGATGGAGAAGAATGCCCTTTTCAAGGAAGTAATAGCACCGAGTGCTCATCACAAGAAGAAGAAAATTCCAGAGACACAGAAGACGCAGAAATTGACCATTATTGTAAACAATTTGCTGATTTCATGCAGGCATAGTTCAATAGAAGATATGATCTCAGATCTTCTAGGAAGAGAACTCGTACTCAAGATTAAGAGGAAGAGCTACCCCAGAAAGAGGCACCTGCTCAGAAGGAATCAACAATACAGAAATTCATAGACAAAGGTAAGGGCTCTCTAAACAAACCTTTGCAGTCTAATGATCAAATTCCTTCCTCTTCAAAAGTAGTCACTCCCCCTAATACCAAGTCTAAGTCAAAAGAGGTTAAACCCTCAGCTGAAAATATAGAGTCAAAAGAGGCTGTAATAGAAAAATATTCTCCTATTTTCAGTCTACAAAAGGAACTAGAGAAAGTCAAAATCCTAGTTCCCTCGACTGAACTATTGAAGAAACCTGCATATCAATCTCAAGTCACCTCTTTTATGATTCCTCCAGAAGCCGCACTCACTCTAGATAGTCTCAACCTTTAAGAAGAAAGACCCATGGTTTTATTTGGTCCACATGTTGAGGAATTAGATGCTTCTACTCCTCCCTTTTATGTGTCTCTAGTGATTCATGACTTGCTATTACATAATTGTATGTTAGATTCTGGAGCTTCCCATAATCTGTTGCCTTTATCAGTCATGGAACAACTAGGATTACAAATTACTCGTCCATACAAAGACATCTATTCATTTGATTCCAAAAGAGTTAAATGCTTGGGGATGATCAAGGATTTGGTGTTCAATTTGGCCCAAATCCCAGCAAAAAGTGTGGTAATGGACATCGTGGTGGCTAATATCCTAGCTCGCTTTGGCATGTTGCTGTCAAGGTCCTGGGGAAAAAAAATTGGTGGATCTATTAAGTTGGATTTAACATATTCCACTATCCCAGATTTTGGTGGCCAAGAGAGGAGGTTGTATAGGGAAACTAGATTTGTCAAGATGGTGACTAAGGCTGACAACTCTGTAAATTCACTAGTCTACAATAAAGAACGAGATTTCTCATGCTTAATTCTGGAAGAAGATCAAGATTATGCTCATGAACCATCTTTCTGCCAGATCAAGACTGAGCAGCCCTCAGGGAGCCATGAAGCAAGAATCTGAACACTTCATTTTGATGGAGCAAATTCAAGAGAAGGTAATGGAGCTGGAATACTATTGATTTCTCCTACAGAGAAATGGGTCCCATTGTCTTTTAAGCTAGAATATGAAGCTACTAATAATGTGGATGAATATGAAGCACTTCTGTTAGGATTGCAGACAGCCAAGAACACGAGCATACAAAGTTTAAAATTTCTGGGAGATTCAGAACTGGTGGTTAGGCAAGTCAGGAATCAATTTCAGACCAAACATCCTCAGCTAAGGGCTTATAGGAATGAAGTTTGGGACATGGTGGAAAATTTCTTCTTGGCATTCAATATCCAGTTCATGCCCCAAGAATAGAATAGGATGGTTGATTCCCTTGTCGTGGCTGCTAGTACATTCCATCCACCTCAGAACCCCCTCTTGAGGTATGAAATTGAGGTACGTTATCGACCATCAATCCTAGATAACATCAATCACTGGCAGGTATTTGAGGATGAAAAACAGATGAAGAAATTCCTTGAAATAGTAGGAGAATTATCCAATATGGAGATTGATGCTGATGAAGAAGAAGAGACTGAAGACACTTCAGAAAGAAACTGGGAGAAGAGAATGGCAGGTAATAAGGTGTTGCAATTGAAGGGAAAAATTATACCTAGAGGGCTGGTACCTCTAGAAAGATTATTTGACAAGAATGATGTCCCCCTGTAGCCAAGCAAAGTGGTAGAGGAAGATCAAGTAGAAGAACTGAATCTTGGTACTGATGCTGACCCCAAAATTGTAAAACTGTCAAAGAATATCCCAGAAGAATATAAAAATCTATATCAAAAATTATTTCAGTCTTACAAATATGTGTTTGCATGGTCCTATCAAGATTTGAAAACTTTTGACATCAATATAATGCAGCATCAAATTCCACTAAAGGGAGATGCAAAGCCTCATAAGCAGAAGCTCAGACAAATAAATCCTCTGTTGCTTCCTTCCATTGAGAAGGAAATTAAGAAGCTATTAAAGGCCAAAATAATTGTGCCATTGAGGTACTCTGAATGGGTGGCAAACCCGGTCCCTGTCCGAAAGAAGAATGGAGAAATAAGGTTGTGTGTGGATTTCCAAAATTTAAACAGAGCATCCTTAAAGGATAATTATCCACTGCCTAAGATGGATCACATCCTGCAGAAGGTGGTTGGAGCTTCTAGGATGTCAATGATGGATGGATTCTCTAGTTATAACCAGGTGGCTGTACTTCTAGAAGATCAAAAGAAAATTGCTTTCACCACACCATGGGGTACATTTATGTATGCCAGAATTCCTTTTGGATTGATTAATGCAAGGGCCACTTTTCAGAGGGCCATGGACATTGATTTTGTTGGGGAGAAAGATAAATCTTTGGTAGTCTACCTCGATGATATCACTGTATTTTCAAAGAATGATACTGAGCACATTGAGCATCTGCGTAGAACCTTTGAGAAATGCAGAAGGTATGGTCTTTCCCTTAACCCTTAGAAGTCTTTATTTGCATTAGAAGAGGGTAAAATTTTGGGACACATTGTAACAAAATATGGGGTGAAGATAGATCCTAAGAGGGTAGAGGTTATAAATGGTATTTATTTTCCCAGAATAAGAAGGAGGTACATGTTTTCCTAGGGCGCATAAATTTCCTGAGGAGGTTTATTCCTAACTACGCTGAAATAGTTAGACATATAACGGACATGCTGAAGAAAGATAATGAAGTTAAATGGTCCCAGGAATCACGAGAGGCCTTTATCAGGATAAAAAATGCTTTTGCAGAAGCCCCTGTAATATCTAGACCAGATTATGCTAAACCTTTCATGATCTTTTCTTTTGCATCACCTCATAAAATAGCAGGAGTTTTATTGCAGAAAAATGAGGAAGGGTATGAGCAGCCCATTGCCTTCTTCATTCAGGTGCTCCGTGATGCAGAATTAAAATATAACATATTGGAAAAGCAAGCATACGCCCTAGTAAAATCCCTTAAAGCATTCCGCATGTATATCTTGCAGTCCCATATCACTGCATTTGTGTCTACAACTGCTGTAAAAGATATTCTTATCCAAGGGGATAGTGAAGGAAAAAGGGGGAAGTGGATTGCTAAAATACAGGAGTATGAATTAGACATCCGCCCTACTAAGCTGATCAAAGGACAGGGGCGTGCCAAAATATTATCTGAATCAAAATATTAGGCTCTGGGCATAAATTTTTCCATTATAGCAGTTGAGGAATCTGAGGAGAAAGAAGAGTGACAGGGAATTGAGGTAGCTACTCTGAAAACACATATAAAGTACCTCACCAGTCAGTGGTACAAAGAGATATTAGAATATCTCCTCACACTCAGCTTCCCTCCAAGTTGTGACAAAGCTAAATACAGAACGCTGAGATTGAAATCACATAAGTACATAGTCGCCAATGGCCGGCTATACTAGCGAGATCCCTCAGGCATCCTACTCCTGTGTCTCGCAGAGGATGAGGTAGAGAGTATTATAGCCGAATTGCATGAAGGAATCTGTGGGGGTCATTACAGTTGGAGAGCCACTGCTCACAAGATCCTGGAGGTTGGTTTCTATTGGCCCAAGATTTTCAGAGATGTTTTTGCCCAGGTTAGAGCTTGTGAGAAGTGTCAAAAATTTGCTGAAAGACAGAAATAGGCACCTCTACCCATGATTCCTGTGCACGTGGATGAACCATTCCGACAATGGGGTATTGATTTTATAGGTGAAATACACCCTCCATCAAGTGGTCAGCATAAGTGGATTTTAACTGCCACTGATTATTTCACAAAATGGGTGGAAGCCATACCTGCGAGGAACGCCACAGATACTATCATAATAAAGTTCATGGAAGAAAACATCATATCCAGGTTTGGTTGTCCTGCCATAATAGTGAGTGATAACACACAGGCCTTCAAGTCTGCAAAGTTTGTGAGCTTCTGTCAGCAGTATAACATCACACTAAGTCACTCTACAGCCTATTATCCACAGGGAAATGGCTTGGAAGAGTCTTCCAATAAAATCCTGGTAAGAGCACTGAAGAAGGCTATAAATGAAAATCAGAGAAATTGGGATTCTCAGTTGAAATTTTCTCTGTGGGCCAATAGAATTACCAGCAAGAGAGCAACTGGGAAATCCCCATATGAATTAGTTTATGGGAGGGTAGCTGTATTCCCTATACAGTTAGCCCTACCAGTAGCCCGATTCATGTAGGAAAGTCAAGAAGAGACTGATGATATGACCAGGCGAATAAATCAGCTGGTGGAATTGGAAGAAACGTGGAACCATGTAAGTCAAAGGCTGACAGAGTATCAAGAGAAAATGAAATACCTTTTTGATCAGCATGCTAAGGACAGGAATCTGCAGATTGGTGATTTAGTACTCAGGTGGGATATCTAGAGAGCTGAAAAAGGAAAACATGGTAAATTCGACCCACTCCGGTTCAGCCCCTTCAAGATTGTGGATCAGGGAGGTAACAATACTTTCAAGTTGGAAAATTTACAGGGTGACTTGCTTGATGCCCCTGTAAATGGTCAGTTTCTTAAACCCTACTTCCAGTTCTAATTCAGGCAGAGATAGCCTGATGTATTATACTGTATATTAGTTTGTTTTCACTCGTGTTTGAAATAATGTGGGTGTCGTGATGAATTATGGAAAAGAAAGGTAGAGGTTCTGAAGCAAATATTTTGCACATAATATTGTCAGATGGTCTGCAAAGTTCTTGACACGTCCAGGGATGAACGTGCCATCCCCAGGTGGAGCCAATGTTGACCGTGTCAGCCTCCTATTAAATTCTTTCAAGCAATCCTGCTCAAATTCTTCAACCACCCTCTTTTTGGCCTAAAAAGTCCTTTTTCTGCCTATCGTTGCCTTTGCCTAGCCTCAAAATTGCATTAAAAATGGTCGAAACCCGCATTTGAAAATATATAAGGTTTGGCACCTTTCGGCCCTAGCCCCTCAGCCTTTTTCTCCATGTAACCTGGGTGCCAGACCAAGTGCTAAACCTGGAAGTTCTTATCATACACACACACACACACACACACACACACATATATATATATATATCGAGCGCGTTTATAGTCGTCGATCTATAAAGATTCGACGACATTCGCAAGTCTTCATTGCGCCCGTGGCCCACTCCGTTCATCGCCCAAATTGCCCACTCCGTTCATCGCCCAAATTTCCCGTCCACCGTCCAATCAACCTGCAAAATCAATGTTTCACAGTACTCCTGCCCTGGTGGTCCCCGCTCCGTGCATTGTACAAAACCGGTGGTTTATATCGCACCGTCTTTCTGAGGCGGGCGGTATTTCTCATTTCGGAGCGATTCCATACATCGTTTGCCGCGTGTCCCCGCGTACAGCTCAAAAACTGCCCTCCATCATGCATTATTGTTCGTCCGTAGACACGGTGCGATATCCACGAGAGCCGTTTGATCTGGGGCGATCCATCCGACGGTAGTCGCTCCACGAAGCTGCACAGGTGTTAATCCAATTCAATAGAGTCCCTGGACCACCATTTCATCGCCCTCCGATACGTTTTCCACTATCAATCTCCTCTTGAGATCGGACGGTCCAGATCACATACCTCTCCGCCAGTTGTCTCCATATCTCCACGTCACTCGTTCCACGTGTTTATCGTATTTTTCTTCCGCCCTTATACATTTCATTCATTTGTCAAATTTCAAATGTTTTAGCATTCCGCCAACTTACACCAGTCCATCCTCCATCGTTTCACTGCATTTTTCCACCAACCTGCATCATTCCACCATTTCACCATGTCCGCATGACCATTTTCATTAACCCCACCATATCCACCATCCCCATGCACGATTTTCCTAACGAGTTTGCGGGTTTTGTAGGGTTACAGTAGCAGAAATCGGCCATGACTTACAACCTTTATTACAGTAACAGAGAACACATCAAAGGACCATTTTTCAGAGGCTGGAATTATGGAGAAAGGCCTGGGAAGGTATGTCGACAAGACTTCCATTAAAGAAGCAGGGTTAAAATCTGTCAAACCCTGCAGGGTCATTCAAAGCATAGATTGCGCAGATGGAGATATTAATGGAGCAACAAAGAAATATCAATGGATGATCGAGGAATTCAACGTTCAACATTGAAGATCTTAAACCATAATTCAGAGTTAGAAGGCAGAGGGTACCATTCGCAGAAAAAAATACCTTAAAGCTTTCTATTCAGCACCATTCTTTTTCAGGAAAGGAAGAAATGTCTATGAGATTTTACTTCTTTGCCGTGTCCCTGAAGAGATTTCTACCCAGTGCATTTATTTCAGTAAGCAGGCAACATAGTACACACAACATTACAAAGTCATCGAACAGTATGGGCGTGCACGTTTCCGCCATCTTATTGTAATTAGGCAAATTAAATGTTCATCACCTGCTCCCTTTCCGAGCTTTCTTTTCCTCCTATAAAGCTCCCGAAGAACAGATGATACAGGGTTCCATATTTTATAAGAAAATTATGCAGTGAAAGGATTTTTGTATACATTTTGTCAAACTCTTGTATGAAGGCTCAGGGCCCGTAGGGTCTCAGTGAGGAGGAGTTCCATCTGTTAAGAGGATTCTGGTCTTTGGTATTTCAGTGTGTAACTTTCTCTCTTGTGTGTTATTTTAATAGATCATTTCATTTCATCCATCTTTCTTATATCATGTTTTGGAATGCGAGTGGCTCACCAATTTTTTGGTATGGATTTATCCTAGTTGATACCCATGCTCGAATTAGTCAAGCGCTTTAAATATGGCTCATGCATGATATTCTGTTCCACTATTCATCTAAACTGTATTTCTGCTATATTAGTTTCTTTGGGAGGGTGTTTTTAAAATGCTATTGTCATGTATGGATTCTTAGATTGGTAAGCCCATTACATGGTGGTATTGTGTATCTGGATATCAGCTCAATGACAACTAATATTCTCTCAATATTTCATTCACTACATACACCTTCTGATAACTTATTTCTGTGAGGTGTTTCTGAATCGACCCTCTTTACAGTAAGTTGTCTCTGAATTTTCTGTTGCTTTTATATTGGATTTTTGCATGTTGCCTCTACAGTATCCCTTTCTCTGTGTCAGTTTCTGAAGGTCTTGGTCCCATTAAGATCAATATTCCTTGTTTTTCAGGAAATAGCATGAGAGCTTCTTATTGATAACTTCCCCTGTTATACCATATGCTCCTTGCTAATATAAGATGTCCTAGGCACTGGTCTATCAAAACTCTAGGCTGTCTCTAGGAACGACAACACAGCCCAATCAGCATCAGAGTAAGTTTTTCAGAATAGGAGTTGAACTCTTAGGATACCAAAGACCGAAATTTGTCATTCCTTTCAGATATCTGAGAATTATTTTCACGGCTGCTAGATGGGATTGTTTAGGACTTGACTGAAATCTTGCTACCATTCCTACTGCTTGCATAATATCTGGTCTTGTAGCAGTTAAGTATAGGAGAGCTCCAATTATTGACATGTAAAGAGTTGCATCTATGAGAGGGGTATCATCATCTTTTCTTAATTTACAATCTGTGGTCATTGGTGTGCTCATAGGTGCACAATCCTCCATCCCATATCTTTTAAGCATGTCTTTAAGATATTTTGCCTGAGATATAAACATGCCTACAAAATTTTGAGATATTTTCAGCCCAAGAAAGTAAGACAAATCACCAATCATTGACATCTCGAATTTTTTGGACATATGATGCTTTCTTCAATATTTTCCCCTAGTCCTTTAAGAGAATTAACTACTTCAGTTACTCTAAGGAAGTCTGATGCAATATATTCTTCATCATCCATTTTCAGACTCTCGAATTGTCTTCTATAGGTTTGAAGCTTTTCCTTCTTAACTTTGGAGTCCCCATCATATAGTACAACCAATTTATCCCATACTTCTTTGGCTGAGTCACAGTTCATGAATTTCGTAAATTCGGAATCAGTGATTCCACTAGTGATGGAATTTAAAGCTTTGGCATTAGCAATGTAGGCTTTTATTTCATCTGGATCAGTTGGAAGACCGGCGGGAGCTTTGTATCCATCCAAAACAGAGTGCCATACTTCAGGGCCAAGAGACATTAGATAGTAGGACATCCTCTTTTTCCAGAAGCTAAAATTTGTTCTATCAAAGATAGGGAGTTTCCCTGTTGTTTCCATGTTCTTCATTGTGCCTAAGAATCCTTCTTCCAGCTGTTAGGCTGATAATGAATAAGCTGGCTCTGATACCAATTGTTGGAAATACTGAGAGGGGGGTGAATCAATATTTCTTTTCAATTGTTAATTATTGCCAGTTAGATTCTTCACAATTAAAGATATATATATATATATATATATTAAGAATTAAAGAGAACTTCAATCCCTTTTTAATAATAGTATGCAATAGATGAGAGAAGGGCACCAACCCTTTTAATGAAACAGGCACCAACCCGTTCGCCAAGCACCAACTTGGACTTTGATGAGGCTCCGACCTCTAGGGCTTCGACCCTATCTTCTCAAGGCACCAACCTTGTGTTTAGGAGCTCCTACTCCAAGGACACCAATCCTGGTTTTCAAGTGGTTTTAGGGCTCCAATCCTATTTACAGAGAGAACTTGAAAGGATTCAACCCTAGAATAAAAGGTTACCAAAGATTACAGTGTTACCATTTAAAAACTTCACATCATCTTCACTAGACATTCCTCATCAGCTAGCAATATTTGTGATGCTGGAGGCTACTTCAATAGATGTATGATCTTCAATGTCTTAGAGATGCTTCGCAAAGTTTTGAATTATTTCTCTACAACCTCAAAGGTTTTTAACTATCTCTCCACAACTCAAATTTATGAGTAGAATGATATAACAGGTACGTTTAACTTCAAATCAGTTTTTGTGTTGTACACAAATCCATTGAACAATTATTACAGGGTTGAGAAGATTATCACAGGTCTGAATCATACGTCCGAATGGAATCATCACAGGTGTGAGTCAAAACATGTTTGAATATGTATCAAGCATCACAGATCCGATCAAGTTTGAGCGGCATCACACTTCTACGTTTAGCATTACATGTATATATTAAGCACCGAGTCTGTCACCTTATCACAAATATTTGTTTAGCATTACATATTTGATTACTCCATAGGTGGTCTGAGTATGTGTAAAGTGCATAACCCAAATAGCATTACCCCACAGGTGGTTCGAGTAATGTGTAACGTGAGGAATATATGACCCAGAAAACACTGCTCTTCAAGTCAGTTGATACACGTCCGAATTTCCACCAGAAGACTCGATATTATCCTCAAGTTCACGAGTTGTGAACCCTTTTCATGTGCTCTAATGTTTTCTTATTGTCTTCATCGAAAACTTGATGATTAAATGAAGTGATGGGACGTCATAATTATACGGGTTTGACGTTAGAAGAATGGACACATCTTTCTAGATGTAGGCCAACATGAAGGAGCTAGGACAAGTCGGCTCAGAAAAAATATAATTATTACACAACTTCAAAAAACAAAATCTTTCTAACCATGGGGAGGTTTGGGGCATATGAGGGCTCGTTGGAAAGAGGAAGGAGTCCTCTTTAATATGGTCTAAGTCCCATTGTGATTGGCTGCCTCCAATATGCCAAAATTCATTTTTCCTTTGTAATTTTCCTTATTTTTAGTGCAGAAAATATATAGGACAAAATGCCTTCTCCATTTCTTGGCTTCTTAATCATGGGGTCATAGCGTCATCATGATAGTACCCATCAAGTGCAGTAATATGTCACAGTGTAGCCTCTTCTAGTATTTCAACCTTCATCAAGTGTGTTCATTCATTCAACCTGTTTCCATTAATGACAACTTGGATTAACAGTTTTCTTAGCTAAATCTTTACATTGCGTTTACTTATGATTTATGGCTATTTCACTCTTCCATTCAGGATTTTCCCTTTTTGGTTCTCATGGTATCCATGCACTTAATTTCTCTATGTTTATTCAGTTCTTATAGAAAAATGGGTTTTTCTGGTTTTATGAATTATTCAGTTAGACAGTGTACTTGCACACTGTCTGTTTTCTCTGTTATTGTAGTAGTTCTATTTACATGTATCTTAGATAGCATAGTAAATACAAATATTTATTTTTTGGGGTTTTGTTTCCTATGTTCTATATTTTTCCCTTCAAAGGGTTTGTTATTTACAATACATATTGTTAACTATTTTCTTTAGACGCATAGTCTTGTGCTTTTATTGATTATACATGTCTTATGTTTATACTCAGTATAATAATAAACATTTTCACAATCTATTCCTATTTTATAAAGGTTAATATTTCTTCAGTTATAGGGGTTTACTGATGTCGGGACCATCCTTTAAATTGGGTTAACTTTCTGTAACCCATAGTCCGTGTGTAGACTTACTATAGCTATGAGGACAAACTATATAATCTGGGTTTCCATCCCCAGATGGACTAATTGTCATTCCAATCTTCAATTTTGAGTTTTCTTAGTTAAATTTATAGTTTTCTACTGATTTCAACCTGTAGTCTTATTTCTGTCATGTCATCTTTTATTTACTTTCATAGAATTTATCTACACACAGTTGTCTTTTTCCATGAAACAATCCATTCAAGGAATTATATAAAGAAATATATTATCATACAATAATTTAATTAAGTAAATATTTCTCTGCCATATACAATCCTTTTGACTACTCTGTGAAAGAGAATATACAGATACTTAACTAATGTTATTAATTCCAAAGTTGCAGAGATATGCAATTATTTAATTAAAAAATCATATCGGGCCTTTTTTGTTCTCCTTAAAAATGAGTTAAGTTACTTATCCCACTTTAGCAAGCTGATGGTATCCTTCCAACCTTGAGAGAAGTAATTACGTCCCCAGCTCCCCCCATGCTCCTCACCAAAGTAGGACTTAATTATTAATTTTATTGAAGTAGACCTCAAGACTTCTGTCCAGTCTTCTCTCTAGTATCAAGTTGCAAAGTTCCACTGGCTCCAACCAGCTCTGAATTACTCCCACCTTCAAGCCTTATGGCCCTCTTCCTATTTCACAAAACCCCTTTTTCCTCATTGGGATTTCCTTTTTATCCTCAGAGGAAAAGGTAACTATCTTTAATTGCTTTTGTCTAACTACTCTGGAATCTTGGAAACATTTACGATCAGTTTTATGGAAACCAAACAATAAATAATTCTTTATTCAAAAATAAAATAAATCATGTTCATTACTAGATTAACTTACTTGTTAATCCTATTTTACCTAAAAAAATAAATGCATAATTTTTTTTTTTAATGGCTTAGGAAATTAATCTAAGTGTTACTTCTTACCCCTTTGGAGGTAAACACCATCCTCGGTGTTCTATCCCATGTTAGAAAATAGTTATGGGTAAGCCTCTCGTACAAATCCTTCGTCTTCCCAAGTAGCCTCCTTCGGGCCAAGTTCTTCCATTGCACTTTAACTTGGGTGATGGCTCACCTCCGAAGCGCTATTTCTCTCTGCACAAGAATACAATGAGGTTCTACCATAAATTCGTCGTTCAGTTCCACCCGAATGTTTTTCCAATGTATTAAATGCTTTGGATCATGCACATATCATTTCAAGATTGATACATGAAACACATTGTGCACCTGTATGTGACTTGATAAGGCTAACCGATAGGCTATCGTTCCCACTCTTTCCAAAATTTAGAAAGGTCCACAGAACCCAAGAGCCAACTTGGCATAGGTATTCCACCTTAAGGTGCTTTTATTGGGTCTAATTCTCACATACACATGATCACCCACTTCAAACTCCCAATATGTCCTCTTTCGGCTGGCATATACCTTCTGCCTATTTTGGGAAGCTTTTAGGTTCTGTCTGATCTTCCTTACTTCTTATTCCATTTCAGCCAACATTTCTGGACCAAGCATTAGTTTGGTTTCTGGACTGCTCCAATTAATGGACATTCGACACTGCCTCTGGTATAAGACCTCAAAGGGGCTCATCCTAAGAGATTCCTGATATCCATTATTGTAGGCGAGTTCTACTAGATGTAAATAATCTTCCCACCTTGTGGGTTTTTTCATCACATACATGTGTAGCATGTATTCTAAGATTTGATTCACCCGCTCAGTATGTCCATCTGTTTGTGGATGACATGTTGTGATAAATTGGATTTGCGTGCCCAGACCGGTAAACAGTGTCTTCCAAAAGGCCAAAGTAAACTTTACATCACGATTTGAGATGACTTTTTTCAGAATGCCATGAAACCTAAACACTTCCCTCATGAAAATGTTCGCAATCTGCATAGTTTTGTAATTGGACTATACTAGAATAAAGTGAGCTACTTTGCTTAGCCAACCAATGACCACCATTATAGAGTCATTATGTTTCTTCGATCTTGGTAGGCTAGTAATAAAATCCAATGATATGACCTCCCATTTCCATTCTGGTATAGGTATAGGCTGCAAAAAACCTACTGGATGTTGATGTCCCACCTTGACCAGTTGACATTCTAGACATTTAGTCAAGTATTTAGCAATATTTTTACGCATATGATGCCAAAAATAAGCTTTCCTAATTGATGTTAGCATTTTCTAGTAACTAGGGTGTCCAGAATAAGTGCTTCGGTGATATATAGGCTGCAAAAAACCTACTGGATGTTGATGTCCCACCTTGACCAGTTGACATTCTAGACATTTAGTCAAGTATTTAGCAATATTTTTACGCATACGATGCCAAAAATAAGCTTTCCTAATTGATGTTAGCATTTTCTAGTAACTAGGGTGTCCAGAATAAGTGCTTCGGTGATACTCATCCAAGATCAACTCTTTTAAACTCATTTGATTTGGGATGTATGTCTTTCCTCTAAAAGTCAAAAGTTGCTCACTATTAATCTTACAATCTTATTGTTGTTTCTGATTTTTTGCTTCATATGCTTGTTGCAATAAAAATTTATATTTAGGGTATTTTTCCGTTGCCTCATTTACCTGCACCTAGAACTTAAATTCCACATGGTTAAAGTAGAGTTCATACACAATGTAATTTCCTAATGAAGGTATCAGAAACATGGTTTTCCTTACCTTTAACATGTTGAATCTCGAAATCAAATTCACTTAGGAATGAATTCCACCTTGCTTGGAGGGAATTCAAATCAACTTGTTTAAAATCACTATTTAAACTTCTATGATCGGTTTTTAACACAACCTTTTTCCCAAAAAGTAGTGCCTCCATACCTTGAGCACGTGCACTACTACGCTAAATTCTAGATCATAAGTAGAATGGTGTTGTTCATGATATTTTAGTTTCCTTGAATCATATGCAATGACTCTTTCGCCTTGCGAAAATACTGCTCCTACTCCTTTCTTTCACACATCGGTGCAAACTTCAAACTCCGTGCTTGGGTCAGCTACCCTCAATATGGGAGCAGTAGTCAGCAATTTCTTTAACCGTTCAAAGATGGTCTAACATTCTCTGGTCCATTTAAACACCTGCCCTTTTCGCTGTAGAGAGCTAATAGGAAAATCAATTTTAGAGAATCCCTCGATGAAACGACTGTAATAACTGGCCAATCCCATAAAGGAACGTATGTATGGTACGTTTTTTGGCACCCTCCATTCCATAATAGTATTTATTTTTTCATGATCCACTGTTATGTCTTCAACGGAAATGACATGGCCTAAATATTGAATTTTCTCTTTGTAAAAATCACACTTGTTGAATTTGGCATAAAGTTGATGTTCCCTCAACATTTTTAGTACCTGTCGTAAGTGTTCCTTATGTTCCTCCATGGTCTTTGAGTAGATTAATATATCATCAATGAATATCAGAACAAAATTATCCAAAATGGGTAAAATATGTCATGCATCGAACTCATGAAAGTTGTTGGTGCGTTGGTTAATCCAAACGGTAAAACCACGAACTCATAGTGCCCATATCAGGTGCAGAAAGCTGTTTTTTATATATCCTCATTTTTTATCCGTATTTGGTGATATCTAGATTTAAATCTATTTTAAAAAATACAGTCGCCCCTTTTACCTGATCAAAAATATTGTCTATCCGTGGCAGTGGGTACTTATTCTTAACAATCAATTTGTTAAGCTGCCTATAATCCATGCACATTCACATCGTTCCATCCTTATTTTTCATGAACAACACTGGTGACCCCCAGGGAGATACACTAGGTCGAATATATCCCTTGTCCAGTAGTTCTTGTAGTTGCATCTTTAATTCCATCAACTCAGGTACACTCATTCGGTATGGTGCTTGTGACACCGGTGTTGTCCCGGGCATTAATTCGATAATGTAATCAATATCTCTCTTTGGAGGTATTCTGAGTATGCTTTCCGGAAACACATCCATAGTCTTGTACCATTGGTATATTTTCCAACATAGGGGTCTTATCCTTAGAATTAGCGAATCCTACTTAGATAGCATAAATCTGGCATCCTTTCCTAATGAATTTACCCAACTGGGATGCTATGATGGGGTGTAATTGAAGTGGTTTCTTAATCCCATGCAACTCCTAGCACGTTCCATCTTCAACCTTGAAGTAAATAATTTTCTCCTTATAGTCTATCAGAGACCAGTGCCCCTCCAACCAATCCATTCCCAGTAATATATCATAGGAACCTAAGTGTAGAATATTTAGTTCAACCTTTATCTGTTGATTTCCAATTTCTAAAGGAAAATTTGAGACTTTAGCGTTAACTCTTCTCTTTGCCCCAATGGTTAATTGTACTAGCCAGGCACTCTTAATTTTTTGTCTCTGCAAGTCACATTTTTCAACTATTCGGGGATCTACATAGCTTAAACTAGCACCAGGATCAACCAAAATAGAAAATTTTTGGGAATATAGCTTACCTTCGAGATCTATCATGGTCAGTCAATAATATGCTTTCCAATCTTCAAGTGATGAATTAATTATTGGTATGTTTTGAGTAACATCCCCCACCGTAGAAGTCTCTTGTAGGTTGGTTTTTTTTTTCGCTTCTCCCACGATGAGGACAATTCTTATAATAATGTGCCTCGCCACATCCCGAGCACTGTAGAGGTGGTTTCTGGATCTGCCCATGATCTGGTCTACTGGATGCTTTAGTGGGTCGCTCCTCTTTTGGCCATTAAGGCTTCTACTGGTTTCTCCCATATTGTCTACTTGCTTAATTTCTTAGAGCATTCTTAAAATTTCAAGATCTGCTACCTTTAAAATTTGAAGTGTTTTTCTGCCCTTTCTTGGGCGGCCAATTCCTACTAGCCTCCCCTTTTACCTTGGACCATTGATAGCACATTCGTGCTTTTCAAATCACCTCGTCCATAGTCTTTGTGTTCAAAAATTCAATTCTTTCCTTCATGTGAGTAGGCAAGCTACTCAATAATCGCTGCACTTTTTCTAGATACCTGTGCCCAGATACTCAATAAGTTACTCAATGATCTTTACATTCTACTAGATACCAGTGCCCCTCCAACCAATCCATTCCCAATAGTATATCATAGGAACCTAAGGGTAGAATATTTAGTTAAAACTTTATCTATTGATTTCCAATTTTTAAAGGACAATTTGAGACTTTAGCGTTAATTGTTAATTGTACTAGCCAGTCACTCTTAAATTTCTGGCTCTGCAAGTCACACTTTTCAATTATCTGAGGATTTACATAGCTTAAACTGGCACCAGGATCAACCAAAATAGAAACTGTTTAGGAATATAGCTTACCTTCGAGTTCTATCATGGTTGGTCGATAATCTGCTTGCCAATCTTCAAGTGTCGGATTAATTATTGGTATGTTTCAAGTCACATCCCCCACCGTAGAAGCCTATTGTAGGTTGGTTGTTGTTTCGCTTCTCCCACGATGAGGAAAATTCTTATAATAATGTGCCTCACCGCATCTCGAGCACTGCAGAGGTGGTTTCTAGATTGGCCCATGATCTGGTCTATTGGATGCTTTAGTGGGTCGCTCCTCTCTTGGCCATTAAGGCTTCTACTGGTTTCTCCCATATTTTATACTTGCTGAATTTCTTACGGCAATCTTAAAATTTCCAGATCTACTACTTTTAAAATTTGAAGTGTTTTTCTACCGTTTCTTTGGTGGACAATTCCTACCAGCTTCCCCTTTTACCTTGGACTGTTGATAGAACACTCGTGCTTTTCGAATGATCTCGTCCATAGTCTTTGTGTTCAAAAATTCAATTCTTTCCTTCATGTGAGCAGGCAAGCTACTCAATAATTGCTGCACTTTTTCCTTTTCATCTTTCAGGTATGGTACATTTCTCAGCAAGGATGTAAATTTAGTTATGAATTCGTCCAGTGACAGTTTTCCCAATCTTAAATCATGGAATTCTCGATATTTTTCATCAGAAAATCACTTTGTTAGGTACTTATCTTTGAGATACTACTCGAACTCATCCCAAGTCATATTATGGTCTTCAATTCCTCGAACATTTTTTACTTCCTCCCACCATAAGGTGGATTTTTCCCGCAGTTGGTAGATAGCCAAAGGAGCTTTGAGTTTGCTTCTATATTCATAAACTTGAAAATATTTGTTCATGTTAATTATCCATTCTTCTACTACCCCTTCAACCTCTCCATCGAATGTAGGAGGTTTAATTTTTTGGAATTCACCCTACAACTCCACTTTCTGTTTTTTCATCTCTTGTTGATCCAAAACATTTCCCAACTCTGCTTCATTATAGGTTATGTTTTTATTACTTCGCTGAGTATGACTTCCATCTAGCTTATCATTAGCCTGGTGTCATT
This sequence comes from Pinus albicaulis, assembly GCA_034641835.2. NCBI lineage: Eukaryota > Viridiplantae > Streptophyta > Pinopsida > Pinales > Pinaceae > Pinus > Pinus albicaulis. Next base: position 420,181,030 of record CM076578.1, read on the forward strand.
GTTCACTTTCTTCTCAGGTATCCCTTTCTGGGCTTGGTTGAGTTGTCCCTTGATTCTGCCTATCTAAGAGGCTTTTAAGAATGCTCTCTTGCTCTCGCATCAACCTCTCATTATCACTTCTTACCCGAACCATTTATTCTTGCAATTGTTGCACCATATCCAAAAGTATACTCGTTTTTCATTGTTGTTCCTCAAGTAATTTTTTGGTTTGTTGATGTTGATCCATGCTCAGTTGCACCCACATTTTCGGGTTCATCTCTGGATTAGGTTGGGGGTGAGATTCCCCAGTAGTTCTTGGAACTTGGTGTGTTGGCCCCCTTCTCATTATATCCTTCTATCCCTTTCTTATTATTTTTATGTGTACAATTTTATACAAAACAAATGTTATTCATGTGACCCACCTAGGTCCCAGCATGTGAACACCACTCTGATATCACTTGTAACATCTTCTATACTATAGTAATTTTTTTTTTTTGTACTATTTACTTCTCTTAATTACCATGTATATTAATTTTAGCACAATTAGAAATACATTAAAGAAATAAGTTCTTTATGCATGTAATTACGATTATGTTTCAAGTACTGTTTACCATATCCTATATTATGGTTAGACAATTGTTGACACGAATACTACATAATAATTTCGACTTACGAATAAACATAATAATCGTTCCACTTGGATAAAAAAATAAAACTTTGGTTACAATTATTAATGTACCACCCCTGTGTGGAAAACAACTTAGGATCTCGTTGGCGTTATTATTTACTTGGGATTTGAAAACGATTAATTACATATTTCATAGGATGACTCATCATTTATTGAATAGTACAAGGTTATTACTCCACCTCAACACCACACTGGATTTTATCGTGGTCCTTTGGACCTCTATTGAAATTTGTGCTTTTACCCACCATTGGATCCTTTGTTCATCAACGAATGAGAGTCGAACTGGAAGGGTTAGGTTATAAACCTACCCCACAAACCCTAACCACTTTTCATTTGTGATAATGTTGCGAGAGCAGCACCAAATCTGTAACCCTGTGCGTTCGATTGCTCTTCCTCTATCCTTCGATTGCGGCTAGTAACAGGTGAGGCTAAACTGGTTAACCAATCTATTATTCTATTATTGAACTTACTTAGATGGCTATTCCACATCTTTGCATTTCATTCATAGTCATAGGGTTAACTCGTTCTGTAGCTGCTAAATGGTGAATACTTGGTTAATAACTCCCCGTGCTTGACGGAATCTTGGCAATTTTTGGGTTCAATGTCCATAGCTCACCATGGGGGTTTACATCATTTCATCAAGAGGGTTCGACTATTCTCCTCCAACGCGTTCGATACAACTAAGATTTTAAAAGAGCAGGTTATCTGTCTAATGAATTTATCGTTCAACCTTTTTTTGCCATGGATTTTCTTCTCTTGGTGAGTAAGGGTTCTTTTTTTCTGGCTCAGGTCTACGACATTGACTCCGGCTACAGACTTGAGGTAATTTTTCTTATTCGGCACTAATTTTTACAGTGTTATAGTTATTTATTTCCAAACTCTAGAAAACTCCAAACTCAAACTCAAACTTTGTCTTTGCAAATATTCATCTACCCTGTAATTCGTCATTATGTTTTGGGTACTGTTCGACCTTCCTTCACGGCTAATAATCACTTTTCTTCCCTCTTCTAGGTACTTCTGGTTTATTCTGAGGGTATTTCAACATCTAAGAACTCTCCAGTTCTGGATAAAACCCTAGAGTGTGCATGAGGATTTAAGTCATACAATTATTGTTTAATATTATCCTGAAGCCACTAGGGCTCTTCCACTATGATTAACAATTCCTCCAACCTCTGGTTGGCTTAATGTATCATTTGCCTCAATATTTGTTTGTATTTCTCCATGCAATTAGAAATTGACTTATTCACTGGTGTTTATATGTTCAAGTCTGGGGGATTCTCGACTCTATTATTTTTTTATGTTATGATACAATAATTCTTCATTTGCTTATCTCAAAGCTAGACAACATTTAAACAGTAAATGATTTATGTCTTTACCTTGATATTTGTTTTGGATTTTAGATCTCCGTCGAGAGGTTTTCTCAGTTAAATATTTACATTGCGTTTACTTATGACTTATGGCTATTTCTCTCTTCCATTCAAAATTTTCCCTTTTTGGTTCTCATGGTATCCATGTAGTTAATTTCTCTGTGTTTATCCGGTTCTTATAGAAAAATGGGTTTTTATGTTGTTATGAATAATTCAGTCAGATATTGTACTTACACACTGTATGTTTTCTCTGTTATTGTAGTAGTTCTATTTACATGTATCTTAAATACATATCGTTAAATGTTTTCTTTATAATCATAGTCATGTGCTCTTATTGATTATACATGTCTTCTATTTATACCTAGTATAATAATATTCATTTTCACAATCTATTCCTATTTTATAAAGGTTAATATTTCTTTAGTTATAGGGGTTTATTGAAGTCTGGACCATCCTTTAAACTGGGTTACCTTTCTGTAACCCACAGTCCGTGTGTAGACTTACTATAGCTATGAGGACAGACTGTATAATCTGGGGTTCCATTCCTGAATGGACTAACTGTCCTTCCAATCTTCAATTTTAAGTTTTCTAAGTTAAATTTATAGTTTCCTACATATTTTCAACCTATAATCTTCATTTTGTCATGTCAACTTTGTTTACTTTCATAGAATTTCTCTACACACATAGTTGTCTTTTTCCACGAAACAATCCATTCAAGGCATTATATAAAGAAATATATTATCATACAATAATTTAATTAAATAAACCTTTCTCTACCATATACAATCCTTTTGACTACTCTGTGAAAGAGAATATACAGATACTTAACTACTGTTATTAATTCCACAATTGTAGAGATATGCAATTATTTAATTAAAAAATCACGTGGAGCCTTTTAAGTTCTTCTTAAAACTGATTTAAGTTACTTATCTCACTTTAGCAAGCTGATGGTAGCCTCCCAACCTTGAGAGAGGAAATTACGTCCTCATCTCCCCCCGTGCTCCTCACTGGAGTAGGATTTAATTAGTAGTGTTACTGGAGTAGACTTCAAGATTTCTTCCCAGTCTTCTCTCCAATACCAGTTTGTAGAGTTCCATTGGCTCCAACTAGATCTGGATTACGTCCAACTTCTAACTTTCTAGCCCTCTTCCTATTTCACAGATTCTCTTTTTCTCACTAGGATTTCTTTTTATCCTCAAAGGAAAAGGTAATTGTCTTTAATTTCTTTTGTCTAACTACTGTGGAATCTTGGAAATCTTTACCATCATTGTTATGGAAACCACACCATGAATAATTCTTTATTAAAAAAGAAAATAAATAATTTTCATTATTGGATTAACTTACTTGTTAATCCTATTTTGCTTAAAAAAATAAATGCATAATTTTTTTAAAAATAGTTTAGGAAATTAATGCGGGTGTTACAAATTGATATCCACTTCATATATATCTATATATATAGAAAAAAAAATATTAAAAAAAAATATTTTAATGTTGTATAGAATAAAATATCCAGTGTGGATTATGAATTAATATTGACTCATACTTAAAAATATATTAATAACCAAAATCAGTTTGATGTGCACTATTAAAATGATTCAATGCAAATCTTATGTAGTCTCTATAACATTCAAAAATACAACTTAAAAAATAAAAGATTACACATTATTTTTTGCATTCTAAGGTAAGTTTGCACTCGAAGAAATTTGATCCCTCTCGGCTCATGTTATATCTGTGGTTAAGATGAATCTATGTTGTTACAATTTTGTTCAAGTACTTTCCTTTTAATTATTTTTTACAATAAAAATCATCACCAACCATAATTAGATTAATAATGTAACAATAATAATTTATAAATTTGTTTTAACCTAAAGCAATGACTATTATTACATTAAACATTATCTTAACACTTAAAATTACAATTATAATATTATATAATAATTTATGAATTTTCTTTGATATTAAAAAAAACAGAGATAAAATACCTAGCAATATTTTTCGATATATACAACAATTTTTAAGTCATATATCATAAACTCATAATTCACTTAAAAACAGAAGAATCTAGAAACCACCCAAAAAAATATAATAGACAATATAAAAATAATATTATATACTAACAATATAATAAAAAATATAACCCCGAATGCGGGTGATTAAACTTGTAGAGTTGGAAGGCCACATGGCCCCTCCGCAGATGTGTTATGGCCTCACCTCGGGGTTGCACCTGCCTCCAACATGAGAACCATAAATTCATGCAAATGAGTACCAGCCTCATTCAATCCCCAACACATGAGGCATTCACTTTGGCATATTATGCATTCACTTCTGCCTCAACCACGACATCTCATTCTCTAGCCTTTTATGGCCAATGGTGCCAACTCCTTCTCGCATTCGATCTGGGCCTCCCTCCATTTTTCTCTCTGTCTTGCTCTGCAAGCTTCTGCCTTCAGCTCTGTCTACCCCAGTTTTGTCTCTACCCCGCACATCGCTCCTCCACCTCCCTCTGTACAATCATTCTCTGCTCTGTATCCCCAACAATCCAATGAAGCTATGCGTTGCCGCCACCGCATGCGTTTCCTTCGAGGAGGAGCTGGAGTTTCTCCCTCCTGCCCTCCAGTTCCGGTAATGGCAGAGTGCATAATGGCCTTATTTGTGGAGGTCTCTGGCCACCAGATTCTCTCGGCGCAACTCTATATTTGTCTTCCAAATATTCAGTACAACCATTCTGGCTCTAGCACTAGGAAGCAGCCTCAAAAATCCACTCTCTCTCTCTCTTCCTCCCCGCGGCGAAGAAAAACAGCGAGTATTCTAGTAAAAGCATGGAGGACGCTTCACAAAATGGGGGCAGCAGCTCTACTGAAGGAGCTCGACAAATTGACAATGCAGCAGACATAGGCACTCACTCCACCTCCACTCCAGAGCTGGCTCCCCTGCTCTCCAAGAAGGAGGACGCCCTGTCAGATTATGGGTGCTACATTGTGTAAGAACCTCCTCGCATGCATCACCATGATGCAAAGGATGAGTAACTTTAGAGCCATGGCTCTCCTTTTTTCCAGTGTTTTCATGCCTTTCTATAGTCTCTATGTTTATTTTTCTACTGCACAACAAACTCAGTTTTTTGATACTCTATTAATAGTTGGTTTCCCCATGAAGGGTAGCTCTTTCTATGACATTTTGAATTACATAAGAGTTGGTTTCCCCGAAAGGGACGACCCAATTTTTAAATTTTTGAATTGTTTTCTTCCGACAGGGATTGACTAATTTGAATTAGCCAACCCCTGTCACAAAGCTTGAATGTACTATTTTTGTACCATATAATAAAAACTAGATATAATAGAAACTAGCCTTACGTAGAAAAAAAAATAAACAATATAAAAATAATATTATATACTAACGTGAAATAATTTTAATATAAAGATATACACGAAGGTATTAAAATGAAAATGCAGTGTAATATTCTCTCACACACAAATTCAATTCCAAATATATAGGTACTTCACGCCTTTTTGACATCATATACTGGTAAATGACAACCATTGATTGTGGAATAACCCTCCCAAAATAATTAAACTTACTTGTTTCTCGTATTAACAACATGTCACCAACGTAAATTATTGCCGACTCGGATGGTGAAGGAATCAAAAAGTTAACAAATGAATAAAATTATAGTGTTATGTTTTAAGATAATGTATTCGCCATTGTTCCATTGTAATATAGAATTTTTAGTCCCTGCCCAAAGGGCAATAGGGACTATAGTAATATGTTTGTATTTTTTCTAATACTTTGAAAATCAAATCAAAATACATAACCTAAAGATTTAGCTTTTTATTTTCTCGGTCATGTTTTGCTCATATATTATAGATTTACAGTAAATTGTTTTAACTAATTAAAAATTTATATATCTTATTTGGTCTCTTCCGGAGGGAGAGGTTGCATTATACTTAGTCATATCTGAGTTAAACGATACATTTCATGAATCATTTTCTCAAATTGAAGTAATTCTAACATTAATATTAAATGTTTACTCAGACCTCAACCATAACATGTCGCCCATAGTCCATAACATCCATAACATATGTTGCGGTGTCTAGAGGAGGTGGCTTGAGGGTCTAGAGGAGGTGGCTCGAGCTTCCACGTACACCCTCATGCAAATGTTCCATTTATTCATTCATGTTACATTGTTTTCCATTTGCATTTATTTAGATTGTGCTCCATAGTTTTTCATTTCCATTCACTAACTTAATCTTCGTTCATTCTGGTGCTCATTGCGGACAAATCTATGGACTAAAGGAAGGCAGTCATCAATTCATTCAGGGTAGTGAAGCATATTCCATCAAGCAAACTGGATGAAGGCATTCATCAATTCATTCATGTTAGTGACGCACATTTATATATAGTTTTAACCATCAAGCGAAGTGGATATTTCCATGTCATATGCATTGGTGGCGCATTGGTGACTTATTGGCTTATCTTTAGTTTTGTTGCATATTATAGCGAAGTCATGAAATTAATTATAAGTATGTGTAGTTAACATGCATGCAATTTTCTTAGTTATATATCTAGTTATATTATTCATTGTAATACTTATAATTTAAAATGAAATTGGAAGAATCAAATTTTACCCTTGCAGCCTTCCCTAATGCCCATCAACCCAGCTCCTAAGCTAGCGTCCTCAAAGCACAACCTTAAGCTCTATTTCCTATGTTTGAAGAAAAAACTAGAGAAATCCATTGAACCAGGGGATGCTTGTTGTCACTTACCTGAGTGAGCATAGCGAGAATGAATTGGAGTGGCAAAGACGTATTATTTCACGCTTATTCAGCTTATTCAATCATTTCATAGCTCATTCCTGTGCACGATTCATATGTTGCATTGTAACAAATTATTCTCATGGTTAGAATTCAAATCAAATTGAAATGAGGTTCCTATAAAAACTAAGGAATATCTCTAAGAACAAATCGATTCGGGAGGAGATATCATAACATATATCTATGTTGTAAAATATCTATAAAAAAATATTTTAATTCATATAGTTATGCTATACTGTATCAAATTATTCTAATGTTTAGTCTTCAAATCAAATTGAAATTACAGACTGCTCTGGAAATCAAATTATTCTAATGTTTAGTCTTCAAATCAAATTGAAATTACAGACTGCTCTGGAAATCTCAGAGAGAAAATTATTAATGAATATTTCCAGGGACCATCATGTGAAATGAAATTGAAACTGAAATCAAGAAAATATTATCTTATTAATTAATTTATTAATTATATGCAAAAATAGATATCAATGCTCTGAGAAGTCACAGATGATAGCGTAACCATTTTCTATCGTGCAAAAAAAATTGTTAGCTCAACAATTAGGGAAATAGTAAAGAATAATGATTATGTGTTTGTGCGATAGACTACAAAAAATGTAAAAATTGTAATGCATTGATTATGCATTGATATACAAAAGGAGAAAAGGCAAACAATATACATAATTCTGTTGCAAATTCTGAGATACAAAATTTTGTTACAAATTCTAAGATGAGGGAAATTCATATTAACAAATTTCGTATTGTAAAAGTATGTAATTTTGTACCAACCTCACATATGTGCATTCCTTCGCGTTGTGAAGGTGGAAATAATGAAATTATTATAAATAAAGAATAAAATTATAACACACCAAGTGGAGCATCCATACAACAATGCTTGCAAATTCAACAATTCCCATATACTTGGCAATCTAGCTAATATGTTCATGTGCTTCGATATCTCTTACCAGTGTACTCACGATTCTGTGTTTGGCGAGAAAATAAACTACAACCTCAAGGTTGGCATATGAATTTATCTCTATCACTGAAAATGACCAAGACAAAAATATGGAGAAGAAAATCACAAAAATAGAACAAACACAACCTGGCTCCTATTGTTTCTTTGTATATGACAAAGGACCGCCACAATATGTTCTAAAAACATCATCAAATTTTAAATGTATGTCACCCCTATCACTAATTGAAGAAGTATAGTAAGTATGTTTATTTCCCACATATTGTTAGCTATATGGGTTAAATCCAACAGACTTGCTTTGGAATAACATAACAACACATAACCTAAAGTCCGTGTGAAGCAAGGAAAAATGTAAAGTACCTTTTCTATTGGGGGTTGCGGGAAAGGTCGTAACAAGAATATTCTCCAAGCATGAATTGAGCCTTTTCTAGGGAATCAAGCCTCTTCTAGGGATCAATCAAGCAAGGCTCGTCTTTATCCTCCTACTATTCATTCCAGAGGGTTTCTAGTAATATGCCAAGCTCCTTCTTTGTAACCTCATTCAATGGGTTCCTTGGGCTATAGATTATGTTGTTTCTGACTCCATCGTCAATGATCAATGCAATATTCTTCAATGGAATGGATAAATTCCGCAGGGATGGTAATATCAAGCTCTTTGTTGAGATTCAACAAGAAGATCCTAGTGAAAATTATGCACCTACACTAGGATGGAGCCTCAGGATATTTTTAGGTGGATGTCTATTTATAGATGCATGAGAAAATTCTATTTATAGATGAGGTCTATTTATAGATGTATGTGCAAGTTCTATTTATAGATTTCATGTCTATTTATAGATGCATGTCGGTTATTATTATCCCTTAATATTAGCTAGACAATAAACAATATTCTATTCTCAATGAGCACTTAGAAACAGTTAATTGAAGTGGAAAATCGGTTAGCTATAGTAATTTCAAGTTGAGTGGTTGGTTGGAGGGACTTGCAAGTGGACTTAGTTGTAACTGAGTGATTCGAAGTTGTAACAGAGTTGAAAGTGTAGTTATCAGAGTTGTAAAGTAGTTTAACTCAGTTAAGTGAGTTAAAATCAGTTGTGCAAGTTGTAACGAAAGATACACTAGTGAGAGATCAAATGAATTAATTATTAATTAATTCAAAATCAGTGGTCCCACATGCAACTAAAGATTTACTACTGTTAACTACATGCATGTCAGATCCAGTGGAGACCCATTTGAGATGTAGGTGAAAGGGACATATTGACTATCATTTATGACATTAGTGGGTGCACACATGCAACCACACACACATTGGATGTGCCCACGAGGATTGCATAGTCAAGGCAAGAAAAATTTCATTCATTCATGGATTTCTATCAGCTGGGATTGCGTAGTGGAGGCAGGTTGTCCGGAGGCAGTAAATTGGCTAAGGAACTTGCCCATTTTTGTATGACATTGTGACACAATTGTACATTGTACTGAGAGCTCTTGGATTAGAGCTTTATATGAGATTGTTTTATGATCCATGATATATACATAATATATGATAGTGGGGTTTTTAGCTTTATTATTTCCCAGTAAATTATTTGTGTTATGTGTGATTGATCTTTCTTCATAATATTTCTATTGGCGATTGTGTTTTAAATTCTGCAAAAGATTTTGTAGAAGTGATTATGTATTTAATATTGGCATATGATTGTTAGATTAGGAGAATTCTGGCAATACATATTTTGTATTAAATTTCTACATGGTATTGGAGCACAAGAGATTGCAATTTTGAAGTAGGAGTTGAGTTTGTTGGTGGAAAGAATTCGAATTTGCAGAAAGACTTTCTTGGTGCTACATTTGAGCTAACATCGAAATGGATTTCAATGGCTTGCGACAAGAGTATGCACTTGAGGGAAGATCGAACTACATTTCTTGGAAGGACAGGATGGAGGCGGTTCTCGAAGATAATGGCTTGAAGGAATTCATTGACAATGATGTTCCTAAGCCCACTTCGACAAATGCTGCATTACTTGATGCATGGAAAAATAAAGTGGTAAAGGCGAGGAGGATTATGTTGGAAGGTGTAAGAGACCACATTGTCTCAAGACTTCATGGGAAAGCCACACCATATTCTATGTGGAAGGATTTGATGGATATTTTGCAAAGCAGCAGCGACCATAGGAAATTGGCGCTCAAAGATAAACTCAGGAAGATCAAGATGGAAAAGGGCGACAACATTCCAAAGTATCTAACGAAGTTTGTCCAATGTTAGGATGAACTAGGGAGTGTGGGAATAACTGTTTTTTATGATGATTTGGGGAGCTTGGCTTTCTTGGTACTTCCTAAGAGTTTGCAAAGTTATTAAGACATTGTCAACATACAAGAAAAATTTCCGGTTTGGGAACGACTGTGGTCAAATCTAGTGCAGGAGAAGTTTAGGCGAAACACCAGCGATGGCTCTTCATCAAAGCATGATGATGAAGAGGATTGTGCTTTGGTTTCTAAGGCAAAGAAAGGGAAGGGGAAGAAATTCCATTCTAAATCTGATTCTAAAGGAAAGAAGCTGGATATGTCCAAGGTGAAGTGTTTTCACTATCACGAACATGGGCATCTTGCTACTAACTGTCTACAAAAAAACAAGAACAAGAAGGTTGTTGGAGCTATAGTTGGTGAGGCCCTTGCCTCACAATTTGAACTTGAATTCTCCTTGATTGCATGCATGGTGTCAAGTGCATTGGGATCGGTGTGATATTTGGATAGTGGCGCTTCCTTCCACATGACAGGAGATAAGGAGCTTTTCAGTGACTTGGAGGAGAAAGATCTCTAGATGCATATAGGGATGGGTGATGATGGATGATACAGTGCGACTGGAATTGGTACCAATATCTTTTAGAGGGAGTCAGTTTTGTGTAATCAACTCCAAAAATAGAAGAAAAGATATATCAACGCCTTAGAAATATGCCACTTCGAGGGGGAAACCTCCAATACATTACATAAATGAAAAATTCTTGGATGATACAATTTACTAAACCTCCTTTATATATATAGGAGTCCATGTGGCCATAATGTAATCCTAGTGGGCCACAATGTAATCCTATCCGACCTAACAATAATAATTTAAGGGCACAATAATAACAAAATGGGGGTTACAAGGGCACAATAATAACAATAAGGGGGTTACACTAATAACAATAAGGGAATATACTAGTAATATAGGGACCTAACAGTCAGGTAAACCATTTAAATTGAAATATGTTATGCATGTTCCAGGTCTGAAGAAAAACTTGGTCTCAGTCACAATGTTGGAAGACAGAGGCTATGACGTTGTTTTTAGCGATGGAAAATCTTTCCTGCAACATAAAAAAATGGGCCAAGCCAAGAGGATATGGATTCGAGTTAAGAATATCTACAAGCTTGAGGTAGATCGTTGCGATGCCATGATGGGAAAGGCGGAAAAAGTGGTGAGCCGGGATGAGGGCGAATTATGGCACAAGAAATTGGGCCAGCTTCATCATGGAGCCTTGAAAGTCATGCAGCAAATATCTACTGGACTTCCAATGGGAACACTTGATTAGTTAGATCAGTGCAAGGGTTGCACCATGGGGAAGTATGTAAAGTCCACCTTTCATGAAAAGGAGAACCGTGCTTCGGGGATCCTTGAGAGAGTTCACACATATGTGTGTGGACCATTCTCTAATGCTTCAACAACAAAGCATAAGTATTATGTTTTTTTTTTTTTATGGCTTTTCTCGTAAATGCTGGATCTTATTCATGCAGAAGAAGGATCAAACATTCTCAAAGTTCTATGAGTTTAATGCATTGGTGGAGAAAGTGTCAAGGAAGCAAGTGAAGGCTTTGAGGAGCGATAATGGTGGAGAATACATCTCTAACGAATTCAAAGACTTATGCAGCAAAGAAGGAATTCGAAGAGAACTCATATCACCTCATAACCCATAGCAAAATGGGGTCGAGGAGAGGAAGAACAGAAATATTGGGGGTGCAGCACGGGCGATGTTGCATGATTAGGGCCTACCAATGCATTTGTGGGCGGAAGCATGCAACACTGCGGTTTATGTGAAAAACCGTTGTCCTCATATATTACTTGGCATGAGTACACCTGAAGAAGCTTTCACTAGTAAGAAACCAGATGTTTCATACTTTAATATTTTTGGCTCATCTGTTTATGTGCATGTGACCAAGAATTCCAGGAAGAAGCTAGAGTCGACTGCTAAAGTTGGGATATTTGTGGGGTACGCAGAAACAACCCATAATTATCGTGTATTTTCATAATAGTAAGATGATTGTTATGCGACGGCATATAAAATTCGATGAGGGGAAATCCATGCGATTATCGCTTGAGAGGGAGATAGAATTACATGGGGAGGAGGAACTGTTGGTTCCCAAAGATGAGTCTCTAGATGTGGATCAACCGTAGGAGGAGGTTCATGGAGTGGAGGAGTCCACTTACGGAGAGCCAACCATCAGAATTGGAAGAAGGCATACCACATAAGCTGATAAGATGAAACTTGATGCTACACAGAATGTAGGAGCCCCTACTTCATAGCGCAAACAAAGATAGACTCCTGACTGATTTACTGGATACATAGCTCTCATGATAAAATGTATTGTGACTGAGCCATATTCCTTTCAAGAAGCAGTGTAGGAGCCCACATGGGTAGATGAAATGGTGGAGGAGTATGACTCCATTGTCAAAAACAGTGCTTAGGAAATTGTTCCAAGGCTGGTTGATAAATTAGCAGTAGGTTCGAGATGGATCTACAAGGTAAAGCAAGATGTTGATGGGAGTGTTGAGAAATAAAATGCTAGATTTGTGGCCCGGGGCTTCTCACAGTTCGAGGGGGTTGATTATGAACAAACCTTTGAGAAATACAATGCCATATTTTTGGCCCGGGGCTTCTCTCAGCGCAGATGGACTGGCACATTCATGAGATGGATGTGAAGACTATGTTTCTCAATGGGATCATTGAGGAAGAGGTGTGCATAGAGAAGCCTGAAGGATATGAGATATTCAGAAGCGATTCGCATGTGTGCCGACTCAAAAGAGTGTTGTATGGGCTGAAGCAAGCACCCCGTGCTTGGTACACTCGGATAGACAGCTATTTCACCATGCTGGGCTTCACCAAAAGTGAAGCAGATGAAAACCTATACCAAATTGTGGTGGAGGGTAAGATTTTAATCATTTTTCTTTATGTTGATGATTTAATATTCACTGGTGATGAGCAACTTATATACTCATGCAACAAGGACCTTGCAAAGGAGTTCAAGATGAAGGATATGGACCTCCTCCATTATTTCCTTGGATTGGAAATATGGTAGCGAGATATTGGGTAAGTTTCACATGGAGGGCTGCAAACCCATGGATACTCATCTTCCAGGAAACATAAGGAAAGAGGATACTACTTCTGGAGAGGTAGTGGATGCTGTTGTCTATCGAAATTTAGTGGGTTCTCTAATGTATCTAGTGAACATGAGACCAAAAATTTTCTATGTGGTTAACCAGCTGAGTCAAGCGATGGTTAAGCCTACCAAAATCTTTTGGAAGGCGAGCAAGCATGTCCTGAGATACCTAAGGGGCACATCTAAGTATGGCTTATGGTACAGATAGACGGATGAGGTGAATTTGCATGGCTTCATAGATGTAGATTGGGTAAGCAACCCATCAGACATAAAAAGCACATCAGGGGGGATCTTTAGCATTGGATCTACAATTGTTATTGGTACAGTAGGAAGAAGATATCTGCGGCACTTAGTTCAGTGGAAGCGGCATACATGGCAATGATTCAAGCTGCATGTGAGGCTATATCGATGAGAAAGATATTGGCTGGTTTGTTTGGTTCTCATTTAGATCTGACAATGATTCATTGTGATCATCAGAGTTTCATTAAACTCTTGATTAATCATGTGTTTCATGATAGATATAAGCATATAGATAGTTGGTATCATCATATCATATATTGTGTGCAGAGGAAGATCATGTTGCTTTAGTACATTCCTACGAAAGATCGGGATGTAGATATTCTGACGAAGGCGCTCACCAGGAGAAAATTTGAATACCATAGAGACATGATTGAGGTGAAGAATAATCCCTTTCTTGTTGAGAGGGAGCGTTGGGATTCAACAAGAAGATCCTAGTGAAAATTATGCACCTACACTAGGATGGAGCCTCAGGCTATTTTTTGGTGGATGTCTATTTATAGATGCATGAGAAAATTTTATTTATAGATGAGGTATATTTATAGATGTATGTGCAATTTCTATTTATATATTTCATGTCTATTTATAGATGCATGTCGGCTATTATTATCCCTTAATATTAGTTGGACAATAAACAATATTCTATTCCTAATGAGCACTTGTAAATAGTTAACTAAAGTGGAAAATCAGTTAGCTATAGGAATTTCAAGTTGAGTGGTTGGTTGGTGGGAAATGCAAGTGGACTTAGTTGTAACTGAGTGATTCGAAGTTGTAACAGAGTTGTAAGTGTAGTTATGAGAGTTGTAAAGTAGTTTAACTCAGTTAAGTGAGTTAAACTCAATTGTGCTAGTTGTAACTACAGATACTCTAGTGATAGATCAAGTGAATTAATTATTAATTAATTCACAATCAATGGTCTCACATGCAACTGAAGATTTATTGTTTTTAACTACATCCATGTCAGATCCAGTGGAGACCCAGTTGAGATGTAGGTGAAAGGGACATATTGACTATTAGTTGTGACCTTATTGGGTGCACACATGCAACCACACACACATTGGATGTGCCCATGAAGATTGCATAGTCAAGGCAAGAAGGATTCCATTCATTCAATGATTTCTATCAACTGGGATTGCGCAGTGGAGGCAGGCTGTCTGGAGGCAGTAAATTGGCTAAGGAACTTGCCAATTTTTGTATGATAGTGTGAGATGATTGTACATTGTACTGAGAGCTCTTGGATTGGAGTTTTGTTTGAGATTGTTTCATGATCCATGATATATACATAATATATGATAGTGGGGTTTTTAGCTTTATTATTTCCCAATAAATTATCTGTGTTATGTGTGATTGATCTTTCTTCATAATATTGCTATTGGAAATTGTGTTTTAAATTCCGCAAAATATTTTGTAGAAATGACTGTATTTAACAGTGGCATATAATTGTTAGATCGGGAGAATCCAAAAAATACATATTTTGTATTAAATTTATATGCTCTTTAGAAAAACATATCGGGAATATGATTTGGTGAAGAGCCATTTTGAATAACATATTCAAAGTAGACTCAATGGGCACAACGAGTTAGTTGGCCCTCCTTCTAGTGCCATTGTTGATGGTGTTGGAAATCCGTCAACCAAGGGGTATCCTCAATGTGAATTCATAATTGTACCTCACACCATTTGGAATAGGAGCCCCATACATAATATCATCCTGGTTTTTATGTATTCTTATATATTTTCCTTGGCTCTAATTTTCATCAAGAGATAGGAACACGTGGTTCCTTCGAAAATCAAGAATGTGTGCCTGGTGAGTGATCAGTTGTAAGTGCGTCGAAGTTCTTTTACTGTGGAGGAAAAGAATAAATTGAGCCTCTAAGAGAAAGGTAATAGTACCACCCAAGTAGAGACACAAGCAAACAAGAAGGATACATTTGAGATCCAGCGAAATAGTGAAAAAAATATGAGACAGTCATTACAACCAATGAATGAGAAATATATCTCTAGTATCCTACGAAATAGTCCACAGGGATGGGACAACAATAAAAATCATTACAACACATTTCAATGAGATAAGTACTTAAATAATCGAAATAGTTCAACTACTTTAGCACAAATGAAATCAAACATGAAAAAAAAATATTCGCAGAATGGTATTGCAAATATTCATAATCCATGCATGAAACCTACATACCGACCATGAAATCCTTTGTTATTAAGTAAAAATAACAAGACATATGTTTACAATGAACATCACTAGCTCCAATAGAAGATCATTAGAGCTACTCCTTGCTCCTCAAAAGAACTAGTTTGTTTGTTCAACGCCTTGCAGGAGGAGTCAAGGTGAAAATTCCTTCGCTCATACAATGAGGGTGTATATATAACCAAGTGGTGATGCTTCACCTTCCTTGTGACTCTTTGACTGCCCTCATGACTGTTTGAATTCCTATGACTTTTTGACTTTACATGACTCTTCATATTCTAAATGTGTCTTTTGTACTTCTATTTACAATTCATTTTGAATAGGTAATTACATAATCCACAATAATGATGTAGCATATGATGACTTGTGACAGGACATGACATGACACTGATGACATGGGTTGCATGATGATGTGAAAATGCCAAGTTTTCCTTCTTGATGCTTCTTTCTTGTATTCTTGAAAATATGGTACATGTTCTTCTTCCTCCTCCTTATGCTTTGAAGACGAGGAGTCTTCCATGTGATCTTGATCTTCATATTTTTTTATAGCCCAGTTTTCCTTCGTCTTCTCACTTAATGATCATCTTATCTCTTCAACTCCCTATGTGTCTTCTAGCATGCCCTCCTTCTCCATATCCTTCTTCATCATCTTGCAATACCATGATAGATTACCTGCATCTACAATATACCTGCAATCCAATCATGACAAGATGAAATTAGTCCGATATACCCCTAGTATAAGATGGTGCAAATTGATCCACCGACTGAGACAAAACTAGGTGACAAGCTAGGAAAGAGGCTCAATAATTGCAAAATTTCGAAACTCGAGTAGTCAGGGGTGAAGTTTGAGCCTTGATATTGTACAATGTGCAGTTAATTGGGTTGGACTAAGGAATAAAACTACGCAATTTTGGAGCTTAGTGTGACAGGTTGAGGGAATGGGCATTGAATCAGCCTATTGCATAGTTCTAGAGGACAAAGGAGCCTATGTGGAGATATTTCATGATTCAAGAGCTCAAGGTTGATGCTTGATCCTTGAGACGTTGCAATGTGCAGTAATGACTGGGAAGGAGAGAGAAATTTCATATTTTTGGGAGATAGTGAGCCAGGATGAAGGGATTTTTCACTGTTTCATCCAACTATGTAGTTCTGGGAGGAAAATAAGGCATGATGATTGCACATTTACGCAATTCAAGAGCTCAGGGTTTGAGCTTGAGATGAGATATTGAGCAGTTCGTAGTTGGGTCTAGGTAGCAGGGATGGATTGTGCAATTATATAAGCCAAAGGCGAGGCTTGAGCACTATAACTGTGCAGTGTACAGTCCTGGGAAGCATGAATTGTGCATTGAATAATTTCAAAGGAAAACGATGCAGCTTGAGGGTTGGGACTGCGCAGTGCGTAGTTGAGGAAGGTTGGATGAGGCTAGGTTGCTAGGAAATTTTTGAAAATTAACTAACTATGGGACTGAAGAAACTGATGTGAATAGTGATATGACTTGACTATGATCACACACTTGAAACACTATGACAAAAAAATAATATAGATCATCTAGAACATGTTAACAACATATTTCCCTCAATTCGAAAACTTTGCGACGACTTTACGAAAAGTGTTGTTAATTTTTCATATTGTTCTATGTTGAATCAATTACTTTAGCCCAATTTAATTTTCATTAATAGTGCATCCAAATATTAGTAGTGTAAATAACCATAAACAATAACTAAAGCTAGAAAAATTCATGAAATTACAGAGAATACAACAACACAACCATAAGAGACAACAGATTGGTCCAAGGCGAGGGAAAAAATCCACTTTGGGGGAAACCCTTTCAATTCTTCTTCTTCAATAGATCATCATAAAACGTTTTCAGCAGAGAGTATAATGAGGCCAATACATATATACAGTGGAAACAAATAGATCAGATCTATAGGTCTACAGATCTACAATATCAAAAGCACGGATCTAATGTATCACCAAAATCAAGTGATCTTATTTTCCAAGTCCTAAATCTGAATCCAAGATGTTGTCAAAGACTGTTATGAAGCAATTGTGATTGAGTGACAGATGAATTAAGACACTGTGTAAGCTACTAACTGTGATCCTAATCAAATCTTCCCATAATATTCGTTAAACGTGGCCTTAACGATGTGAGCCTGTGGTTATAACAACATTGACTGCAACCTAAGCACTATGTGCCCATGGCTAAGGTCCAAATCAGTTTGATCTGACTCAGAAACCCTAGGCGTGCCCTGAACAAGGCCTTCATGTGGTTATACTAGCTCAGTCGAAACCTTGACAAGGCCTACCTGCACTTATGGCTAAGCTCTGTCGCTACATCAACATGGCTTGCCCACGGCTCTCGCCCAAAATACTCAGATCAAATGTGAGCCTTTGTATTTGATCCTGATCCTTTGCGCAAGCTTCTCCTGATGTACCTATGCAAGCCAAAAGAAACCAATACCAAAATATCATGAAGAAGATCTCATGAGCCAATGTGTGTAAATGACCTTGGGGTCACTTCTATTTATAACTTTGTGAGGTACCACTTGGGGCTTTGACCAAATCCACATGAATTTAGGTTGACCCATAAAATAATAAAATAATTTATAACTTAACTCCTGCTTAACCAATTGGGGCGATCTATAGGTCGATTTTGGTCCTCTCGAAAAGAGGAATCTAATGAAATTATAATCTTAAAAATCTGAGTTTTCCAATGTGAAATTTGACTCTATTTTGTAAAATTAACACTCCCTCTCAACTAGGAAGAATTCCACTTGGTAATATATGCTTGTAGATATTTACATCAATGTGTCATCATGACTCAACTCCATATGCTGAAATTTTCTCGAATATAGAAAAAGAAGAATCGGGGATCAATAGCTTCCACCCGTACCTAGTAATGGGATAATCCAACAAACAGGGGAGGACATCTCTGACCCTGGGATCTCATCGGGGAGCTCAGTCTCAACCCAGAATCATGAAGGGGGAAAAAAATCTCAACCCAATCATGTTGCCTAACGATCATCCCATCAATGAATCTCATCATACAAGTGGTAGAATGTGTTTGGTCAATTTAGTGTGTCCTAAATTGCTACATTAATTTGTCAATCCGGGATTCGTAAGCTGACGAAGTGTGGCGCACTATATGTGCAAGATAACCTATCTCTTACTTTTTGTCGTTTTTGAGTTTTTTATTTATCTTGGGGGTTTTTATCTTGGTTGGTTTCCTAATGTGAGATGGAAATTCTAAAAGACAAGTATGGATATAAATGTTCAAGGCAATGATGTCCTTTATAATGATTTCCCAAACTTCAAACTTCAAAATGGTTTTAAACATGCAATGACAAAATTAATTCCTAAAAGAAAATGAAAATGTGCCACTATACTAGTCAAACAAACAGTGAACTATTGATCATGAAACCCATTACCCTTGTTGCTGTCTAAATACAAAAGAAACTGTGCTCAAAGAAATCCAAGAATTGCAAGCAAAGTAAAGCTAAAATCAAATTACATCAACTCATATTCTGACCCCTCACCATTAGTCTCACTATGGCTTTCGGAGGTAATCATAAACAACTTGAGCAATCTGATATCTAATTTACAGAAAAATAAACTAATATCAAATTACACACTCATACTTCAATCCCTCACCATTAGTCTCGCTATGGCTTTCGGAGGTAACTGATAATGACATGAGCAATTTAATATCTAACTTGCAGAAAAATAAACTAATATCAAACTACACACTCATACTTCAATCCCTCACCATTAGTCTCGCTATGTCTTTCGGAGGTAACTGATAATGACATGAGTAATTTAATATCTAATCTAACTAATAAAGCAAATGTACAAAACTGAAATAAATAAAACAGTGCTGGAATTAAAAGCTAAGAAAAATAAATCAGCAGAAGGACAAGACTGATTCCATGTCAGTAGTCATTGTAAAACTATGTGCAAATTCCCGGGCTGCCTACTGTAATCTGGAACAAAGACACTGATCAGTTAACAACAGTATAAAGCATGAAAAATTATGGACAGAAATAAAATGTTAAAACCATAAGAGATGTAATATATACACGTGAATAACTATGGCATAATGAACGTAAGGAAATAAAACATGAAACTATATAGCAATAAACAAAAACCTCGGCGTGTGCAGGGGCCCTCTGCACAATCCTTGGGCAACAGCTATCAACCAAGAATTATGCTTATGAACAGAGTCTTCTCATGTATTCAAAACGCAGTCATAACAAGGAAATAATGTCACGGCACATTGGGCTTTCTTTACAACAAAATTACATTACAGAAGCTAGCTACTATGCGTATGAGAACGCATTATTTATAACAGAGGATGACATAACTACTTTCCTGCAATCTGTGCTGATAAAAGACATGTGAACAACCATGTCCAGAAATCTAACATTATGGTTTCCATGAAGATTAAATCTATGGAGGGTGGCCGTTGGATTCGGCTTATGGAGCAGTTCACAAGTGTTGATATGTCCCCTGAGACTTAGGAACGGCCACGCAAGTCTTCACGTGGTGAAAAATGGAGTTCTGTCATCGTAGGACTCTTAGGTTGACCACCGCTTGACTACCTTTGACCACGGCCTTCTTTGGTGAATTTGACTGAGGCAATAGGACTCGATCCATATCCATGTCATTTCCAACTTGCCCATGTGGCTTGATTTGCCTGAAGACACCTGCAATATAGACTTTAACAAAATGGCTACAGAAAGTTGAAGCAGCTACGGAAAGTGACAAGATTCTACATCTCAATGAGAAAAAATCTAATTCAAACAACAGACACAAAACATAGTTAAAAACCACTTTAAATGCTCTTTTATGATTAATATGCAATGATTTTGATGACTTAGGAGGTCCAGGTAAATGGAAAAAGTCTAGAAAGGTGTATAGGAAAGATGCAAGTTTGGGACTCAACATACCCCCACTGTGAAGGTGTTGCATGTCCCCATGCAACCAAAATTTTGATCATCCTCCTTCAATTCATATGCCCTGATACCTCTGCGAGTACATCCAATCTTCTTCTCCTCTTTCTTGGTGCTTCTAACATCCTGGGCTTTTTCATCAAGCATCTGAATTTGAGATTAATCAATGCTCTACTTATCTTCTTGCATTTCTTCTTCAATTTTTTGTTCTTTTTGTGCCACAGTCCCAGATGTAGCATAGTGTTGTCATGAATGATCTTGTCCAATCTGCTTTGCTCCTTTAATGCTTCATTTTCATTTTTAATATGTCTATTTAAAACCTCCAACTCAAATACTTCTTGTTTCAACGATTGGACTAGAGCTTCTTGTGCTGTGTGAGGCTGAGTGGATGAAGTGGAATGAAGTGGAGTGGGTTGTCATAAAACTTGTGAAATGAGAGAGAGAGGAAATTTTTTTTTTGGAAAATATAGGGTGTCAGGTGTTCCTGATTTTCACCCTACATTTTCTGTATAAGACTGCCAATCAGTGATTGGTTTTCAGGCTTATACAATTTATTATTATTATTATTATTATTTTGAAACTAAAAAGAACAAAGGCTAGGCTGGTGGAGAAGAAGGATTTTTCTTCACCAGCCTTATTGCAGAATTATCTCGAAACATTTTGACAAATTCCTCTTTTGAGAGTGGCTTATGATAGATCTTTAATCTGTGGCCATTCACAATAAGAGGAGTTTGAGATTCATCAATGGTCTTGATTCTTACCGCTCCATTGCTAAAGATCTTGTCAATCGCATATGGCCCAAGCCAACGAGTCTGAAATTTTCCTTTAAAATCTTTAAACTTGGAATCAAATAACAATTCCCAATCTCCTTCTTGAAACTTCTTCTCTTTGATGTATTTGTCATGCCATTTAGCTCTTTGATATTGAACTAGATCAGTTCTTAGAATTGCCTCTTGTCTGATCTCATCTAGCTCATTCAGCTGCTCCATTCTATGCTTTTGGGCTTCTGATAAGTCCATCCCCAACTGAACTGCTATCTTGAAGGTCTTGACTTGGAACTCAATGGGGAGCAGGACTTCTTTCCCATAAACAAGTTCATAGGGAGAATGTCCTATTGTATTTCTCCATGTAGTTCTGTAGGCCCACAAGGCTTCAGGAAGCCTTTTTGCCCAATCTCTTCTGTGTAGATGAACAGTTTTGGTGATGATACTTTCGAGAACTTTGTTTGTAGACTCCTCTTGACCATTTGCTTGCGGATGGTAAGGAGTAGATCTTCTGTGCTTGATTTTGTATTCTTCCATCAGCTTCTCCACCAGGTTGGATGTGAATTGGCTTCCCTGATCTGTCACAATTTCTCTTGGAACACCAAAGCGAGTAAAAATATTCTCATAAAGAAAATGAACAACTGAATTTTCAGTAGCAGATACTAATGCTTTGGCTTCTACCCATTTAGTAACATAATCAGTACAAACCAATATATACTTATTTTGCTTAGATGGTGGATTAATAGGTCCAATGAAATCTAAAGCCCATTTTTCAAAGGGTTCGATGAGTACCTATGGTTGCAATGGTATTTCATTTGAAAGGGTAGGTTTCCCTACTCTTTGGCAGTTGTCACACCTTTTGACACACTAGTACAAAATGGCTAATTAGTTACTAAAAAAATGACTAAAATTTGCATATAAACGACTATTTTTCAGTCGGTGACCAATAGTAGCTAATTTACAGTATCTTATAACACGACCAATTTTTAGTCATTTTTAGCTTAGTCATTTATTGGTTGTCTCAATTTTGTTGTCTAGTAGTGTATTTGGTCATTAATTTGGTCATTGATTTAGTTATTGATTTGGTAATTAATTTAGTCATTGATTTGGTCATTGATTTGGTCATTGATTTAATCATTGATTTAGTCATTAATCATCACAATTAATGACCAAATATACAACAAAATATATTACTAAATTATCGCCGAGAAAACCAATTAATGACCAAAATGTTGGTCATGTTATAAGATACTGTAAATTAGCTACTAATAGTCATATATATGCAAATTTTAATAATTGTTTGAAACCAATTAATGACCAAATAAATATGACCAAAATGTTGGTCGTGTTATAAGACGCTGTAAATTAGCCACTAATAGTCATATATATGCAAATTTTAGTCATCGTTTGAAACCAATTAATGACCAAAGAAGAATGACTAAATTCTAGTCATGTTATAAGATACTGTAAATTAGCTACTAACAGTCATATATATGAAAAATTTAGTCGTTATTTGTAATCACAAATTTATCATTTGCAATAGTCATTTATCTTGTTTTGGTAGTTTCACATTCATTATATAAATGACTACTTTAGTAGTTTATATTCATTTCATTTACTTTCATTAACAACCGTCATAAGCAGCTAATTTAGTCGTATATTCATTGTATTTGGGCTCATCATTAATAAACATAAACTACTGATTTAATAGTTTTAGATTGATTTTATGTGTTCATTATTAATCAACATAAATTAATTAGTATGACTTTACAACTAAATTAAAAAACTCATACAATGTACGTGTTCATCTAATATGAAAACACAAAGTTACATATCTTAATTAGAATACTAAGTAATATCAAGTGCAACTATAAATAATTCAAACCACATAAATTATATTATATAAAATGTGAAGTATTACAATGTGAGTTTCCAACTTAATATTGATTGGAGTAAAAATTATACATGAAATATTGTTTCATTGCTTCAAAACATTATCATTGTGTTACCAAGGCATTGCACGTCAATTCACCAACTCTGAAGACTTGACCATCATTATCTATGTGCGTGTCTTATGTGGAAAATTGGCTTTACATGTACCACTAGACCAGTTCTCTTCTCTCTCTCTCATTTGCATTTTGTCACTCTAGTGTTCTTGTTCTCCTCTTTCTTCAATTCTTGCTTCTTACCATCAATACTAAGTTCACTTCCTGAAAAGAAAAAAAAGATACAATGCAGAGCGTAAGACATGAAAGTCGATGAACGCTAAAACATAAACTAAAGTAGACTATAAATAATTTATACAATATATAGCTCAACATAAGCAATATTGTTAATGTCATTTTTCTCCATAAAAGCAAGAAACTCGAACAAGTTTTCTTCGGTTGAGCAATAGTGGCCACTATCTAGCCAGATGACCTGTATAACCAAAGCAAATAAAACATCAGTACCATAGAATAAATTTTGTATCTACTGTGTTCTCATTGTACATGATTTTTTGATGAAATGTTATCTTCAACTAAAGTAATAAATGAAATTAGAAGCACACATTTTGTAATGTTCCCATTTTATCTCATAGCTAAATGGAACATTAAAGTTTTGCTTTTATCGCCTAGCAGCTAAATAAATGGGTAAGGAGGTCCATGTTTATTGAAAACATGAATAAAATCCCTCACATGTGGAAAGGGATAGACATAAGAACTTGATTTTGCACCCTCAAGTGTGAAAAGGGGCAAATGCATGAAGACAAAGTTAGGTTTGACCAAGTCAACAGCGCTGCCATAGGAGGAGTGGCTCACTTTGGAAGACAGCGCAGTGTGAATGAGGAAGAGGATATTTTGTGGAGGAAACCCTAATGGATGGGGGCCATGGAGAGAGAGCTTTCACTTGTTTAAAAGGAGGGTAAGGCAACTATGGTTTCACATGCTTGTATTATTCATCTGAATTTTCCATTCAAACAATTGTGCATTCTTTGTTGCTTAGCAAGAATTGCCAGGGGAATTTCCTGTTTAGGATTCCTACTCCTTCATGAGAGGCCTCTTGAGGGATTGCTCTGATTTTCCTCACCTCCAGGCTTGAGGCCAAGCATCCTCCATCAAGACAACGTTATTTCTACAGCAAAGTAATGTTGTGTTGCTGGGTGTTGCAGTGAGGGTTCACTACACCACCTTCATCAGCTATTTTCAGAGGAGTCCCTCTTTCCTTTGAGATATCAGATTGGAGGCATTCCAGAGCATATTGTAGACTTTGGCATCACGGCCAACTCATTCGCTAGCCCTACAGCGCAGTTCCATCCAGTAACTGCGTTATTTGGAGAGAATCATTTGCAGTGGGGCTCTTGCAAATTGTTGGAGGGTGAGATCTTTGGTGAAGGGATCAGCCTTTCATCCTAAAGATCCATTGGAGGAGGCACATTTAGTTTGGGCATCATCTACAGCCATCTCCATCCAGTTCTATTTCTGAGTTGCTGCAGCTACCCAGCAACTCCGACATTTCTGTAGAATTGCCATTTTGTATGTTTTGCAGCCAATCCTTCTAGGGATTGTGCATTATTGTTTCCAGGGGTTGAGATCTTGC